>CM065386.1:27447500-28032500 GCA_033060915.1 Euryodendron excelsum
TTAGAAAGTTTAGAATTTTGAAAAGGTTTGACTTTAAGAAAGGTTTGAATTTAAAAAAGATTCAAACTTTGAGTTTGGGAAATACTTGAAGTTAGGAAAGATTTGAATTTAAGTAAGATTTGAAAATTTAGAATTTGAAAAGTTAAAATTTGAAAAAGTTTGGGTTTAGAAGCTTAAAGTTTAAGGAAAGATTTGAAAGTTTAAGTTTTGAAAACTTAAGATTTAGGAAGGTATGAAATTAGGGAGGATTGGAATTTAAGAAAGATTTGGATTAGGAAGGATTGGGATTAGGAAATGTTTGGATTCTATTTCTTAAAGTAAAAGATTGGAATTTATTTCCAAAAAGAGATGATTTGATTTTGTTTCCAAAGACGGAGGATTTGATTTGACATGAAATTAGAAAGGAGGAATTTTGGAAAACTTAAGTTTGGAAAGCTATAGTTTTGGTATAGGAAAAATGATTTTGGAAATCTAAGATTTGACATAGAAAATAGAAGTTTTGAAAATCTATGTTTTGAGGCAAGATTGAAAATCATATTTTAAGAGGAAAAATTAAGGTTTCCTAACCATGACTTTAGGATTTAAATTAAACTCCAAGAAAAAGGGATTTTGGAAAATAGATCTTTTTGGAGGGAATTTCTAGGAAGAAAATTTGAAGAGTGTTTTTAGAAAGTAGAACTTTTGAAGAGAGTTTTTGGAAAGGGATTTTTGGAAAGAGTTTTTAGGAAAGCAAGTTTGAAAAAAGATTTTTGAGAGGATTTAAAAAGAGGTTTTGGAAAGTGAATTTGAAAAACAATTTGGAAAGGGGTTTGAATGTAGACTTTTACAAGTCTCTAAAAATATCGCTCTTTCCTAAAACGATTCTAATCATGAAGGGATTAGAACCATTCTAGGATTATAGTTTTGAAAACAATAAAGATTTGAAAATATTTATCATGAAAGCCACTTTAAATGTACCACTTTCCTAAAGTAACCCTAACCATGGAAAAGCTAGAATCACCCTAGGATTGTAATTTTGAAAACAAGTTTGGAAATAGAAGATTTAATGCAAATTTTGAAAATGATCTTTGATGCAAGTTTTGAAAACAAGTTTGAAATAATTTTTGGAGAGATGCATGATCATGATATGTACAATAGAAGTTGGGGTCGTGAACATATAAGATTAAATGTTTCACCACATAATCAAGGGGGCCCAACCCACGTGGTCTCTGGTTAGACTAAGAGAAAGCCCCCGACAAGGTGACTTTCAATAGCCTAATCCTACACATGAACTGGGGAGTCCCTTGTTTCAAGCATGCAAGAAAGGGGGGTAGAAGATGAGGGTTAAAATAGAAGAAAGCCTAAGTGGATTAGGAGAAAGAAGAGAGAGGGGGGAATCGTATAAACGAAAATAAAGAGCCTACCTTGTATCTTCTTTGTTTTGCTTGCTTACTTTATTTGTTTTGTTTGCTTCGCTTGCTTTGTCTCGGTCTTCAAGAGCTTCCAAGTTGCAGCACTTCAAGTCTTCAATGGAGGCTTCAAAGGTTTGTATAGGAGTGTATTGAGTGTATGTTTGCTAGGGTTAAAGTGTATGGGGGCTAGGGTTTTGTATATGAAGGTTAGGGTTTGGAGAATCTAAAGAGAGCTAGGGTTTGGAGGGGCTTTGAGCTCTGCATATCGAAGAGCAGAGTTTTTGGACTGAGTTTGCAGACCCTTTTCATGCTGGAGGAGGCTTTGTATTTATAGAAAAAAGACTAAACTGGCACTTACTACAGTGGCGCTAGGCAAAAATTTACACTTGCGCCACTAGGAGTGGCGCCAGGCCATTTTTTTGGCTTGGCGCCAGGCCATTTTTTGGCTTGGCGCCACTACTAGTGGCACCAGCCACTTAGGAAACTTTTAAGCTCAGTAAGCAACGTATCTTTCAAAGATTTGGGTGCCTATATTAGTGACTACCATGCAATTTTTAGCTTGGCTCCACTAGGAGTGACTCTGGAAGGTTTGGGAATAATTTAAAGGGCCGGGAATGGCCCAAAGGACCGGAAAGGGATAGGAACCCTTAGAATAGTGTCTTGGGGGTAGTAGACTTGAAAAATAATGTCAGGATGTGTTGGAGGGGTTGATCGGGCCATTAGGGGTAAAACGATCAATCGGGCCGGAAAGCTGCCGGGATGAACTTGGAATGTTCCAGAAGAAGACTTGAGGCTTGGAAACATTAGCCAGAATGTTCCAGGAGGTTACCGGTTTGATACCCGTAGTCGGTGTGATTAGAAAAGGCGACTGGCCCACCAAGGGCAAAACGGTCATTTTGCATCAAGTTTACCGGAATTGACTCAGAATGATCTAGAAATGCATCGAAAGGCCGGGGATACTATCAGAATCATCTTGGGGAGGTTACTGATTTGATACCCAGAGTCAGTGTGCTTCCCGGGGCGCTCGGATGCCTAGGGGCAAAATGGTCATGTTGACAGAGGGTCTTAGAATTGGCCCAAAACCGACTGGAAGGCACTTAAACATGTTGGATCATCTTTGGGACGATCCTGGAAGGGTGGACTTACCGTTCTGAGGACTTAGGTACTTTCTCAAGAAACGTGCTGAAAAGCCTTAAGGATAGTTTGGTCATTTTTCACTAGAGCGAGCTAGTAAGCACTAGTGTTGACCTGGGTTTTGAGTATTTCCGTCACTCTGACGGTGGTCCCGTGGCATAGGAATTTGTTGGAAATTCCTAATGTCGACCTGTTTATGAGTGTTTCCATCACTTTGACGGTTGCGATATTTACGAGTATTTTCGTTACTCTAACGGTTCGCGATCATTCTAGAGACTGCCTGATCTCGAGAAGCTGCTAGGTGGACTTATCGCCTAAGGAATCAAGTTTTTTGAAAGGTATGCCGAAGCTGACATTCTTCATTAGCGGGCTAGCATGTACCAAAGGTGGACCGTTTTACCATCTCGGGGACTTGGGGTCTCGTCCCAGTCGACGGGTTTGAAGGGACTTACCGTTCTGAAGATTTTTCTCAAAAAACATGTCAGATTGGATGGACTTACCATCTTGAGGGATTAACTTTCTTGAAAGACATGCCAGACTTGATTTGAACTGGAACTGGATTGGAATTTGATTTGAACTAGAACTGGACTTGAACTAAATTTGGGCTGGAATTGGACTAGATAATGCCACAAGGGCATTTTGGTCATTTTGCCTCTATTTGAGCCAAACGGGCTCGCAAAGCAATCGATTGATTGAATTATGTTTGAAAAACTGGTTTGAACTGGAGTGCATCCATATTGACTTGAATACAAATTTGGATGGACTGGAGACTGCCGAGCGGGCAAAAATGGAGTGTTTACAATAGTCAGTCCCCTTTTTTTGAGAGAACTTTTTCATAGCAAGCCTAGTCTTGAAGGTTTCCACCTTCCTGTCTACTCATTTCTTCTTCTTATAGATCCACTTGCATCCGATGGGTTTTATCCCTTCGGGTGGTTTTACAAGATTCCAGACTTGATTAGAGTATATGGATTCCATTTCTGATTTCATAGCCTTTGTCCAAAGTTCTGTGTCTTTACCTTGAAGTGCTTTATTGTAGTTTATGGGTTCGGCATCCAGTTCATCAGGGATCCTGTCATAAGACTCTCCCAAGAACATATATTCATTAGGGTGGCATACAACCCTCCCACCATGACGAGGCATGACCTATGTCTGTGTATTACGAGTGAATTGATCTGCTAATTCTGATCCTTGTGCACCATCATCATGCCCTGGTTATGGAATCAACGTGTTGACGGTATCTGCACGCTGCGTTTCAATATTAGCCTGAGTCATAACATTCCTCCCACTACGACGAGAAAATGAGGTGTTAATGATTCAGTCTTCTGGTGCTTCTTCAAGTATTGAAGGTAACAAAGAAGTATTTATTGGTCTATCTCCTTTCAGCTCTTCTAGAACAATCTTACTTCTGGGTTTTTGGTTTATTATATAGTCCTTTTCTAAGAATCAGGCATTGGTGCTAAAAATGACCTTCTGATCCTTATGACAATAAAATAAACTACCTTTTGATCCTCTAGGGTACCCAATATAGAAACATACATCTAATCTCGATTCCAACTTATTTGCTTTCCCTTTCAACACGTGTGCTGGACTCCCCCATATTTGAACATGTCGTAGACTAGGCTTGCGCCCATTCCACAGTTCTGTGAAAGTAACATGTACTAACTTAGATGGTACCAAGTTTAGAATGTATGCTGCTGTTTCAAGTGCATGGCCCCAAAATGAATTAGGTAAATCTAAATAACTCATCATAGATCTGACCATATTCATAAAAGTTCTATTTCTTCTTTCTGCTACACCATTCTGTTATGACATACCTGGTGCAGACAACTGGGACTCAATTCCCTGATCTGATAAGTAATCCAAAAATCCTTCCAAGAGGTATTTGCCACCACGATTAGATCGTAATGTCTTGATACATTTACCATGACGTTTTTCCATTTCTGCCTTAAACACTCTGAATTTCTCAAAGTATTCAAACTTACGACGCATCAAATAAATATACACATACCTTGAGTAATCATCAATGAAAGTAATAAAATACTCAAAACCATCTCTAGCTTAAATATTTATGGGGCCACACAAATCAGAGTGAATCAATTGTAATACCTCCTTTGACTTATTGCCTTTGGTCGCAAATGGCCGCTTAGTCATCTTACCTTCCAAACAGGATTCACAGACTGGTAGTGCCTCCACTTCCAATAAACCTGATGGCTCATACTTAATCGGTCTAGAAATTCGTCTTAAATTAATATGACCTAGGCGTAGGTGCCAAAGATAGGTTTAGTTAATTTTAGAAGGTTGCTTTTTCTTACATGGTAGTGTATTAGTGTTATTCAGTTCATTTAGTTGCAGTGTAGGAGAGATATGATTAACAATATAAAGACCATCCACCAAGATACTAGAACAGATAAAACGTTTATTTAACTTAATAACAACAGAGTTACTAAAATAAATGAAATATCCATTATCAACCAATCTAGAAACTGAAATCAAATTCCTTCTAATGAAAGGTATATAAAGAGAGTCTTTTAATACCAAAATCCTATCTCTACTAAAAGAAATACTAATATCTCCTACTGCAACTGCTAACACTCTCGTACCGTCTCCCAAAAAGATGTAAATCTCTCTATCACTAAGCTGGCGGGTTTGGTGGAACCCCTTAAAGAATTGCATATATGATTAGTGGCTCCGTATATACACACCATGTACCAGTAGATAACATTGCTAAACATGTTTCAACTACTAGTGAAGATTTACCTTTGTTGTTCTGTTTGGCTAGATAGACCGAACATTGTAACTTCCAGTGCCCCAACTGCTTGCATACAAAACACTTGCCCATGGGCTTTTTCACTCTTTCTTGAGTCCCATGCAGTGCCTGAGGAACTCCTTTCTATTTCTGAACTTTTTTCTGCTTCTTCTTGCCTTTTGGTTTAGAAGTAGAACCTTGTCGTGCCTAGATTTTTTGCACTCGAGGAATACACACATAAGCGGGAAAAATACTGTACTTTCTCATTAGAACTCATCCTCCTAGAAGAATGAGTGTGACTAGATTTGAATTGAAAATTGATTTGAATAAAGGGCTTTTAGAAAACAATTTAGAGTCGCCACCTAACTTGATTAAGGTGAGTTAGGTCACCTAAAAACTAAGCACAATCCAAAGACTACACTTAAGGTTTTTGAAAATGATTTTGAAAATACTTCCTCAAGAGAGAGTTTTTAAAAAAATAGGTTGTTTGGCAACTTTTGAAAAATATTTAAGCCCTTTTCTAAAAATAACTCCATTTTAGTCTTTCAAAAACAGTGATCCTAGGTTTGGAGGTTGGTTATGTGCAGGGAAGACGCACTAAGCCATCACCCTACTTCGCCCTTGCGGTACCTACATGTCTATTCTCCCTAGATTCACCTATGAGAGTCTTTAACTAACAAATGTCCAATCCTATCCACTTTAGAAAATAATTTTTAAAAGAATGATGCATGATGTGTAAATGCAAAAAAAAGAGAGTTGGAAAATAGATTTGGAAAAGAAGAATTGAAGTTTGAAATTGGAAAGAAAGTTAAGAAATTGAAATTAAGGATTGAAAATAGATTTTTAGAATTGAAAGTTGGAAATAGAACATAGAATTGGAAATTGGAAAACAGTTATGGAATTGGAGATTTGAAAAAGGTTGTGATTGCACCCATGAGGGTAGCCTACGTATTCTTTTTGAGAAATCAAGGCAGTCGTAGTTTGGACAAGAGTCCGATTGATAGAAGATTTTGATTTGGAAAAAGAAATTTTGATTGGAAAAAGGGTTTGATTTGAACTTAGAATAGAAGACTGGAATTGAACTTAGACCTAGAATTGAACTTGAAAGAGGATTTGATTCTTGGAAGAAAACTTGGACTAGATTTGGAAAGATAGAGTTGTGGGAAATCTAGACTAAGGAAAGATGAGATTTAGGAAAGACTTGAGGTTTAAGAAAGATTTGACTTGAAAGTTTGACTTGAAAGATTTAGAAAAGATTGGATTTAGGAAATATTCAGATTAGGAAAGGTTCCGTTTTAGGAAAGTTTCGTTTTAGGAAAGTTTCAATTTAGGAAGGTTTTGAAATAGGAAAGGTTTTGAAATTGGAAAGGTTTCATTTTAAGAAAGTATTGGAATTGGAAAGTTCAGGATTTAGAAAGTTTCAAATTTAGAAAGTTTGGAAGTTTAGAAAGATTTGAAAAGTTAGATTTGGAAAGTTAAGATTTGGAAAGGTATGGAATTAGAAAAGATTTGGAAGTTTAAAGTTTAAGCAAAGATTTAAAAGTTTAGATTTTGGGAAACGTTTGGTTTAGGAAGGTATGAGATTAGGAAGGATTTGAATTAGGAAAGGTTTAGATTTGGAAGGATTGAAAATCCTATTTCCTAAAACAAAGGATTGGATTTTGTTTCTAAAAAGAGATGGTTTGATTTTGTTTCCAAAAACAAAGGATAGGATCTAGTTTCCTAAACGGGGAGATTGGATTTGGTTTCCTAAAAGGAAGATAGGATTTGGCATGAATTTGGAAGGATGATGTTTTAGAAACCCTAGATTTGGAAGACTATAGTTTTAATGTAGAAAATATATTTTTGGAAACTTATGATTTAGGCGTAAAAAGGAGATTTTGGAAACCTAGGTTTGGAGGCAACTTTGGAAATCATGTTTTGGGCAAGAAAATTAGGGTTTCCTAATTGTTAGCTGTAGGGCTTAACTTAGACTCTAAGAAAAGAGATTCTTAGAAAGTGAGTTTTTAGAAAAGGAGATTTTTGGAAGGAAATCCTAGAGAGAGGTTTTTTTTTTAGAAAGTGAATTTTGAAAAGAAAGTTTTTCGAAAGGGATTTTGGAAAGTAAAGCTTTAAGAAAGTTTTTGGAAAGAGAGGTTTTGGAAGGAGATCTTAAAAGGAGTTTTTGGAAAGCAAATTTTGAAAAGAGAGTTTTTGGAAAGGAGTTTTTGAAAAAGTGCTTTTTGGGAAGGAGTTTAAGGAGTGTTTTTAGAAAAGAATTTTAAAGAGAGCTTTTTTGGAAAGGAGTTCGAAAAGGAGTTTTGAAAAATAGATTTTTGGAGGGAGTTTTAGAAAGTTCATAAAAATCTCACTTCCCTAAAGCGGTTCTAACCATAAAAAGATTAGAACCACTCTAAGATAGCGGTTTTGAAAATAAGAAGGATTTGAAAATATGGACCGTATTGGTCACTTTAAATATAACACTTTTCTAAAGCGACCCTAGCCATGGAAAGGCTAGAATCACCTTAGGATTGTGATTTTGAAAACAAGTTTTGAAAAAGAAGATTTTGAAAACAAGTTTTGAAAAAAAGATTTTAATGCAAGCTTTTGAAAACAAGTTTAAAACAAACTTTGGAGGAATGTAAGATCATGATATGCACAATGCAAATTGGGGTCATGAACATACAAGGTTAAGAATTCACCACATAATCAAGGGGACCGAACTCACGTGGTCTCCGATTAGACTAAAAGAAAGCCCACGACACGATGACCTTCAATAGCCTAATCCTACACATGGATCGAGAAGTCCCTTGTTTCAAGCATGCAAGAAGGGGGGGGGGAAGAAGATGGGAGATTAAAATAGAAGAAAACCCAAGTGGGTTTGGAGAGAGAAGAGAGAGGGGGGAGATGCGTAAACTTAAATAGAGAGCCTACCTTGTGTCTTCTTTATTTTGCTTTGCGTTGTGTGCTTTGTTTTTCTTGCTTTGCTTCGGTCTTTGCTCTAGCCTTCGTCTTGATCTTCAGGAACTTGTCTTGATCTTCAAGAGCTTCGGGTTGCAGCACTTGGAGTCATCAATGGAGGCTTTGGAGGCTAGTGTATGAGTGTAAGAGAGTGTGTATGAATGTATAGGAGGCTAGGGTTTGGAAAACCTAAAGGATACTAGGGTTTAAAGAGGCTACGAGCTTTGTATATCGAATAATAGGGTTTTCAGACTGAGGTTGCGGACCTCTTTCATGCTGGAAGAGGCTCTGTATTTATAGAGAGAAGAATGACTTGGCACCTGTTGCAGTGGCGCTAGGCCAAAAATCCTTCTGGCCCCACTCCTAGTGGCACCAGGCCAAATTTTGGCTTGGCGCCACTACTAGTGGTGCCAGCCACTTTGGAAACTTTTAAGGTTGGCAAACAACGTATCTTCAGAAGATTTGGGTGCTTGTACTAGTGACTACCATGTAATTTTTAGCCTGGCTTCAGTAGGAGTGGCTCTGAAAGGTCCAGGAAGGACTTAAGGGACCAGGAATGGCTCGGAAGGCCGAAAAAGGGTAGGAACCCTTAGGATAGTGTTTCGGGGTTAACAGACATGAAAAAGGATGTCAGGGTTTGTTAGAGGGGTCAACCGAGTCATTAGGGGTAAAACGGTCAACCGGGTCAGAAAGCTGCCAGGACGGACTTAGAATGTCCCGGAAGAAGACTCGAGATTTAGAAACATTATTTAGAATGTTCACAAAGGTTACCGGTTTGATTCCTAGAGCTGGTGTAGTCAGAAAAGGCGACTGACCCACCAGGGGCAAAATAGTCATTTTACACCGGGTTTGCTGGAATCGACTCGGAATGATCCAGAAAGATAATGAAAGCCCAAAAATACTATAAAAAGCATTTTAAAGAGGTTATCGGTTTAATACCCTGAGCCGGTGTGGTCCTTGGGGCGTTCGGATACCTAAGGGCAAAATGATCATCTTAACCGGAAAGTCTCAGAATTGGCTTGAAACTGACTAGAAGGCACCTAATCATGTCGGATCGTCTCTGGGACGGTCTTGGAAGGGTGGAATTACCGTTCTGAGGACTTAGGTACTATCTCGAGAAATGTGTCAAAAATTGGCCCTAGGGGCAGTTTGGTCATTTTTCACCAAAGTGGGCTAGTAGACACTGGTGTTGACTTGGGTTTTGAGTGTTTCCACTAGTCTGACGGCGGTCCCGTGATATAGGGGTTTGTTAGCAATTCCCTATATCGACTTGTTTACGAGTATTTCCGCTACTTTGACGGTTGCGATATTTACAAGTACTTTCGCTACTCTGACGGTTCGCAATCATTCCCGAGATTGCATTATCTAGGAAAGCTGCTAAATGGACTTAGCGTCTGAGGAATCAACTTTCTCAAAAGGCGTGCCGAAATGAACATTTCTGCGTTGGCGGGCTAGCAGGCGCCAAAGGTGGACTGTTCTACCATCTCGAGGACTTGGGGTTTTATCTCGATCGACGGGTTTGAAGGGACTTACCGTTCCAAAGAATTCACTCAGAAAAACGTGCCGGATAGGATTGACTTGCCGCCTTGAGGAATCAACTTTCTCGAGGGAGGGATTAGAATTGGAATTAGACTTGAAAAAGGGGACTTACGGTTTTCGAGAAGACGTGCTTATTGGAACTGGACCGAATAATGTCCCCAAGGGTATTTTGGTCATTTTGCCTCTATTTGGGCCCTGCGGGCCCACGAAGCAATGAATTAACTAGATTAGACTTGAAAAATTGAGTTGACTCAGAATATGTCTATGTTGACTTGAATACAAGTCTAGACGGACTGAAGACCGCCGGGCGGGCAAAAATGGGGTGCTCACAAATCTTTTTCAGTATCAAGAGCAACAAGTGGCTTCTTGATGAGACCCTCAACTGCTTAAAGCTTTTTAAGAAACTCTGCCATTAACTAAGAGAACTTATTCATGTTGTAGTACAGGTAGAACTGCTTAAAGAAATCAGGTAATGATTGGAGAATAATATCAACTTGGGTTTCTCCATCGATTTCAACTCCAAGGATCTCTAGTTCATTCAGAAGACTCATTATCTTCAGAACATGATCCCTTACTGGGGTCCCCTCAACCATAGTCGTGTTCATTAGGTCTCTCATAACAACTAGCCTAGCAGCATGATTTTGATCCCCAAACATGTCTTTGAAGCTCTTCATCATGTCATAGGCAGTAGGCATAGCTTGATATTGATGTTATAGAACATTCGACATAAATGCCAAAATGTAACATCGCGACATCTCATCAACCTTTACCCATTTTTAGAAAGCTAGGGTTTCCTCATCGTTTGCCCCCTCATTTGGTTTCAGTGGACATATCTTAATGAGCACAAACTAGTATTCTTCAGCAGTCAGCATAATATCTAAATTTCTTTTCCAGTCAATATAATTTGGTCCAATTAGTTTGTTTTCTTTAAGAATAACAGCAAGTTCATTGAAAGTCATTTTAATCTTGAGAATCACATATTAAAACAAAATGTGATAAGCAAGAATAAACTTAGAATTCAATCATTAAAATATGGTTCCCTCTACCAATATTTTAAAAGAATCCGCTAGCAGCCTAGTATACCATAAATAAAATGCCTCGATGGAAGGTCGTTCACTATTCAACATTTATCTAGAAAGGTCAATACCTATTAACTTTACTATTTAGGCAAGTGACTATGCCAAGTAAAATTAAATAGCTAACTTAGCTTTGATCCTATAGATAATAACAGTGACTCAGATGGTGATGATACTATTATTTATAGGTAAGTGTATACTATCACTAAATTCTAGACCTATTGTTTTGTAATGAGTTACTCAGATGGAGAGTTATCCCAATACTGACAACTACTAGTGTTTATACTCAGTGAGTCTGTAACTTATCCCATCCGATGGAGAAGTTGGTGTTAAAACCAACACATAAAATAAATTATTTCATTTATAAACTAGTAATGGAGACCATGGGATTTATACGTAATAAATTTTCTCACCCACTTAGATATTTAATACATGAAGGATGTCATGTGTTTAATTATTCAATAAATATAATATTTCAATATTGGTGACTCATATATGTGTAACAAATAAAATTTCAAATTCCCTTAACTTAGAAAAAAATATTTAAATTAAAGCATGAGAATTAATTTTACTATCCAGTTGAACATATATAAACTAAAATTAAAATTTTAAATTTGTATAATTAAAATACAACTTAAAGGTCATTTATTTATTATCCATATTCTTTCATGCTAATAACATAACAACAAGATTATAAAAGATAATAATCATAGACAAACAAGTTAAACAAGATTTAATCAAGATCCTGGCTATTATGGTCAAGAGATCATTCCAAAGTGATGAAGAGTCCAACCATGCCATGATATCACCAAGAATCCTTGTTTGTCACTTTGCTAATGCACGGGGGTTCAGGGGTGTTGCTAGGGATTAACCTACCCGATTAGGTCGAGGGGCCTGGGGGCAGCGCCACTGGCGGGGGTTCAGGGGCAGCGCCCCCGAAACCTAAAAGAAATACCATATCACGTTATTAGGACTGTTCCTTACGCCTTTAGGGTTTTTTTAGTTTTGCGCCGCTACTATTCCTTCATCTTTTTTTATTACAATAGATTGTATTCTCCATAACAGTGGAGTTACAAAATACAAGCAATCAAAATCTCCAAAACAGTGGAGTTTCAGAATAGAAGAAATCAAAATCTCCAAAACAGTGGAGTTCCTATGTGTAAGCCCCCCATTTTTGCCCGCTCGGTAGTCTCCAATCCATCCAGACTTATGTTTAAGTCAATATGGATGCATTCCAGTTCAAACCAGTTTTCCAAACATAATCTAATCAATTGATTGCTTCACGGGCCCATTGAGCCCAAATAGAGGCAAAATGACCAAAATACCCTTGGAGCATTATTCGGTCAAATTCCAGTGGGCATGTCTTCTCGAAGACGGTAAGTCCCCTTTTTAGTCCAGTTCCAGTTCAAATCAAGTTCGGCATGCTTTTTGAGAAAGTTGATCCCTTAAGGTAGTAAGTCCATCCAGTCTGGCACATTTTTTGAGAAAAATCTTTAGACCTGTAAGTCCCTTCAAACCCGTTGACCGGGACGAGACCCCAAGTCCTCGAGATGGTAAAACGGTCCACCTTTGGCGCCTGCTAGCCCACCAATGAAGAAATGTCTGTTATTCAGCACGTCTTTCAAGAAAGTTGATTTCTCAGGTAATAAGTCTACCTAGCAGCTTCCTGAGATTAGGCAGTCTCTGAAATGATCGCGAACCGTTAGAGTAACGGAAGTACTCGTAAACATCACAACCGTTAGAGTGGGGGAAACACTCATAAACAGGTTGACATTGGGAATTGCCAACAAACCCCTATGTCATGGGACCACCGTTAGAGTGACGGAAATACTCAAAACTCAGGTCAACACCAGTACCTGCTAGCCCACTCCGGTGAAAAATGACCAAACTGCCCCTAGGATCATTTCTAGCACGTTTCTTGAGAAAGCACTTAAGTCCTCAGAATGGTAAGTCCACCCTTCCAGGATCGTCCCAAAGACGATCTGGCATGATTAGGTGCCTTCCGGTCGATTTTGGACCAATTCCGAGACCCTCCAATCAAAATGACCGTTTTGCCCCTGGTGGGCTGGTCACCTCTTCCAACCACACTGGCTCTGGGTATCAAATCGGTAACCTCCCAGGTATGCTTTTAATAGCATTCCCGGCCTTCTGATGTATTTCTGGATCATTCTGAGTCAGGTTCGGTAAACTTGATGTAAAATGACCATTTTACCTCCAGTGGGCTAATCATCTTTTCCAACCACGCTGGCTCTGGGTATCAAACCGACAACCTTCAAGAAAATTCTCAGCAATATTTTCAAGCCTTAAGCCTTCTTCCAAGACATTCCAAGTCCATCTCGACAGTTTTCTGGCCTGATTGACCGTTTTGCCTCTAATGGCCTGGTCAACCCTTCCAACAAATCCTGACATCATTTTTTAAGTCTACTACCCCCGAAACACTATTCTAAGGGTTCCTATCCCTTTCTGGCCCTTCGGGCCATTCTTGACCCATCAAATCATTCCCGGACCTTCCGGAGTCAGTCCTAGTGAAGCCAGACAAAAAATTACATGGTAGTCACTAGTACAGGCGCCCAAACATTTGAAAGATATGTTGCTTGCCAACCTTAAACATTTTCTAAATGGCTGTCGTCACTAGTAGTGGCACCAAGCCAAAAAATGGCCTTGTGCTACTCCTAGTGGCGATAGTGCATTTTTTGACCTGGCGACACTACAGCAGGCGCTAGTTCAATCTTCTGTCTATAAATACAAAGCTTCCTCCAACGTGAAAAAGGTCTATAAACTCAGTCCAAAAACTCTATTTTTTGAATTACAGAGCTCGAAGCCCTTCAAAACCCTAGTTTTCGTTAGGTTCTTCAAACCCTAGCCTCCATATACAAAACCCTAGCCCTTATGCAATTAACCCTAGCATACATACACTTTTATACACTCATATACGAACCTTCGAAGCCTCCATTGAAGACTTGAAGTGTTGCAACTCAGAAGCTCCCAAAGACCAAAGCAAGCTCTAAAAAACCGAAGTGAAACAAAGCAAATAAAGCAAGCAAAACAAAGAAGACACAAGGTAGGCTTCCTATTTACGTTTACGCAATTCCCTCCTCTCTATTCTCTCTCCTAATCCACTTAGGTTTTCTTCTATTTTCACTCCCATCTTTTACCCCCCTTTCTTGCATGCTTGAAACAAGGGACTTCCCGGTTTATGTGTAGGATTAGGCTATTGAATGTCACCGTGTCGAGGGTTTTCTCTTAGTCTAACCAGAAACCATGTGGGTTCGGCTTTCTTGATTATGTGGTGAAATCTTTAACCTTGTATGTTCACGACCCCAACTTGCATTGTGCATATCATGATCATGTATCTCTCCAAAACTTATTTTCAAAATTTGCATCGAAAATCATTTTCAAAACTTGCATTAAATCTTCTTTTTCCAAACTTATTTTCAAAACCACAAATCCTAAGGTGATTCTAGTTTTTCCATGGTTAGGGTTGCTTTAGGAAAGTGTTATATTTAAAGTGACTTTCATGGTCCATATTTTCAAATCTTTTTTGTTTTCAAGATCACAATCCTAGAACAGTTCTAATTTTCTTATGGTTAGAATCGTTTTAGGAAAGTGAGATATTTTTAGAGGCTTGTAAAAGTCTACATTCAAATTCCTTTCCAAATTGCTTTTCAAACTTACCTTCCAAAACCGCTTTTTAAGTCCTTTCCAAAATTTCTTTTCAACTCTACTTTCTAAAGTCTCTTTTCTAATATACTTTCTAAAAACTCTTTCCAATCTCCTTTCCAAAATTGCTTTCTAAAATTTTTTTTGAAAAATCTATTTTTTTTAAAAAAAATCTTTTCAAATTCCTTCCCAAAAGCTCTCTTGAAAAATTCACTTTCTAAAAACACTCTTCAAGTTTCCCTCGTAGAAACTCCCTTTAAAAGATTACTTTCCAAAAACTCTTTTTCTTGGAGTCTAAGTCAAGTGCTAGAATCAATGATTAGGAAACCTTAATTTTTACTTTTCCTTTTTCACTTCAAATCATAGATTTCCAAAATTCTATTTCTTACATCAAACTCTTAGGTTTTCTAAACCTCTTTTTCAATGTCAAATCATATTTTCTAAATTCAAGTTTTTCAAATCTCATCCTTTCCAATTTCATGTCAAATCTAAGCCTTCAACTTAGGAGACCAAATCTAGTCCTCTAATTTTGGAAACCAAATCTAATCCTCTCTTTTTAGAAAATAAATCAAATCATCTATTTTTGGAAATATAAATCAAATCTTTCCTAAATCAAACATTTCCTAATTTCAACATTTCCTAATTCGAATCCTTCCTAATCTCATACCTCCCTAAATCTTAAGTTTCCAAAACTTAAACTTTCAAATATTTCCTTAAACTTTAAGCTTCTTAGTCTTTCGAAACTCAAACTTTTCCTAATTCCATACCTTCTCAAATTTCAACTTTCCAAATTCTAAGTTTTTAAATCTTTCTTGAATTCAAATCTTTCCTAACTTCAAGTATTTCCAAAACTCAAACATTGAATCTTTCTGAATTCAAACCTTTCTTAAATTAAAACCTTTCCAAAATTCAAAACTTTCTAAATTCAAATCTTTTCAAAAGTCAACTCTTTCTTAAAAAGGAAACTTTCCAATTTCAAAACTTTTCTATTGCAAAACATTCCAATTTCAAAAATTTTCAATTTTAATTCTTTCCTAATTTAGAACTTTCGTAAAATGAAACTTTTTTAATTTGGAATTTTCCTAAAATGAGAGCTTTCCTATTTTGAAACTTTCCTAATTCGAAGATTTTCTAAATCCAATCTTCTTATATTCCAACTTTCCTAATCTTCAAATCCAAGTTCCAAATCAAACTCTTTTTCAAATCAAACTTTCTATTTTTTATCGGACTCTTGTCCGAACTACGACTGACCTAATTCCCAAAAAGGGATACGTAAGCAACGCTCATGGGTACAGTCATAACCTTTTTTAAACTTCCAATCTCATAGCTTTTCTTAAACTTCCAATTCTATAATCTATTTCAAGTTTCTAATTCCAAAATCTATTCTCAAATCCCTGTTTCCAATTTCTAGAACTCTGTTTCGAAAATCAAATCTATATTTTCTAAAACTTATTTTTCGATTTCAAATTAAGTCTTCTTTTCAAATCCATTTTAATATCAAACCAAGTTCTTTTCAAATCTATTTTTAAAATCAAACCTTATTGTCGAATCCATTTTCAAAATCGAGTGTTATTCTCTCACTTGCATATCATGCATCATGTTAAATTTCTTTCTAAAAATTCTTTTCTATAGTGGACAGTTTTGAACATTTATTAATTGAAGACTCTAATAAGTGAACCTAGGGTGAATAGACATGTAGGTACCGTAATGACAGGGTAGGGTGATGGCTTAGTGTGTCTTCCCTACACGTAACCAACCTTCGAACCTAGAATCACTGTTTTCAAAGACCAAATAGAGTTAATTGAAAAAAGGGCTTAAATTTTTTCAAAGGTTGCCAACCCATTTTTTTAAAAACCCTCTCTTGAGGAAGTTTTTCAAAACCTTTTTCAAAAACTCTAAGTGTTATCTTCGGATTGTGTTTAGTTTTTAGGTGACCTAACTCACCTTAATCAAGTTAGGTGGCGACTTCAAATTATTTTCTAAAAGCCCTTAATCCAAATCAATTTTTAATTCCAACCTAGTTGCACGCATCTTTCTAGGAGGAAGAGTTCTAACCAGAGAGCACTGTGTTTTTCTCACTTGTCTTTTTCAAGTGCTAAAAATTGAAGCGCGACAGTTGGCGACTCCACTGGGGACACTTAGAGGGTTAGGCCGATATCATGTCTCTTCACCCTCGCCCATTTGGAGTCTTTGATTAATTTGTTCAATTCTATCCCATTCGAACTTTTAAAATCAAGTTGTTCCAAGTTGTCTTAAAAAATATGTCATTACTTGCTTTCAATTACATTCAATTATTCAATCTTCCTTTAACTTTTTCATTCAAGGTACTAACTTTTGCATATTTCTTTTGTTGGTGGACCTTTGTTCATATTTGTTTCATGTTATATTAACTGCCATGTATGAATGAATGTATGGAATGGACAGGATGGACGTGAGTTGTTGGGCCCTTTCCTCCGCTTTTCAAAATTTCACACACGCACTGCACGTGCACTTGCATTCTGCATATTTGCATTCTTTACCTTGATATGTCCATTCCATTTAGAAGGGGGAACAATATATTGGTTGTGTGCAAGATGCTGTGTCAGTTTCTTTGCCTACGGCCTCTTGATTGTTCCCCCGCTCGGATCACCAACAAATAATGGCACTACTGTAAGCACCCCATTTTTGACCGCTCGGCAGTCTACGCTCCATCCAGACTTGTACTCAAGTCAATATGGACGTATTCCAATCGAAACCAACACTCTAAGTCCAAATCTCGTGTGTCTTTCGCTTCGCGGGCCCGTCAGGCCCAAATAGAGGCAAAATGACCAAAATGCCCTTAGGGGCATGGTCCTTTCCTTTCCCTTTCTAATCCCTCTCTCGAGACAGTTTATTCTTCGAGACGGTTCCAATCAGGCACATCTTTTTGAAGACGGTAAGTCTCCTTTCCAATCCCTCTCTCGGGAAAGTTTATTCCTTGAGACGGTTCCAATTAGGCACGTCTTTTCGGAGACGGTAAGTCCCCTTTCCAATCCCTCTCTCGGGACAGTTTATTCTTCGAGACGGTTCCGTTCCAATCCAAGCACGTCTTTTCGAGGACGGTAAGTTCCCTTTCCAACCCCTCTCTCAAGACAGTTTATTCCTCAAGACAGTTCCAATCCAGGCACGTCTTTTCGAAGACGGTAAGACCCCTTTCCAACCCCTCTCTCGAGACAGTTTATTCCTCGAGACGGTTCCAATCCAGGCACGTCTTTTCGGAGACGGTAAGTCCCCTTTCCAATCCTTCTCTCGGGATAGTTTATTCCTTGAGACTGTTCCAATTCAGGCACGTCTTTTCGAAGACGGTAAGTCCCCTTTCCAATCCCTCTCTCGGGACAGTTTATTCCTTGAGACGGTTCCAATCCAGGCACGTCTTTTCGAAGGCTGTAAGACCCTTTTCCAATCCCATTCTCGAGACAGTTTATCCCTCGAGACGGTTTCGACTTAGGCACATCTTTTCGGAGACGATAAGACCCCTTTCCAATCCCTCTCTCGGGATAGTTTATTCCTCGAGACAGTTTCAAATCAGGCACATCTTTTCGAAGACGGTAAGACCCCTTTCCAATCCCTCTCTCGAGACAGTTTATTCCTCGAGACGGTTCCAACTCAGGCACGTCTTTTTGAAGGCGGTAAGACCCCTTTCCAATCCCTCTCTCGAGACAATTTATTCCTCGAGACGGTCCGGGTAGCGAAAATACTCATAAATATCACAACTGTTAGAGTAGTGAAAATACTCACAAATAGGTCGATATAGGGAATTGCCAACAAACCCTTGTGTCAAGACGACCACCGTCAGAGTGGCAGAAACACTCAAAACCCAGGTCTACACTAGTGTCTGTTAGCCCACTTCGGTGAAAAATGACCAAACTGCCCTTTGGACCTTTTCCGAGACTTTCCGGTCAAGATGACCATTTTGCCCCTAGGCATCCGAATGCCCCGGGAACCACACCGGCTTTGGGTATCAAAACGGTAACCCTCAAAGATTACTTCTTATAGTATTCTCAACCTTCCTTTACCTTTTTGGATCATTCCAAGTCAGTTTCGGCCAACCCGGTACAAAATGACCGTTTTGCCCCTGGTGGGCCGGTTTCCTTTTTCGACCACACCGGCTCCGGGTATTAAACCGGTAATCTCCTGAGATTGCTTCTTATAGTATTCTTAACCTTTCCTTATCTTTCCGGATCATTCTGAGTCAGTTCCGGCAAACCCGGTACAAAATGATCGTTTTGCCCCTAGTGGGCCGGTCTCCTTTTCCGACCACGCCGGCTCTGGGAATCAAATCGGCAACCTCTGGGAACATCCTGAATAATGTTTCCAGATCCCAAGTCCTCTTTCGGGACAGTTCGAGTCTGTCCCGGTAGTTTCCAGGTTTGATTGACCGTTTTGCCCCTAAAGGCTCGGTTAACCTTTCCGACCCATCTTATCCTCAATTCTCAAGTCAAATACCTCCAAAACACTATTTTAAGTGTTCCTGCTCTTTTTCAGCCTTCCGGGTCATTCCCGGCTCCTTCAAATCATTCCCGAACTTTTTGGAGTCACTCCTAGTGAAGCTAGGCTAAAAATTGCTTGGTAGTCACTAGTACAGGCACCCAAATCTAGTCAAAGATACGTTGCTTGCCGACCTTAAATATTTCCTAAATGGTTGGCGCCACTAGTAGTGGCACCAAGCCAAAAATTGGTCTGGCGCCACTCCTAGTGGCACCAGTGTAAATTTTAGCCTAGCGCCACTGCAACAGGCGCTAGTGTTGTCCAACTTCTATAAATACAGAGCCTCATCCAACGTGAGAAGGATCCGCAAACTCAATCTAAAAATCATATAATTCAATATATAGAGCTCGAACACTCCGTAAACCCTAGCCTCTTTAGGTTTTCTAAACCCTAGCCACCATACACTAAACCCTAGCCTCCTATACACTCATACACACCCCCATACACTCATACACTAGCCTTCAACCCTCTTTTGAAGACTTGAAGAGTTGCAATCTAAAGCTTGAAGACAACTTTTGAAGATTGAAGACGAAGATCAAGACGAAGACCGAAGATCGAAGACAAGCATGGCGCGCAAAATAAACAAGATACAAGGTAGGTTCTCCATTTAAATTTTCGCACTCCCCCCTCTCTCTTCTCTCTCGTAACCCACTTGGGTTTTCTCTATTTTAATCCCCCATCTCTTTCCCCCCCTTTCTTTGCATGCTTGAAATAAGGGGATTCCCGGTCCATGTGTAGGATTGGGCTATTAGAGAGTCACCGTGTCGGGGGCTTTCTTCTAGTCTAACCAGAGACCACGTGGGTCCGGCCCCCTTGATTATCTGGTGAAGCCTTAGCCTTGTATGTTCATGACCCCAAAATTGCATTGTGTACATCATGGTCTTGTATGTTCCAAAAACCGTTTTCAAAGTTGTCTTCAAAATCGTTTTTAAACTTGTTTTCACAATTGCATCAAAATTCCCTTTTCAAAAACTTGTTTTCAAAATCACAATCCTAGGGTGATTCTAGCTTTTCCATGGCTAGGATCGCTTTAGGAAAGTGTTATATTTGAAGTGACTTTTATGGTCCATATTTTCAACTCTTGTTGTTTTCAAAACCGCTTTCCTAAAGTGGTTCTAGCCCTCTTATGGTTAGAATTGCTTTAAGATAGTGAGATGTTTTTACACCTTCTAAAAACTCTCTTTTCAAAAGTCTCTCTTTTTAAAACTCTCTTTTTCAACGTGCTTTCTAAAAACGCTCCCTAAAAATCTTTCCAAAAACTCTCTCCAACAATCTCCTTTTAAAAATCATTCCTAAAAACTCTTCCCAAAATCTTCCTTCTAGAAACTCCTCTCTAAGATTTCCTTCCAAAAACTTGTTTCCAAAAAACACACTTTTCAAAAAGTCCTTTTTTTTGGTGCCCAAGTCAAGCCCTAGAACCCACAATTAGGAAACCCTAAGTTTCTTTCCAAAAACATGAGTTTCAATCTGGCCTCAAACCTAGGCCTCTAAAAACTCCCATTTTCTACGTCAAAATTAGGTTTCAAAAAACCTCTTTTCTATGTCAAAACTATAGCCTTCCAAATCTAGAGTTTCTAGAACTTCCCCTTTCCAAATCTTTGTCAAATCAAATCTTCCCTTAAGAAAATCAAATCAAATCTTCCCGTCTAAGAAACTAGATCCTATCCTCCATTCTTAGAAACAAAATCAAGCCTTCCTTTTTAGAAATAAAATCCAATCCCTTCCTAATCCAAATCTTTCCTAATTCTATTCTTTCCTAAACTTCTCCTTTCCTAAGTCTTAAGTTTCCAAAACTTGAAAATAAAAATCTTTCCTAAATTTTAAAACTCAATTTCCACATCCTTCCTAACTCCACTCTTTCCTAATTCTACCCCTTTCCAAATCTCAACTTTTCAAATCTAAGCTTTCAAATTTTTCTTAAACTCAAATCCTTCTTAATCGCAATATTTTCTAAAACTCTAAAACTTTCTAAATTTTAAACTTTTGAAATTTCAAATCTTTCCAAATCCAAAGCTTTCTAAACTCAAAACTTTCTCATTTTCAAAACTTCCTTGTTTTCTAAACTTTCCCACTTTCAAAACTTCCCTATTTCAAAACATTCCAAAATTCAAAACTTTCTTAACTTGAAACTTTGTAAATTCTAAACCTTTCTTAAACTAAACTTTTCCTAATTCAAAACATTTCTAAATTCAACACTTTCCTATTTCAAAACCTTTCTTAAAATGAAACTTTCTAATTTCAAAACTTTCGTAAACCTAAAACTTTCCTAAGTTGAAACTTTCTTATTGTGAAACTTTTCTAATTCGAACCTTTCCTAATTTGAAAATTTTCCTAATTTCAAAACTTTTCTAATTTTGAAACTCTCCTAATTTGAAAACTTTCCAAATTCAAAACTTTCTTAGTTCGAAACTTTCCCAAAAATGAAACTTTCCTAACTCGAAACTTTCCTAAATCGGACTTTTCCTAATTCAAACGTTTCCTAAATCTAATATTTCCTAATCTCGAGTCAAATCTTTCCTAAGTCTTTTTCCTAAAGTCTAGGTTTCTTAAACTTCCATATTTCTAAAACAAGTCTAAATCTCCCTTCCAAGTTCTATCTTTTCAAATCAAAATCCAATCTTTTCAATTCCAAAATTCTAAATTTCAATTTTCAATCCTGTATTCAAAGTTCAATCTCTCAATCTTCCAATTCAATCTTCTTCTTCAAATCAATTCTTCTCTTTTCAATCGGACTCCGGTCCGAACTACGACTGACCTGATTCCCCCAAAGGGACACGTAGGCAACCTTCATAGGTGCGGTCACAACACTTTTCAAACTTTTAACTCCACCCTCATGGGTGCGGTCACAACCTTCTTCAAATCTCAAATTCCATAACATCTTTCAATTTCTATTTTCACAATTTCTTTCAAATTTCAAATTTCACAACTTCTTTCAAGTTTCAAATTCCTCCATATTTTTCAAATTTCAAATTCCAAAATCTTTCCAAATCTCCAATCTATTTTCAAATTTTCAATTTCAAATTTCTATTTTCAATCTTCAATTTTGATTTCCAAAATCTTGTTTCCAAATTCAAACTTCCATCTCTTTCTTTTCAAATCAAATCAAATCAAATTCTTTTCAATTCAATTTCAAATCAATCTCTTTCCAAATCTATTTTTCAATTCTCTTTCCTTGCACTTGTATATCATGCATCATGTTAGTTTCTTTTCAAGCATTATTTTCTAAAGTGAATAGGATTGAACATTAGTTGGTCAAAGACTCTCATGGGTGAATCTAGGGTAGATTGACATGTAGGTACCGAAAGGGCGGGGTAGGGTGATGGCTTAGTGCGTCTTCCCTACACGTAACCAACCTCTGAACCTAGATCACTGATTTCAAAGACCAAAAAGGAGTTATTTTTTAAAATGGGCTAAATGTTTTCCAAAGGTTGCCAAACAACCTGTTTTCTTAAAAACCCTCTCTTGAGGAGATATTTTCAAAATCCTTTTTTCAAAAACCCTAAGTGTAGTCTTCAGATTATTCTCAGTTTTTAGGTGACCTAACTCACCTTAATCAAGTTAGGTGGTGACTCCGAATCCTTTTCAAAAGCCCTTTATTCAAATCAGATTTTTAATTCAAACCTAGTCGCACTCATTCTTCTAGGAGGGTGAGTTCTAACGAGAGAGTACAGCATTTTCCCGCTTGTGTGAGTATTCCTCGAGTGCGAAAAATCTGGGCGCAACAACTACCTCGGGGAGTGGGCCTAGGTTTGAAGATCTAGGAGCCGAGCCTTTTTAGGACGCATTAGTAAACCCTCAACCTCATGCATATATAGACAACATGTATAGCTGAACCTTGTAAACACTCCATTTTTGACCGCTCGACGGTCTTCAGTCCGTCTAGACTTGTGTTTAAGTCAACATGGGTGTATTTTGAGTCAAATCAATTTTCCAAGTCTAATCCTGTTTATTCATTGCTTCGCGGGCCCTGCTAGGCCCAAATAGAGGCAAAAAGACCAAAATGCCCTTGGGGGCATCATTTAGTCCAATTCCAAATCAGGCATGTCTGTTTAAAGACGGTAAGACCCCTTTCCAATTCCAATAGGCACGTCTTTTCGAAGACGGTAAGTCCCCTTTTCAAATCCAATAGGCACGTCTTCCCGAAGATGGTAAGTCCGCTTTCCAAGTCCAATTCTGATTCCATTCCCTCTCTCGAGACAGTTGAATCCTCGAGACGGTAATTCTATTATCTGGCACATTTTTTGAAAAAAATCTCTTTGGAATGGTAAGTCCCTTTAAACCTGTCAATCGGGATGAGACCCCAAGTCCCTTAGACGGTAGAACAGTCCAACTTTGGCGCCTGCTAGCCCGCCAATGTAGAAATGTCCGTTTAGGCACACCTTCCGAGAAAGTTAATTCTCAGGTGCTAAGTCCCTTTAGTAGCTTCCCAAGATCAGGCAGTCTTGGGAATGATGGCGAACCGTCAAAGTAGCGAAAATACTTGTAAACAGGTCGATATAGGAAATTGCCAACAAACCCCTGTATCATGGGACCGTCGTCAGAGTGGCGAAAACACTTAAAACCCAGGTCAACACTAGTACCTGCTAGCCCACTCTGGTGAAAAATGACCAAACTGCCCCTAGGGCCATTTTCTGGCATGTTTCTTGAGAACACACCTGAGTCCTTAGAATTGTAAGTCCACCCTCACAAGATTGTCTTAAAAGCAATCCGGCATGATTAGGTGCCTTCTAGTCAGTTTCGGGCCAATTCCAAGACTTTCCAGTGAAGATGACCATTTTGCCCTTAGGCATCTGAACGCCCCGGGGACCACACCGGCTCTGGGTATCAAACCGGTAATCTCCCGAGAATGCTTCCTATAGTATTCTCAACCTTCTTTTATCTTTTCGGATCATTCCGAGGTAGTTCAAGTAAACTCGGTGTAAAATGACTATTTTGCCCCTGGTGGGCCGGTCGCCTTTTCTGACCATACCGGCTCTGGTTATCAAACCGACAACCATTGGGAACATTCTGAATAATGTTTTCAAATCTTGAATCTTCTTCCAAGACATTTGAAGTCCATCTCGGTAGCTTTTTAACTCGGTTGACCGCTTTGCCTCTAATGGTCCGGTCAACCCCTCCGACACATCCTATCCTCATTTTTCAAGTCAAATACCTCCGGAACATTGTTTTAAGTGTCGCTATCCTTTTCCGGCCTTCCAGGCCAATCCTGGTCCCTTAAATCCTTCCCGGACTTTCCGGAGTCACTCCTAGCGAAACTAAGCTAAAAATTGCATGGTAGTCACTAGTACAAGCGCCCAAATCTTCTTAAGATACGTTACTTGCTGACCTTAAAACTTTTCTAACTGACTGGCGCCACTAGTAGTGGCGCTGTCACGCCCCATAACCCGGCCTATACAGATTAGGGTACATGACCGGCCAGTAGCAAGGCTACCCGAGGCCGCATTACATTAAACCGGTTGATCACCTGTGCATACTCATTTAAAACTTGCGGAATAGAAACTTTTATAACTTGAAATATAAACCGTGCCATACATGATAGAGTTGTGCCTAATCCAAAACATAATATACATAAGGACCTAATCAAGGTCTACTGAAGTTATAGCGTTATATCATTACAAAACATTAGGTCTAGCCCTTAAACATAATACAAAACATAGGCCCGTAGGCCGTATCTCAAAATCCACGTATGGCCTCGCTCTAGGGTCTCCCGGATTGGCTACCTGAAAATCATTTGAGAAAACGTAAGCTAATGCTTAGTGAATAACAATGATGCATGAGCGGGAAAATATCATGGACTAGCATTTATATCCAACGTACAAGGATAGATAATCATTTATGCATAGGCAATGAGCTTTTGAACTTTTAAAGCATAGACTTGGAACTCATAGGTAACGTAACCATCATTTGAAACGTTTTAACATTTCAAAACATAGTATCATAAGAAGAGATGCAACATAACATTATTCTTGAGATAGCATTTCATATCTTGTCGTAAAACATGTGAACATATCATAGTTCTAAGTTCAAAACATAAGTGTGCTACAACTCGACATGTGAGCTAGGCTCCATAGTAACCATGTAGGTCACGATAAGGCTATTTAGGCCAGGGACGTCTCCCAACATAGATAGTTTATTTCTGGTCCCCTATCGTAGGACTAGATAGTTTATTTCACGTCCCCTATTGTAGGACTATCGGGCTAAATTAAAGTCTCGCCACGAAAAGACCCGAGTTGGCACCATACATTGGAAACTTAGCATCTCTTTCGTTTAAACATTATAGTCCATGATTTTCATTCATAACATAAGTAGAGCTTGCATGAGTTTCTAGGCATGAAATTTATACTTGAACATAAACATTGATGGATTGAAAATATATGGAAAATATTGCATGATATGTAGGTGAATTTAAAACATTTGAAAATTAGTAGAATTTTACTCATGGCATATCGTTACTCACCTCTCTTTGATAGGATGGGTGGTAGACAAGGTGTTCCTACACAAAATGCACATAGAAGTATGGAAATATCAATACAAGACTCCAAAGCAAGGCAACAACGTAAAACGAGAACATAAGGTTGAGGTTTGAACATGAAAGCCAGAACATCGACTCCTTCACCGCGTCTCAACCACCACTCAAGGAAGATTTCGCACTCTAGCTTAGTTCCAGTTGAAAATAGGTTTAGAGGGCTTTAATTTGATAGTTCATAGGCTAAAAACACATTTCGGATGAAGAAGTTATGCCCCATAGAAAATGGGTTAAAAGTTTGGAAGAAGAATGTTACTAGCAGAATTTTGAGTCAAATTCAAAATTTAATATCTCTCAAACCACAATGAATTAGAGTACAAAATTTATATGGATACAAATATCTATAAGTCTACTATCCAATGCTTCAAACGGTGCATCAATTCGAGTTTTCTAGAGAAAGTTATGCCTGTTTTACAAAACAGTGTCTGAGTTGAAAACTGAAACCGGGGCCTGGACGAAGGTGTCGGCTCCAGAACCAAAGGAGTCGCCTCCTGAGCTGAAGAAACAAATTTGGGAGTGATCTGGGCAAAAGTGTCGCCTCCGGAGACTAAAGAGTCGCCTCCTGAGCTAAACGAATAAATCTGGGAGTTCACTGGGACAATGAGTCGCCTCCAAAAACCAAGGAGTCCACTCCAAAGCTAAAGGAATAATTCTAGGAGTTTACTGGGACAAGGAGTCGCCTCCACAAAATGAGGAGTCCACTCCAAAGCTAAATACCCATATTTTACCCGAAAATCTCCAAACCTCACTCAAATCAAAACCAAACTCCATCAAAACTCTCACAAACCCTTCCAATACTTCTAGGGTCCAAAGATTGACCCAAGAAAACCAGAGTAACACAGAATCAACCACTTTAAACAAGAAAATTGAAGGGATCTAGGGTTTTAGGAACCCAAGCCTTAACTTGCATAAGTTAAGGATTTCACATCCCAAACCCTCAAATCTTTCAATGGGGCTATCAACACTCTAAACTTAGCTAATTTGGGACTCAAAAGAGTCACCCACAATAATTCAACAACACACCACACAAAGATAGATACATACACATATACCATTGGAGAGGAAGATGAAACCTTACCTTTCTTCAAGTTTGGTTAAGTCTTCTATTGCTTCAAGCTCTTCCTCAAGCTTCCTCCTCCTCTTTCTCTTCTCCTTCTCTTCCTTCTCAATCGGCTGAGCATAAGTGAGCTATGTGTGCACTTATGTGTATAAAAGATGTTACACATGGGAATAATCCCATGTGTCTCACCCAAAGGCTTAAGTTACACCAAGGCTCTCATTGGTCAGTTTTGGCCCAAAAATTAAGAAATAATTAACATCAAACATTATATATACTAGAAATTCTCATTAATAGAAATACATAGAGGTTCGGGATATCACAGGCGCTAAGCCAAGAAATGGCCTAGCGCCACTCCTAGTGGTACCAAGAGGAAATTTAGCCTGGCGCCACTGCAACAGGCGCTAGGTCTATCCCATCTCTATAAATACAGAGTCTCCTCCAACATGAAAGAGGTCCGCAAACTCAATCTGAAAATCCTAATATTCGATATACAGAGCTCGTAGCCCCCCTAAACCCTAACTTCTCTAGGTTTTCCAAACCCTAGCCACCATACACAAACTCTAGCCTCCTATACACTCATACACACTCCTATACAGTTATACACTAGCCTCCAACTCTCCATTGAAGACTTGGATTGCTGCAACTCAAAGCTCTCGAAGACCAAGGTAAAGCTCTCGAAGATTGAAACGATGACCGAAGAAAAAGCAAGAAAGCAAGGCGCGCAAAGCAAAGTGAAATAAACAAGACAAGGTAGGCTTTCTCTTTAAGTTTCTGCACTTCCCTCTCTCTCTTCTCTCTCCTAACCCACTTAGGTTTTCTTCTATTTTAATCCCCCATCTTCTTCCCCCCCTTTCTTTACATGCTTGAAACAAGGGGATTCCCGGTCCATGTGTTGATTAGGCTATTGGAGAGTCACCGTGTCAGGAGCCTTCTTTTAGTCTAACTGGAGACCACATGGGTTCGGCCCCCTTTGATTATGTGGTGAAGCCTTAACCTTGTATGTTTACGACCCCAAATTTGCATTGTGCATATCATAATCTTGCATCTCTCCAAAATCGTTTTCAAACTCGTTTTCAAAACTTGCATTAACATTATTTTCAAAATTGCATCAAAATCTTCTTTTCCAAAATTTGTTTTCAAAACCACAATCCTAAGGTGATTCTAGCCTTTCCATGGCTAGGGTTGCTTTAGGAAGGTGTTACATTTAAAGTGACTTTCATGGTCCATATTTTCAAATCTTGTTATTTTCAAAACCACTATCCTAAAGTGGTTCTAGCCCTCTTATGGTTAGAATCGCTTTAGGAAAGTGAGATATTTTATATACATTCCAAAATCTCTTCTCAAAAATCTCCTCCTAAAAATTTCTTTTCCAACATGCTTTCCATAAACTCTCTTTAAATTCATTTCCAAAATTGTTTTTCTAAAAACTCTCTCTAAAAATATATTTTCCAAAACTTCTCTTTTCAAACTCCTTTCCAAAACACTCTCCTCAAAATTCACTTTCCTAAAAACTCTTTCCAAGAAACTTCTTCTAAAATCTTGTTTTCAGAACTCTCTCAAAGTTTTACTTTTCAAAAACTTCCTTCCTAACATTCTTTTCAAAACACATTTTCTAAAAACTCCTCTTTAGAATCTTCCTCCAAAATCTTCACTTCTAAAAACTCACTTTCCAAAAATTTCTTTTCTTGGTACTCAAGTCAAGCCCTAGAACCACAATTAGGAAATCCTACTTTTCCTTCCCAAAAATATGATTTTTAAACTTACCTTAAAACCTAGGTTTCCAAAATCTCCCTTTTCATATTTCCAAACTATAGGTTTTCACACTATACATATTTCCAAAACCTATTTTCTACGTCAAAATTATAGTCTTCCAAATTTAGGGTTTCTAAAACTTCTCTTTCCAAATTCTTGCCAAATCCAATCTTTCTTTTAGGAAATTAACCCAATCTTCCGATATAGGAAACTAGATCCTATCCTTTGTTTTTAGAAACAAAATCAAAATATCTCTTTTAGAAACAAAATTCAATCCTTTGTTTTAGAAAATAGGAATCTTAACCCTTCTTAGTCCAAATCTTTGCTAATTCAAATCATTCCTATTCTTCTACTTTCCCAAATCTTAAGTTTCCAAAACTTAAACATAAAAATCTTTCCTAAATTTTAAAACTTAACTTCCACATCTTTCCTAATTCAACCCTTTCCTAATTCTATCCTTTTTCAAAATTTAACTTTCCAAATTTAAGTTTTCGAATCTTTCTTAAACTCAAACCATTCCTAATCTCA
This sequence comes from Euryodendron excelsum, assembly GCA_033060915.1. Classification (NCBI taxonomy): domain Eukaryota; kingdom Viridiplantae; phylum Streptophyta; class Magnoliopsida; order Ericales; family Pentaphylacaceae; genus Euryodendron; species Euryodendron excelsum. The sequence continues at coordinate 27,476,359 of CM065386.1, forward strand.
AGATTTTCTAAAACTCAAACTCTAAAACTTTCTAAATCCTAAACTTCTTAAATTTCAAATCTTTCCAAATCTAAAGTTTTCTAAATTCAAAACTTTCTTAAGTTAAATCTTTCTAAACTTCCAAACTTTCTAAATTCTAAACTTTCCTAAACTTCAAATTTTTCCAAATCTAAAACTTTCTAAACTCAAAACTTTCTTACTTTGAAAACTTCCTACCTCAAAACTTTCCTATTTCAAAACATTTCAAATTCAAAACTTTCATATTTTGAAAACTTTCGAAATTCGAAATTTTCTTAAGTTAAAACTTTCCTAAATCAAAATTTTCCTAAAGTGAAATTTTTCCTTTTTCAAAATTTTCCTAATTTGAAACTTCTTCTAAACCAAACCTTTCTTAAAACGGAACATTCCCAAAACAAAACTTTCCTATTTTAAAACTTTCCTAATTCAAACATTTTCTAAATCCAATCGTTTCCTAAATCTTCCAACTCTAATATTCGAGTCAAATCTTTCTAAATCTCAAGTCTTTCCTAAGTCTCATCTTTTCTAAGTCTAGGTTTCCTAAACCTCAATCTTTCCAAAACAAGTCCAAATATTTCTTTCAAGTTCTATCTTTCTAAGTCAAGTCCAATCTTTCTTTTCTAAGTTCCTGAGTCTAGGTCTTTCAAAACCAATATTTTCAAATCTTCCAATTAAAGTCCAAATTTCCTATTCTTACAATTCCAATTCGAATTCCAACTTCAGCTCTTTTCCAAATCAACTCTTCTATTTCCAATCGGACTCTTGTCCGAACTACGACTGACTTGATCCTCCAAAAGGATACGTAAGCAACCCTCATGAGTGCGGTCACAACATTTTTCAAATTTCTAGTTTCGCAACTTCTTTCAGATTGCCAATTCCACAACATTTTTCAAGTTTCCAATTCTATAACTCTTTTCAAATCTGTTCTAAAATCAAATCAATTTCTTTTCAAAATCTATTTTCAAATCAAATCTTCCTTTTGCATTTGCATATCATGCATCATATCTTTTTAAACATTCTTTTTCAAAATGAATAGGATTGGATAGTTTGTTAGTTGAAGATTCTCATAGGTGAATCCAGGGTGAATAGACATGTAGGAACCACAAGAGCAGGGTAGGGTGATGGCTTAGTGCGTCTTCCCTACACGTAACCAACCTTCGAACCTAGGATCATTGATTTCAAAGACTAAAAACGGAGTTATTTTTCAAAAAGGGCTTAAATGTTTTTCAAAGGTTGCCAAATAACTTGTTTTCTTAAAAACCCTCTCTTGAGGAGGTATTTTCAAAATTGTTTCCAAAAACCCTAAGTGTAGTCTTTGGATTATGCTTAGTTTTTAGGTGACCTTACTCACCTTAATCAAGTTAGGTGGTGACTCCAAATGTTTTCCAAAAGCCCTTTATTCAAATATATTTTCAATTCAAACCTAGTCGCACTCATTCTTCTGGGAGGGTGAGTTCTAACGAGAGAGTACAGTGTTTTTCCCGCTTGTGTGTGTATTCCTCGAGTGCGAAAAATCTGGGTGACACAAACCTCTGCCGGATTTAAGACACACTCACTAATTTCAAAACCATGGAGGAACGGGTGATTGTTTTACTTTCTCTATATTTGTTTATTCCTGTTGTTATAATGATTGTATTCTTATTGTTATAATGCTCATCTAACTGCTCATGCATGCATATTTACTTCAATTGCATTCTCTCTCCTTATACTCTTTGCATTCATATTCATGTATACAATATTCCATCTCAAGATGAGAATTCCAAAGTAACTCAAGTCCCTACATTCTCATGCATATGATCAATCCATCGAGAGTGACACCAAGGTTACTCGGCCGTACATTAAACCTACCCAAACTCTAAGGGTTTCCATGGAACCATAAGGACTCATTTCATGCATTTTAAGTCATTCCATAAGAGGGGCCCTAATCCTTCTATACTCATGGAGATAGGATTGTCAAGAAGACAAGGGTCAATCAATCAACCGGGTCTCTCAATGACCTACTCGACATCAAATCCAAAGAAGGCGAATCCGAAGACTCAAGAGTAGTTTAGGATTTCACATGTAAAATTATATTGGTGGAAGTCTATAGGAAAATGTTTCCCTTTTCCCCCTATTATAGTGTACTCTGTTCTTCTTGTATTCTAAATTCAAAGTTCCATGTATTCTTTTAATTTTCGTAAATGAACGTACAAATGAAAGAAGGCTCCCATTTGACGGTAAAGTATCTTCATACAGGGAAAAAACCTCTATCTCTGAAAGTGAGCTAAAACCATCATATTTAGCCTCCCATTCGAATAGGGACGCCTTAGGGCATGCATTGCATGGAACTCTTTAAAACCAAAAACTAACTAAAGACCTTATGACTAGTTATTCTGCTTCTATCTTTTTCTTTTTTTTTTCATTTACAAAGATCATACCATAGCGAGTCAACATTGCTCCAAAGAAATGTCAACATCCACCTAGAGACCCCATCTCTACCCGACAAATAACTTTGCTAATAGCAGCCAACCTCGATGAAACCTCCCCTATCACTCGCGCGAAGATCAATGAGATGAAAAGCAAAATAGATGAAACATTCAAGCTGATGCAGACAATGGCGTCCAAAGAGCCCACTCCAATAATGCCCTCAACCTTAGTGCCATCCAATCGACCACTCAGGCAGGGGCAGACCTGAATATTGGAAAAACAAGCAAAACTCCAAAAAGGATGATGAAGCTAGAGAACATGTTCTCTCTATCTTGCGCAAGAATGACCGATGTGAAAAAAGAAGAAAAGTCAACCTCTCGCCAGGATATCACCACCCTGCCACAACCTCAACTCCATGTTGCCATAATACTCCACCCTTAAACTCCTACCAACCCCCATAGGATGCGGATCAGACACAGGTTGAAGTCAGGCATACTCTTTCTCAAGAGAAGGTAAAAAAGGAAAGTCAAAACTTCACCTCGCTCAAAGGCTCTCGAGATGCAGCTTACCGGCAACTTTGTGAATTTGGGCGCCTGGTTATGCCCATTCTTGATAAAGCTCTAGAATCCAAAGGTCATAACGTTGGAAGTTGCTGTACCCTAAAACGCAAAATGCAAAGTCTTAATGAATCCCAAGCAACGAACCTGACAGGAATTACTACTACAATATTTGACCCTCTGCCCTTGCAACTGTCTACACCAGTGACACCTAGGGTACCTAATTTTGAGTTAGTTTATGCGTCTACACCAGCAACACCTAGGGTACCTACTTTTGAGTTAGTTTATGCGTCGTCATATACTAGACCTAAAAGATTAAGAAGGCGGAATCAACCTTTACCCAACTGGCTGGTAACCAAACAGATGCTTACAATAACTTGCTGAAAGTTGGATACCTGCGCCTATTACCAGTTACACCACTAGTTAAGCCTCTACCATCCTCTTTCGACTCAGCACTCAGGTGCGCATATCACTTAGGTGGACTAGGCCATGTCACAGAAAGTTACCGATTTTTGAAACATAAAATCCAAGATCTAATAGATGGTAAGGTCGTCGAAATCAAGGAGGTAAACTTGGTCCCCGCTGTCCCCACTAGTCCGCAACGTGATCACACCGTCAATACAATCATGGAGGAGGAAATCAATAGCAGTACCATCTTCAGCAGTTCCCCAAGCATTGCAAAAGATTTGTCAATTTGCCCTATGTTGTTTGGGGATACATCTGGCGAATGGAATACCAAGGATTTGGACATAGTCCCAAAACCCTATTAGGAGTTCTCATCAAAAGGCATATAAGAAAAGGAAGGTTTCCACACGATTCATTTATTTTCTTACCATCTTTCTATTTCTCACATATTTCCTTTAAATAAACATTGCATGCCATACAACCATGATTTGAAATAAGAAAGTGTTAGTTTTTAATCTATCCCCTTTGTCTCATATTCTTATGGATGATTATTGCTTTTAGGGATTCTTTCTCATTTTGTAATGACTCGACTTGAAGGATGGGATAACATGGGCAACCCAGTCAAAGGGGGTTAAAACCTTTGAGAGACAAAGAGAGAGAGTGAGAGATAGAAGGAAGGCAGTCTCAACAAAGAGGTGCGGATTTTATTAAAGAGGCGACAGTTGAACGATATCCTAGCTAAGTGATGTGCAGTCGAGTCCTCCAAATGATGAGAAGTCATTATTCTATTTATCCAAAAAGAAATAAACACTACCTTTTGCTCAACCCATAAGAGCCGTCTATGATTTCTTTTCAGATATCCCCAAACCAATAACCATTCCCCACACTGGTGTCGGGCACTAATTTTTTGCACCCGAAAAAGAAAAGTAAGAAAAACACCATGCTCTCTCGTTAGAACTCATCCTCTTAGAAGAATGAGTGCGACTAGGTTTGAATTGAAATTTTATTTGAATAAAGGGCTTTTGGAAAACATTGGAGTCTCGACCTAACTTGATTAAGGTGAGTTAGGTCACCTAAAACTAAGCACAATCCAAAGATTATACTCAAGGTTTTTGAAAAGATTTTAAAAACTTCCTCAAGAGAGGGTTTGTAAGAAAATAGATTGTTTGGCAACTTTTAGAAATATTTAAGCTCTTTTTAGAAATAACTTCATTTGGTTTTTCAAAAACAGTAATCTAGGTTAGGAGGCTGGTTACGTGTAGGGAAGACGCACTAAGCCATCACCCTACCCCACTCTTGCGGTACCTACATGTCTATTCACCCTAGGTTCACTCATTAGAGTCTTTGATTAATAAATGTCCAATACTATCCACTTTAGAAAAGAACTTTGAAAAGATGTTTGACATGATGCATGATAATGCAAGTGAGAAACTAAAACTTGATTTTGAAAATAGACTTGAAAGAACGTGATTTGGTTTTGGAAACAGATTTTGAAAAGACCTGATTTGATTTTTGAAATGGATTTGAAAAGATAAATTTTATTTTGAAAGAAAGAAGATTTTTAGAAATTGGAAATAGAGATTTGAAAATAAGGTTATGAAATTGAAGGTTTGAAAAAGGTTGTGACAGCACCCATGAGGGTTACCTACGTATCCCTTTTTGGGAATCAAGTCAGTCGTAGTTTGGACAAGAGTCCGATAGAAGGTTTGATTTGAAAAATTGATTTGATTTAAACTTAGAATGGAAGATTTGAAATTGGAATTTGGAATTGAAAATATTGGACTTTGATTTGGAAAGATAGAATTTAGAAGAAGAACTTGGACTTGAGATTAAGAAAAATTTGATTGAAAAGTTTGATTTATAAAACATAGAGAGTTGGAGTCTAGGAAAATTGAATTTTAGAAATCCCGGATTTAGGAAAGTTTCAAAATGGGAAAGTTTTGCTTTAGGAAAGTTTTGAATTAGGAAAGTGGTGAATTAGGAAAGTTTTATTTTAGGAAAGGTTTCGAATTTGGAAAGGTTTTGAATTTAGAAAGTTACAACTTAAGAAAGAGTTGATTTGTGGAAAGATTTGAATTAGGAAAAGTTTGATTTAAGAAAGATTTGGAATTTAGAAAGTTTAGGGTTTTGGAAAGGCTTGAATGGAAAGTTCGAAATTAGGAAATGTTTGAAAGTTTGAGTTTTAGAATAGTTGAAGTTTAGGAAAGATTTGAGTTGAAGAAAGATTGAAAAATTTAGAATTTAGAAAGTTGAAATTTGGAAAGGTATGGAATTTAGGAAAGATTGGAATTAGGAAAGATTTAGATTAGGAAAGATTTGGACTTAGGAAAGATTTGGATTCCTATTTCCTAACAAAAAAATTGGATTTTGTTTCTAAGAAAGAGATGATTTGATTTTGTTTCAAAAAACGGAGGATTGGATCTAGTTTCCTAAATGGGGAGATTGAATTTGGTTTTCTAAATGGAGGATTTGATTTGGCATGGAATTGGAAGGGGAAGTTTTAAAAACCCTAGATTTTGAAGTAGAAAGTAGGATTTGAAAATATATGATTTTGATATAGAAAATAGAATTTAGAAACCTAAAGTTTGAGGCCAAAATAGAAAATTGAAAATTATGTTTTTGAAAAGAAAATTAGGGTTTCCTAACCATGACTCTAGGGTTTAACTTGGACTCGAAGAGATTTTGGAAAGTAGAACCTTTGGAAAGAAAGATTTTTGGAAGGAGATCTTAGAAAGGAGTTTTTTAAGAAAGTAAACCTAAAAAGAGAGTTTTTGGAAAAGAATTTTTGGAAAGAGTTTTTAGAGAGGAAACTTAAGGAGCGTTTTTAGAAAGTAAATTTTGAAGTGAGCTTTTTGGAAAGAAGTTTGAAAAGAAATTTTGGAAAGTAGATTTTTTGAAAGGAGTTTTTAGAAAGTAATTTTGAAAAGGAGATTGGAAAGAATTTTTAGAAAGCATGTTGGAAAAGAGATTTTAGAAAGTAGACTTGAAAAGAGATTTTGGAGAATATTTAAAAAGAGGTTTTGGAAAGTAAGTTTGAAAAGCAATTTGGAAAGGGATGGACTTTCACAAGCCTCTAAAAATATCTCACTTTCCTAAAACGATTCTAACCATAAGAAGATTAGAACCATTTCAGGATTTTGGTTTTGAAAACAACAAAGATTTGAAAATATGAACCATATTGGTTACTTTAAATGTAACACTTTCCTAAAGCAACCCTAGCCATGAAAAGGCTAGAATCACCTTAGGATTGTGATTTTGAAAAAAAGTTTTGAAGAAGAAAATTTTAATGTAAGTTTTGAAAACAAGTTTGAAAACGAATTTTGGAGAGATGCACGATCATGATATGCACAATGCAAATTGGGTCGTGAACATACAAGGTTAAAGGCTTCGCTACATAATCAAGGGGGCCAAACTCACATGGTCTCCAGTTAGACTAAGAGAAAGCTCCCGACACGGTGATTTTCAATAGCCCAATCCTACACATGAATCGGTGAATCCCTTGTTTCAAGCATGCAAGAAGGGGGGTAGAAGATGGGGATTAAAATAGAAGAAAACCTAAGTAGGTTAGGAGAGAGAAGAGAGAGGGGGGATTTGTATAAACGTAAATAGGAAGTCTACCTTGTGTCTTCTTTTATTTGCTTGGTTTTGCTTGCTTACTTTCTTTACTTCGGTCTTTGCTTTGATCTTCAAGAGCTCCCAAGTTGTAGCACTTCAAGTCTTCAATGGAGGCTTTAGAGGCTAGTTTATGAGTGTATATGAGCTAGGGTTTAGTGTATAGGGGCTAGGGTTTGTATATAGAGGCTAGGGTTTGGAGAACCTAAAAAAAGCTAGGGTTTAGAGGGGCTTCGAGCTCTGTATATCGAAGAGTAGAGTTTTTGGACTGAGTTTGCAAACACTTTTCACGCTAGAGGAGAGTCTATATTTATAGACAGAAGAATGCATTGGCTCCTGCCACTTAAGAAACTTTTAAGGTCAGCAAGTAACGTATCTTTCAAAGATTTAGGCAACTGTACTAGTGACTACCAATCAATTTTAGCTTGGCTTCACTAGAAGTGACTCCGAAAGATTCGAGAATGATTTAAAGGGCTGAGAATGGCTTGGAGGGCCGGAAAGGGACATGAACCCTTAGAATAGTGTCTCGGGGGTAGTAGACTTGAAAAATGACGTTAGGATTTGATGGAGGGGTTGACCGAGCCATTAGGGGTAAAATAGTCATTCGGACCGGAAAGCTGTCGGAATGGACTCGGAATATCCTAGAAGAAGATTTGAGACTTGGAAACATTACCTAGAATGTTTCAGGAGGTTACCGGTTTGATACCCAGAGCCGGTGTGGTTGGAAGAGGCGACTGGCCCACTAGGGGCAAAATGGTCATTTTACATTAGGTTTGCTGGAACTGACTCAGAAAGATTTGGAAAGGTAATGGAAGGCTGGGGATACTTTTAGAAGCATCCCCAGGAGGTTATCGGGTTGATATCCAGAGCCGGTGTGGTTTTCGGGGCACTCGGATGCCCAGGGGAAAAATGGTCATTTTGACCGAAGGGTCTCGGATTTAGCCCGAAACCGACTAGAATGCACCTAATCATGCCAGATCGTCTTTGGGACGATCCTAGAAGGGTGGACTTACCATTATGAGGACTTAGGTACTTTATCAAGAAACGTGTCAAAAATGGCCCTAAGGGCAGTTTAGTCATCTTTCGCTAAAGTGGGCTAGCAGGCATTGGTGTTGACCCGGATTTTGAGTGTTTCCACCACTCTAACAGTGGTCTCGTGACATTGGGGTTTGTTGGCAATTTCCAATGTTGACCTGTTTACGAGTGTTTCCACCACTTTGACTGTTGCGATGTTTACAAGTGTTTTCACCACTCTAACGGTTCACGATCATTCCAGAGACTGCCTAATCTCGGGAAGCTACTAGGTGGACTTATCACCTGAGGAATTAACTTTTTCAAAAGGCGTGCCAAATAACAGACATTTCTTCATTAGCGGGCTAGCAGGCGCCAAAGTGGACTGTTCTACCATCTCGGGGATTTGAGGTCTCATCCTGGTTGACCAGTTTGAAGGGACTTACCGTTTTGAAGATTTTTCTTAGAAAACATGTCGGACTAAATGGACTTACCGCCTTGAGGGATCAATTTTCTCAAAAGACGTGTTGGATTTAATTGGAATTGGAATTGGACTTGAAATTGATTTTGATTGCCCCCAAGGGCATTTTGGTCATTTTGCGTCTATTTGGGCTTGGCAGGCCGGGGAAGTGATTGATTGATTGAATTAGGTTTGGAAAACTGATTTAAATTGGAATATATCCATATTGGCTTGAACTAAAGTATGGACAAACTGGAGACTGCCGAGCTGGTAAGAATGGGGTGTTTACAACTAGGGTAAGCATAGAGTAGTTGATTTGATAGAATATACAGGGGGTTTACAAGAAGAAATACACCATTTTTAGGAACATTATCTAAATTTTGTATAAAGGCTTTATGGACTAAGCAATTCAATTTGAAATGATGAGAGTGCCTCAATTCTGCTACCATACACAAAGAAAATCCTCTTGCAAAGCCCACTTGAGCCGGTTACAATTTCTCAAGAAAACCGACCAGATGGTCACCGCCCACACTATTTTAAGGCAAAAGTCATAAATTGGAACTAATAAGCAATGATGAAAGTGGTGATTTTCAAGAAGTTATGGCGTCAAAGGCATCTCTAGTAAAGAAGATATTGTGTTCGTAGTGATCTTCAAAAGAAGATATTGTCATCCCAAAATATAAATGACAAAGTTGGTATCTCTAAAAGTCGACTTAGAAACAAATATCTTGATGAAAAAATTCTAAATCAAAAGGCAGAGAACGGTCTAGAAGAACAACAAGAGGATAAAGGAAAGAAGAAAGCAATGAATGGAAGTTAAGTTGCCAAAGATGATCATTGGTCTTTTAAAACCCTCAAAGTGATAATGTTTAAACCTTTATACCCTTTCATTCATAAACCCCTTAACCTAGCCTACATTATAGTCCAAATTAAAGTCCTCTCTGATCAAAGAAAATTGCTTAGTCCAAATAAGTCTGAACAATACCAAGACAAGTAGGACGAGAAAGGAGAATTGAGGAGGAATGAAAGGGCAATCTCATGGTCTAAAGTGTGCTTAGAGGGTTCTGGTTTAAACAATCTACTAAAAGAAAATTTTTGAGCCTAAATATCCCTTCGTTTCTTACAACCCTAAACCGAGTCTGCATTACGGTCTTAAAAGAAGTCTTTTCAGTTTAAGGGCCTAGCTGTTTATCGCTCTGCAAAGGGCATACGAGTTGTTGCTCAAGCCATGGTGGCATTTTGAAAATTTGAGAAAGAAAACCAACTGAGATCAGAGAAACCCCAAACAACAACCATGTAGAAAGTAGGGATAAGATAGCAAATCGAAAGGTCAAGATCTATAGAGAATAGTGCAAATGCTATCACACCCCGATAAGAATGGGATAAAACTGAATGAGGCAGAATCCTTGAAGGGAAACAGAATCCCGAGAGTATGAGTTGTGGTCCATGACATGTATAACCTACACATCCATTAAATTCCTGTATAGTTTGTATCTATTCATGCATTCAATTCCATTCTTGTATGAACCTGCGCATTCATAAAGACGTAGGACATGCATTCAATTTAACTCTTATATAAACCCATACATTAAAAAAAAATAATAATAGGCCATGCATTTAATTTTGTGTGCATTCATAAAAAAAAATATGACATGCATTCACCCCTTTACCTCTGCATTTTCAGAATTGGCATAAGTAAACTATTTTTATATACAAACTAACTCTATGATTTTCTCCCTCTCTCAAATTGGAATCAGGGAAAGAGGTAAAATACAAAAAGGAGCTAAAGCCACCCCTCAAACATTTCCAGAAAGCTCATATTTCTATGGCCGACAAGAAAAAGAGAATGGGGCAATGGCCTACCCTTGACCTCCGCAATCAAATGACTTCGAAAGAGGAATAGTGAATAAGTGTTCGATCACCCAAAGCTGGAATAATGAAGCACACCCCCGACAATGAGCATCAACCCCCTGTCAGAGTCTATTAAGGTTTACGAAGGACTCTCCCACAACCATAGGAGCATATGAGTGTCCCTCACAAATCCTAGCGAGCAGGGCACACAACTGATAGTCTATCAAGTCATCCTCCCGCGGAAATATCAAGAAACTCAGAAGGAGCAGAGCTAGGGCCACCATGCAAGAGATGAACCAATCCTGAGAAGTATGCCGGTCCCCTGAATAAGTTCACCTGCCCACTGCGAACTCGAAACGAGAGAATAAGAACTCCACTGGAACATAGGGAAACTGGGGCAAGAGATCAGAAGAAAAGACCGCACGATGGAACCTAAGTTGAGACGAGACAACTATGATAAAACCATAAGGAAAAATAGATCTCATAATGTCAGCCAAATCCTTTCGAAGACCTAGGAGGCAACCATACTCGTGATGGGAGGAAGCAAGCTCATGGAAGAGAGATAAGTCAGGTGACTGGAAGGGAACCACTGCTGGAAGTAAGCTGCACTAATAGGAGATAAGCCATACAACCAATGGACCAAAAAAAAATGTCTTGCTCATCTAGAAGATACCCATTATACCATACCCGTAGTCGACTGAAAATGGTGTCGGCCATCCTAAAAGTCAAATGTGGGAAACCTCAGCGTTCGTCTGATCCTCAAAAGTTGCCTCAACCAGAAGGAAGGGGTCGATTGAAGGCCTACTCCCCCAGCCGCTCTGGCTAGAAGATGTCTGTCTTGCAGATCGCCGACTACCCCTAGAGCGACTAGAACTGCTGACAGAATCTGTCCGAGCCGCCTTCTCGAAGTGGGGTCTCCTCTAAGAACCGTTATCGCCTGCGTTTGCCATCCTGAAGATTAAGGTAAGAATATCGACATAAGATAAGTATAACTTATGAGAAGTAAGAAAAAGAAGAAAGAGAAACAATAAATAAATAAATAAAAATAAAAATAAATAAATAATAAAAAATAAAAAGATTTCAAATGATAAGTCAAAATGAATTTCCACCACATTTTGATTTTAAAGGTCAAGTTTCAAGTCAAAATGAATTTTCTATACATTTTGATTTCAAAAATTCCAGTTCCAAGTCAAAATGAATTTTTTACACATTTTGATTTTAAAATTCTAGTTTCAAGTCAAAAGGAATTTTGCTACACATTTTGATTTTAAAATTCCAGTTTCAAGTCAAAATGAATTTCCTATACATTTTGCTTTGAAAATATTTTCAACTTCGAGTCAAAATAAATTTTTATACATTTTGTCTTCAAAGGTTTTCAACTTCGAGTTAAAATGAATTTTCTAAATATTTTGCCTTCAAATATTAGGTCAAAACGAATTTTCTACATGTTTTGTCCAGAATTCAAAAATGATTTCCAATTTAAAATTGACTTTCAAATATCAAAATTTTCCAATCAAAATTCGTCCCAAGCTTTTACTCCAAAGGAGTTCTATTCCAATCAAGTCTTTCTAAAACTTTTTCCTTCGAAAGGTCTTCTTCAAAATTAATTCCTAGAATTTCTTAAGTTTTCAAATCATCCAAAATTTCTGTCCCTGAGTTTTTCAAAGTCAAAATTCATTTTTGAATCTTCCAAAATATGTTCTCATTCCAATTTTCATTTTCAAAAGCCTTCCAAAATATTTCTTCCAATAGTTTTAAGGCTCTCGAGTTTCTCGGGGTCTTCTTTGCCAAAAAGGCCTCACCCTCAAGGGTTTTATATATTTTTCCTTCAAAAAAGATTTTATTCCAAAACTTTTCCAATTCTTCCCCTAATTTTAAAATTTTTTTGGCAGAGTTCGCTTCAAAATGGTCCTTACAACATCCACAACATCAACACAAAACACAAACCGTACACTTCATAATATCACAATCACATAACACCAACACCCACACACACTTTTCAAATTTTTAAATATTTCAAAAGACTTGTTTTATTTTTCAACAAATCAATGGTTTTCAAAGTTATCCCAAAATTTCTCAAAATCATTTCAAATGTTTTTTAAAAATATTCTTGTATTTTTTTAAACACTAAATCCTAATACTTTTTAAATTTTCTCAATTTTTTCTATTTTTCTAAGTATTTTTCTATTTTCCAAAAAATAAAAAAAAATCACGAAACTTCACACGGCTGTTCAACACATTTTTCCAAGGCACACAGTTTAAGAATATGGCCAGAAAACTCAATACCCAAAGTTGTATGGACAAACCCCCAATTCTTACAAAAACCTTCTTCACATAATCATGCAAAATCACTCAAATTCAATCAAACGAGCACCAAAATGCAAAAATAACTTTACTAAAGTGTTCAAAACATATCAAAACATTAATCTCCACTGTTCACTTGACTCAAACGAAACTCTACACATCAAAATCAACATAAAATAAAAAAAACTCACCTCTTGGAGTTCTCTAGCTAAATCTTCCCTTCCGATGACTTTGCTGACAACGGTGACTACTTCCGGCAACCCTTCATGGTCCCTAGGGAGCACTCCTTTAATGTCAAAGTCGATTTCCTTGCAAAAGCCTTCGAACTCTCAAAAAATCTTGCAATCTCGTGATTGTTTGAATCTAAAATTTTTATGGTTTTGTTTCCTGGCCTGTTGCCACTACTAGTGGCGCCAAGGCAATTTTAGGCCAAACGCCACTGCACTAGTTTCTAGTTCTGGGCAGATTTGCCTTTTTCTTGCCAAAACCCAACTTCGAATGCTGTTTGGGCCAAATTTCCATTTTCGAACTCCAAATACTCTATCGTTTTCTCTCTTCGACAAGTAAAGACCGAAAAAGAAGGGCAGGTGTAAGCATTCCATTTTTGCCTGCTCGGTAGTCTCCAATCTGTCTAGACTTATATTCAAGTCAATATAGACGCATTCCAGTTCAAACCAGTTTTCCAGACATAATCCAGTCAATCGATCGCTTCGCGGATCCATTGGGCCCAAATGGAGGCAAAATGACCAAAATGCCCTTGGGGCATTATCCGGTCTAATTCCAGTAGGCACGTCTTCTCGAAGACAGTGAGTCCCCTTTTTAGTCCAATTCTAGTTCAAATCAAGTTCGGCACGTCTTTTGAGAAAGTTGATCCCTTAAGGCGATAAATCCATCCAGTCCGGCATGTTTTTCAAGAAAAATCTTCGAAACAGTAAGTCCATTCAAACCCATCGACCAGAATGAGACCCTAAGTCCCTAAGATGGTAAAACGGTCCACCTTTGGCGCCTGTTAGCCCGCCAAGGAAGAAATGTCCGTTATTCAACACGCCTGTCGAGAAAGTTGATTCCTCAGGTGATAAGTCCACCTAGCAACTTCTCGAGATCAGGTAGTCTCTAGAATGATCGCGAACTGTTAGAGTAACAGAAGTACTCGTAAACATCGCAACCGTTAGAGTGGCGAAAATACTCGTAAACAGGTGAACATTGGGAATTGCCAACAAACCCCTATGTCACGAGACCACCGTCAAAGTGACGGAAACACTTAAAACCTAGTTCGACATCAGTGCCTGCTAGCCAACTCTAGTGAAAAGTGACTAAACTACCCCTAGGGCTATTTCCGGCACGTTTGTTGAAAAAGTACCTAAGTCCTCAGAATGGTAAGTCCACCCTTCCAGGATCGTCCCAAAGACAATTCAGCATGATTAGGTGCCTTCCGGTCGGTTTCGGGCCAATTTTGAGACCCTTCAATCAAAATGATCGTTTTGCCCCTGGTGGGCCGGTCACTTTTTCCAACCACACCGACTCTGGGTATCAAACCGGTAACCTCTCGGGGATGCTTTTCATAGCATTCCTGGGCTTCTGATGCATTTCTAGATCATTCTGAGTCAGTTTCGGTAAATCTGATGCAAAATGACCGTTTTGCCCCTAATAGGCCGGTCATCTTTTCTAGTCACGCCAGCTCTGGGTATCAAACCGGCAACCTTCAAGAATATTCTTAGTAATATTTCCAAGCCTCAAGCCTTCTTCTGGGACATTCCAAGTCCATCTTGGCAGTTTTTTGGCCTAATTGACCGTTTTGCCCCTAATGGCGCGGTCAACCCTTCCAACAAATCCTGACATCGTTTTTCAAGTTTACTATCCCCAAAATACTGTTCTAAGGGTTCCTGTCTCTTTCCGGTCCTCCGGGCCATTCTCGGCCCTTTAAATCATTCCTGGACCTTTTATAGTCACTCCTAGTGAAGCCAGACTAAAAATTGCATGGTAGTCACTAGGAGAAGCGCCCAAATCTTTGAAAGATACGTTGCTTGCCGACCTTTAACATTTTCTAAATGGCTAGTGCCATTAGTAGTGGCGCCAAGCCAAAAAATGGCCTGACGCCAATAGGTTTTTTGACCTGGCGCCACTGCAGCAGGCGTCAGTTCAGTCTTCTGTCTATAAATACAGAGCCTTCTTCAATGTGGAAAGGGTCCGCAAACTCAGTCCAAAAACTCTGTTTTTCAAATTTTAGTGTTTGAAGCCCTTTCAAACCCTAATTTTCTTTAGATTCTTCAAACCCTAGCCTCCATATACAAAACCTTAGCCCCTATAGACTTAACCCTAGCATGCATACACTCTTATACACTTATATATGAACCTTTGAAGCCTCCATTGAACACTTGAAGTGATGTAACCCGAAAGCTCCCAAAGACCAAAGCAAGCTCTTGAAGACTGAAGTAAAACAAAGCAAATAAAGCAAACAAAACAAAGAACACACAAGGTAGGCTTCCTATTTATGTTTACGCAATTTTCTCCTCTCTCTTCTCTTTTCTCTCTTCTAACCCACTTGGATTTTTTTCTATTTTAACCCCCATCTTTTACCCCCCTTTCTTGTATACTTGAAATAAGGGACTCCCCGGTTCATGTGTAGGATTAGGCTATTGAAAGTCACCTTGTCGGGGGCTTTCTCTTAGTCTAACTGGAGATCACGTGGGGTCGGCCCCCTTGATTATGTGGTGAAACCTTTAACTTTGTATGTTCCCCAACTTGCATTGTGCATATCATGATCATGCATCTCTCCAAAACTTGTTCAAAACTTGCATCGAAAATCATTTTCAAAACTTGCATTAAATCTTCTTTTTCCAAACTTATTTTCAAAATCCCAAATCCTAAGGTGATTCTAGCCTTTCTATGGTTAGGGTTGCTTTAGGAAAGTGTTACATTTAAAGTGACTTTCATGATCTATATTTTCAAATCTTTATTGTTTTCAAGATCACAATCCAAGAATGGTTCTAATCTTCTTATGCTTAGAACCATTTTAGGAAAGTGAGATATTTTTAAAGGCTTGTAAAAATCCACACTCCAATTCCTTTCTAAATTGCTTTTCAAACTTACCTTCCAAAACCTCTTTTTAAATCCTCTCCAAAATCTCTTTTCAGATATACTTTCTAAAGTCTCTTTTCTAATATACTTTCTAAAAACTCTTTCCAATCTCCTTTCCAAAATTTCTTTCTAAAAATTACTTTCTAAAAATTCCCTTCAAAAACCTATTTTTCAAAAAAAAAAAAATCTTTTCAAATTCCTTCCCAAAAACTCTTTTGAAAAATTTACTTTCTAAAAATGCCCTTCAAATTTCCCTCCTAGAAACTCCTTCAAAAGATTTACTTTTCAAAAATTCTTTTTCTTGGAGTCGAAATCAAGCCCTAGGGTCAATGATTAGGAAACCCTAATTTCCATTTTTCCTTTTTCACTTCAAATAATAGATTTTCAAAATTTTATTTCTTGCATCAAACTTTTAGGTTTCTCAAACCTCTTTTTCAATGTCAAATCATATTTTCTAAATATAAGTTTTTCAAATCTCATTCTTTCCAATTCCATGTCAAATCTAATCCTTCAACTTAGGAGACCAAATCTAGTCCTCCAATTTAGGAAACTAAACCCAATCCTCTCTTTTTAGAAACCAAATCAAATAATCTCTTTTTGGAAATAGAAATCAAATCTTTCCTAAATCAAACATTACTTAATTTCAACATTTTCTAATTCCAATCCTTCCCAATCTCATACCTCCCTCAATCTTAAGTTTTCAAAACTTAAACTTTCAAATCTTTCCTTAAACTTTGAGCTTCTTAATCTTTCTAAACCCAAACTTTCCCTAATTCCATACCTTCTCAAATTTCAACTTTCCAAATTCTAAATTTTCAAATCTTTCTTGAATTCAAATCTTTCCTAGCTTCAAGTATTTTCAAAACTCAAACTTTAAATCTTTCGAAATTCAAATCTTTCTTAATTTCAAACTTTTCCAAAATTCAAAATTTTCTAAATTCAAATCTTTCCAAAAATCAACTCTTTCTTAAAAAGGAAACTTTCCTATTTCAAAATATTCCAAATTCAAAACTTTTCAATCTTAATTATTTCCTAATTTGGAACAAAAATAAAACTTTCTTAATTTGGAACTTTTCTAAAATGAGAGCTTTCTTATTTTGAAATTTTCCTAATTCAAAGATTTCCTAAATCCAATTTTTCTTAAATTTCAACTTTCCTAATCTTCAAATCCAAGTTCCAAATCAAACTCTTTTTCAAATTAAACTTTCTTTTTTTTTTATCAGACTCTTGTTTGAACTATGACTGACCTGATTTCTAATAAAGGATAAGTAGACAACCCTCATTGGTGCAGTCATAATCTTTTTCAAACTTCTAATCTCATAACTTTTCTTAAACTTTTAATTCTATAATCTATTTCAAGTTTCTAATTCTAAAATCTATTCTCAAATCTTTATTTCCAATTTCTAGAACTCTCTTTTGAAAATCAAATCTATCTTTTCTAAAACCTATTTTCTGATTTCAAATCAAGTCTTTTGTTCAAATCTATTCAATATCAAGCTAAGTTCTTTTCAAATCTATTTTCAAAATCAAATATTCTTATCGAATTCATTTTCAAAATCGAGTTTTATTCTCTCACTTGCATATCATGCATTATGTTAAACTTCTTTTCAAAAATTCTTTTCTAAGGTGGATAGTTTTGGATATTTATTAATCGAAGATTTTAATGAGTGAACCTAGGGTGAATAGACATGTAGGTACCGTAAGGGAGGGTAGGGTAATGGCTTAGTGCGTCTTCCCTACACATAACCAACCTCCGAACCTAAAATCATTGTTTTTAAAGACCAAATAGAGTTATTTTCAAAAAGGGCTTAAATTTTTCCAATGATTGCCATACAACCCGTTTTCTTAAAAACCCTCTCTTGAGGAAGTTTTTCAAAAACCCTAAGTGTAATCTTCGGATTGTACTTAGTTTTTAGGTGACCTAACTCACCTTAATCAAGTTAGGTGGCGACTCCAAATTGTTTTCTAAAAGCCTTCAATCCAAATCAATTTGTAATTCAAACCTAGTCGCACTCATCTGTCTAGGAGGATGAGTTCTAACGAGAGAGTACTGTATTTTTCTCACTTGTCTTTTCCGAGTGTGAAAAATCAGGGTGCAACACCATGCTTCGAAAAATAATTATTATATCTGATTCTATGCTTCCTTAAACTGGAGTTTACAATCTAAGAATCATGTAAAAAAATACAATCACACAACATACATTCATGTGACCATAAAAATCAAGTGGAATGCTACAAAACAGAGGTCAGCACAAATACACGTTTTACCCTAAGCATGCATGGAATTGATTTTCAGAGAACATGGTAGGTATTTTACGTATACAGTATTAACCAACGCTTTAATACCAATTGTTGGGGACTGCAAAATTTTTCAAGACCTGGCTATAGTGCAAACGCATAATACCAAAATTTTTGATCTGATTAGCATAGTCTAATCTACGTGATTAGAATCATACCTTCGAGATCTCTCTAGTTTGATCCTGAATAACAAGTACTAGTAACAAACACGAATCAACTGCTCGAACTCAACCTTCGGACTTTTGCTATATTCCTCGTACACACTTTACTTTAGAGAGAGTGGGGTCACCGCTACTAGGGTTTCTCTTCCTTACAAAAAACTTGTATCTCTCAATTATGAGCAAGTGTAACCCTAGCTGCTCTCAGAGTGCGTATGTATAGTGGTTACAACAGGAACCATATGATTAGTATAACTAGGGTTTCCTACGCAAATAAGGATTCCTAATCTAATCAAGATTAATCCCTATTATAATTTATACCACTAATAAATTATAATTGCACTCCCTGTTATACTAGCAATTATATTTCGAGCTCCATATTATTAAATGCTTATTTATCTCCCCACGTTAATATTACAGATACTCGTTTATTAAATTAAATTACTGACAATTAAATTTAATAGACTTATTAATTCCTTGAGACCTTATATTTAACTTATTTGATATATCGGATTCATAATCCACCTGCAGGGTTTAACATAATCAAAATTTATAAGCTTTCTCAAGGGGGTATCATTAATCCCTATACTGGGACGTGGATTCCATCAATAATTAATATTCACTATACACATAATGTTATTATCCAACTCATTGAGTTTATTGACCTACAAAGAATCTCTCTTTTCTGTGAATCAAAATAACAAACACTACATGCACTTATCTATTTATTATATTAGGATTAAGAGCATAAGCACTTATAATAATCATGAGGTATTAATTGTTTTATATGGTCAGTATAAAAATAATTACCTCAACACTGTCTTGTTTAATACACACAAAGTATACTAGTGCAAGGAGTTGAAACTATACCATTCCCTATAGTCAAGACAAACCTATTAAAACATTGTGCTACAGTCCTACTGATGGTGTGTCCAGTTCCATCTGAGACTGTGAATGATAAACTTATATTTCATAAGAATCGATGATCTGATCTTTCGTGTGTAGGTCGTACTTTATACACTAAATCATCTACTATATAGAATAAGAGACACACATGTATAATCATTAAATAAATAATGCAATGCACACATTGTTCATATAAATTTTTATTAAAATGGAATAACTAATAAATACTAAAGTCATTACACAAAGTATGTATTTTAGTATAAATTCGTAACATATCTAACACAAGCATGCAAACCATCATTGGTGTTGTTGTGTGTGAGACTAAACCAATGCCAAAGCAGTCTACAGGTTTGTCAAACTTCACTGAATCGTTTTTGGGTGCATCTCTATCTCTTGCTTGCACTCACTCTCAATATGTAAATAGATATGTATAGACACATCCATATACGTACAAGTATTATGCATGCATGTCTGTGTTTTAAGATTCCTAGAATTTTGTATTTCATGAGAAGAGATTATCGATAATTGAACTTCTATATCCCTCTGCGTTTGTTTTGATTTTCAAGACATTTTTAGTGCATTAGTATTTACAACATTTTTTCTTCTTAATTTAACCATGATGGTCGTGGTTACATAAGTTACTTGGATTAGGTCCATGAATTAGAATTTCTAAATTAATGACACCCCTTTTTGCTGCTAAAAATATATATGCTAAAGTATTTGAATTTTGATAATGGGATCTTATCCAATTTTACTACTATGTTTATCAGGTGAATACGGCCACGAAGAAGCGGCAAGAGATGCTTATGGCTTGCCCGCATTGAAGACAAAACAAAATACTCAATGTCCCAGAACATTTTCTTTACCAAAATTCGATTTTTGGTCTCACATTTTTATTTTTTGACTGATCATGCAGTTTAATGTGATCATATAGCTGTCAACTTATGAAGAAGAGGTTAATGAAACAAGGTTCAGTAATTAAGAACGACAAAGTATTTTTCTAATATTAAAAGAAGTACAACAATATATATGTTGTTAAAAAAATGAGTTTGTAAAAATTCAACCTAGGTGTAGTAAATAGGAATAGAAATGTAAGGCTTTGAAGTGAAGCTCCAATTGCTCAAGGCAGCTCTCTTCAGTTGTTTTTTAATAAGCAAATGACAAGTTCAGCTGATATCCAGAATTTTCATGCTTGTTATCTTAAAAAGAAAAGCATCTATTGTGTTTAAAGATGTTTTTTTTTTTTTTTTAATAAAGATAATGAAGCTGCCAAATCCCAACGGAATGAGAGATAGAAGTTGTGTAAAACATGGAATCTAATTGTATTGGGCGAGGAAATGTTAACTATTTTAGGACTTCTATTTATTTTTAGAGAGAGAGCCGGGAAAGGGAGTTTAATGGGAAGAGGAAAAGCTTAAATAAAGCCTTCATTTAATATTAGAAAACCAAGGAGGAATGCGTGTCTTTAATATTTCATTTAAATAAGTGATATAATCATTTAATTGGTTTTCTAGAATTCTTAAACATGTAAAGTTTTCTCCATTCTATTTTTAAGATAATGAATTGTCCTATTTTATTTTCATATTAGCATGTTATTGGTAAAATTGTATAATATTTGTGAAAATTACTATTATCGTCTCCACAAAGGCAAGCTTTTCAGGAAAACAAAGTATACACTTTCCTCTTAAAAAAAAATAGAAAGCAAAAAAAGCACTCAACCAAAGATTATAAAAGGTAAAATGATGGAAAAATATCTTATTTTTATTTTGTTTATATAAAACAAGGTTTCCAAAACATATATATAAGTAATTTTTTAAACAAAGAAATAGATAAAAGTCCCAATAATATTATTTTCCTTTTGCAATGATTAATTTGTTTTCAGTTCTAATATATACATCAAGAAAAAATCCTACACATTATTTAAATTTTCAATCTATTTTATGAATCCTCTGAATTATTAAATATCAATCTTATAATAAATCTCGTGCATTGCAAGAGCCAATGTTATATATGTATGCAAATGTAGTGAGAGTCTCGCGCCTTCCAAAAATCAATTCTTATTTTTCTATAAATCTTAAAAAAACTAAGATGTCGCGTGGCACGCTTAACTCATTTAACCAACCAGGCTCCTCTCTTCCCCTCTTATAAAGGAAACAAACAAAATAAAAAATTAATTATATGAAATAATTAAAGGAGTAAAATTTTGACAAGAAAACGAAAAAAACACTATTTAAACCTAGCTCCTCTTCCTTTTGACAACTGGCCCTTTTTCTTTCCTAAATAATAAAAAGAAGAAAATCTCTAAATATAAAAGGAAATATTAGGATTATATGATTCCTAAAGTCTCTCCCTAAAAATCCTATTTGCCATAAAATACTTAGATATCCCGCTCTGCCCTAACATATTATATATGCTTATTTCCCGATTCCCCTCTCTAATCTCCTCGCCATGTGTCCATGCTCGCTCATTCTCACAAAGAAAATAGTTATTGTAAGGTGAGTTCTTGTTTTGTTTTGTTTTTCTAAAATTTTTGAAGGATGGTATGAAAAATTGGGTTTTTATGATTTGTTTATGTTCTTTTCTCATCTCTGTGGTTTTTTCGATTCAATAATATTTTTTTACTTCTCTTATTTCACTCTATATATTGCAGATATGTATGACTCACATTTCTCTCTGTCCTCTAAAGTAAGGTGAGATCCATCCATTTATAATGTTTTTAATTCATATTTGATATTGTCATTTTTTTAATCCGCTTTTTTCTATATTCTTTTCTAATTTTTGAATAACGTATTCTTATTTTTTGTTCCCAAACACATCGCAGCATTATGACTTATCTTATTGAGTCATTGATCTGCCATAATGACATATCACCAATGTTCGAATCATCACAGAGATCCTAACCGAGAAAGCAAAGAAAAAGCTATTCAGCTAGGGTCTCTTTGACTCTATACATCAAAAATTTCTAATAGAGCTGTCAACGCCTTCAAACTCTCCATGCTATTGTAAAAATGCAGAATTGTGTAATGCTTTTTGTGGATTATGATTGTGCTGCCTTTTGTGGATTATAATTAGATTTGGGAGTCTATTTCGATTTATTTTTATGAACACTTTGGAATCTATCATTGAATCGGAGGTGCTTGATATGCCTTATTGTGTTTAGTTCTTCCTTTAGGTGACTGTAGGAGGCATTCAAAAAGCGAAGATCAATCACATGCCCGAAATTACATAATCATGTGATGCAAATAAATTTAATGAATGATCTTTAATTCTTAAAGATAATTCCATTCCCAAACTTTATCTCTCACTATTTATTATGTGATTCCTAAATTCTCTCTCAAAAGTCCGTACTGTTCCTATAACTAATTTTTCATAGAATAAATATGTTGCATATATAATAAAATATCAATAAATAACGAATAAATAGATTCTCCAACAGGACTAAATTTATAAACAAAATAAAAAATACCAATCTTTTGAAAATCAAAGATATGTAATCTTAATCAATATTGAACATAGAAACAAAACAAATTTAGATAAAAATAATAACAAATTGACATTTCCTATAATGAAAAGTCCATAAACTTTATCTCTAACTCCTAAACTCTCTCACTATTTATTATGTGATTCCTAAAATCTCTAGCTAGAGTCCATACTAGACAAATTATCCCATTCTACTGACTAAAAAATAATGAAAATTAAATAAATCATATTTTCTAAATGAAAGGTATGTAATCCATATGGAAAATAAAAACAAAACTTCCCAACATTAAAACTTCATAATTTATATCTATACTATTGTGAGCTCAATAAGAGCCAAGCCCAAGAGTAGGAGAAAGCCAGCTTAGTGAGGTCGGCCCATGGATGCTAACCTATCAGACTAGGCCCATGTCAATCAGAGGCAAGGATCCAAAAAGGTTGGCCTATGGATCAAAATCCAAAAGATATTAGGACTAATGAAGTCCATAATACAAATCATTTTCCTAATTAAACTAGGAAAAATAAAGGATAAGTCCAATACATTAAACCGACTCAATCAATGAAGATTCGTTGGAAGAAAGTGGCTCCAATTCAGAACATGGCATTCCGAAACCTAATAATATCCCCATGCACTAAATGTGTAAGATACATTCACTTGAGTTTTAACTATCTATGTTTTATTCGATTTATTATGATTAAGCTTGCTAACTTAACCATCGGAGTGCCTTCGGCCCAAAGAGGGTTGAGTCATTCTCATCGTCTTCTTCTCTTGCAGATTGTTTGTACTCGTCAATTTTGTTTGAGAGTTCAACTAAGCCTTCCTAAAAATCCTACTTACAATTGGCGCTGTCTGTGGAAAGGTCTACACAATGATGAGTACCAACTATATTAGAGGAGTCGTCGATCCCACCAATAGGGAACTAGCAGACAGCCATGATGTTCATAGTCAGGACGACACTCACCAATTAAGTTGTCATGACAATG
Source organism: Euryodendron excelsum (assembly GCA_033060915.1). Lineage (NCBI taxonomy): Eukaryota > Viridiplantae > Streptophyta > Magnoliopsida > Ericales > Pentaphylacaceae > Euryodendron > Euryodendron excelsum. The sequence continues at coordinate 27,499,884 of CM065386.1, forward strand.
ATTTAGTGCGAACTCCAGGAGGACGTTTTATCAGATCGGAGATATGATTCCCTGGAGGCAACCAGGGGGAAGGACAGGAGGATCTAGGATGGGCTTTGCAGTACGTCTGAAATCTGAACTGCCGAAGGAATTATCGCAAAAACTTGAATCCATCACCATCCAGTGGCCGCGTACCCAACAATCTATCGCTTCAAGCAACTAAGCGGGAGCTCTGGCAAGGGGACAAAAAGATCGCCCACTTCAGGTCAACGATTGAAGCCATAAGGGAAGCGATTGCAAAACAAGAAGGATGAATACCTGACAGATCCCTAGATTGGTGGCAGAGAAGGAGGACGGATTCAAGAAACACGAGCGCTCTAGCCGCACGTGTAACATGGAGCTACACTATTAGTATAGGGCACTACATGGACCGACGGGAAGATCGGCAGCCTCGAAGAAATTGGACACTAGCAAAAGACCCGGCAAGGGTCAAGCCAGAGCAGCAGGATTGTGATAAGTAGTTAAACGACTGGCTAGAGAACTGGGATAAGCACCATAAGGGACAGACAACCCAAGATATAGCCAAAAGAGCCCTGGACCAGATTGCTTCCACCCCCTTAACAAAAGAAATTAAAACTCGCCAACCTCCCAGGAAATTCACTCCACCAAAATTTACTCCTTATGATGGAAAGATAGATCCCATTACCTATGTTCGGCATTACAAATAGATGATGGCACTATGGAGCAAGGATGATTCGCTTATGTGCCGAGTGTTCCCTTCAATCCTGGGAGAGGTGGCCCTACGATGGTTCGACAAACTGCAGTCTAGGTCAATATCAAGCTAGAGACAACTTGTCGAGCTATTTAGTAACAGGTTCATAGCAAACAGCAAGTAGCTGAAGGAGGTGGACTATTTACTGACTTTACAAAAGAAAGATGATGAGGGGTTACGAGCATATGCAAGGAGATACGAGGAGGCTTATAATGAAATAGAGGACTGCAATGAGCAATTGGTTGTTGTACATTTCAAGATCGGCCTCCCTAGGGAACATCGGTTGAGGCAATCCCTCATGAAGAAACCAGTCACCCAGATATAGGACCGGTGCTAAGGATTAAACAATATGCATCGGTAGAAGAAGATGTAGCATAGCCAATATAGGAGAAGACCTGTGAGAAAACCGAGAAGAAAGATGGGCGTGAAAGTTCGAAACCCAGACGTGAGGAAAACAACAACAATTGAGGTAGAAAGGTGACAAAAGGGGTTAACACAGTCTTCAAGGACCCAATTTACAAGATTTTACCTCAAATACGAGACAAGCCCTTTTTCAAGTGGCCCCCAAAGTTGGGAGGAGACCCCACCGCCTGAGATCAAGGGAAGTTCTATTTTTACCATAGAAAAAAATGGGTATCAGATAGAGAATTAAAGAAATCTTAAGAATCCCTTGGAGGAATTGGTAAAGGCAGGACATCTTGACTAATACATCAACCGGGAGAAGACGAAGTGGGAGGCAGAGCAAACTAAGCAGGAAGCCATTCCACAGAAGGAAGTTTGAACAGAACCTTCCGGGGTGATCAATGTCCTCCATAGATCGGTAGAATCAGCAACAATTGACCTTCACAGATACCGGGTCGAGATCCAGAAAACAACACGTCTCGAGGAGGTAATGCAGTTGGAAACTCCAAATAAAAAGGTAAAGGTCGGCAGTAATGCTGAAGCCATAATCTTCATCGATAATGACTTGGCAAGGATGCAACTGCCACACAATGACCCGTTGGTGGTAACACTACGATTGGGGGATTATGATGTTAAAAGGCTACTGGTTAATAAGGAAAGTTCTTTTGAAATCATGTACTATGAACTCTTCAAAAAGCTAGGACTGAAGGATTCCGATCTCTAACCATCTTTGAACCCCCTGATCGAATTTAGTGTTGACCCGGCCTAGCCGCTTGTAAAGGTAACTATCCCGGTAACTGCTGGTGAAATCACTATCTAGACAGAATTCCTGGTGGTTAATATGCCTTCTCCCTACAACGCAATCACAGATCGGACATGGTTGCACCTCATGAAGGCAATACCTTCGTCCTATCACCAGCTGATCCGTTTTTTGAATCTGTGAGGAGTAGGTGAGATAAGAGGTGACCAAGTAGCAGCTAAGTAGTGCTTCCTGACGGCATGTTGTTAGCACCCCATTTTTTCCAGCTCAGCAATTTTTAGCTTGAGCAGATCCAATTTCAAATATCACAACACATGCGAGCCCAAGCCAACTCTTTCAAACTCTAATCCAGTTAATTGGTCACTTTTTGGGCCCATAAGGCCCAATGGAAGCTAAAAAGACTATATTATCTTTAGGCACTCCAAGTAGTTTTCTAAGATCGGGCGGTCTCGTGAACTAACATCATCCAGGTAGCTTCCAAAGACCAAGTGATCTCGGGGACCAACATTTTATCAAATTTTAGACGGTTCACTTCTAGTGCCTGCTAACCCACTAATGTAGAATGTTTGTCATCTAGTAGTTTTCCAAGACCATGCGATCTCGGAGACCAACACCACCCTATAGGTAGCTTTTTGAGATCGGGCAATCTCGGGAACCAACACCACCCTACAGGTAGCTGTAAGCACCCTATTTTTGCCCGCTCGGCAATCTCCGAGCTGACCAAGATCACTTTCACACATCACATGCATATTTAGACTCTAAGACCACATTTTTAACTTGAATTTAGTCCTCCAGTTGCTTCTCAGGCCCGTAGGGCCCACTTAAAGCTAAATGACCGTTTTGTCCCTAGGCATTCGAATGCCCCAGGAACCACACCGACTCTGGGTATCAAACCAATAACCTTCTGAGATTATTTCTTATGGTATTCTCAACCTTTCTCTACCTTTTCGGATCATTCCGAGTCAGTTCCGGCAAACCCGGTGCAAAATGACCGTTTCGTCCCTGGTGGGCCGGTCTCCTTTTCCGACCACACCGGTTCTGGGTATCAAACCGGTAACTTCCTGAGAACACTTTTTATAGTGTTCTAAACCTTTCTTTACCTTTCCAGATCATTTCGAGTCAGTTCCGGCAAACCCGGTACAAAATGACCGTTTTGCCCTTGGTGGGCTAGTCTCCTTTTTCGACCACACTGGTTCTGGGAACCAAGCCAGAAACCTTTGGGAATATTCTAAATAATATTTCCAAATCCTAAGTCTTCTTCTGGGATAGTCCAAGTTCGTCCCAGCGGCTTCCCGATCTGATTGACCATTTTGCCCCTAAAGGCCCGATCAACTCTTCCGACACATCCTATTCTCACTTTTCAAGTCAAATACCTCCGGACACTATTCTAAGTGTTCTTGCTCTTTTCCAGCCTTTCGGGCCATTCCCGGTCCCTTAAATCATTCTCGAACTTTTCAGAGTCACTCCTAGTGAAGCTAGGCTAAAAATTGTATGGTAGTCACAAGTACAGGTGCTCAAATCTAGTCAAAGATACGTTGCTTGCCGACTTATAAAGTTTCCTAACTGGCTGGCGCCACTCAAGAGCAATTTTGCCCTGGCGCCACTACAACAAGCGCCAGGTTTGTCCAATCTCTATAAATATAGAGCCTCTTCCAACGTGAAAAGGGTCCTTAAACTCAGTCTGAAAATCATATATTTCGATATACAAAGCTCGTGCACTCCCTAAACCCTAGCTTCCCTAGGTTTTCCAAACCCTAGCCACCCTACACAAACCCTAGCCTCATACACACTCCTATACATCCCCATACACTCATACACTAACCTTCAACCCTCCTTCGAAGACTTGAAGAGTTGCAATATGAAGTTTGAAGCTTGAAGACAACTCTTAAAGATTGAAGACGAAAATCAAGACGAAGACCGAAGACCGAAGAAAGCAAGGCCCGCAAAATAAACAAGATACAAGGTAGGTTCTCCATTTAAATTTCCGCACTTCCGCCCTCTCTCTTCTCTCTCCTAACCCACTTGGGTTTTCTCTATTTTAATCCCCCATCTCTTTCCCCCCTTTCTTTGCATGCTTGAAACAAGGAGATTCCCGGTCCATGTGTAGGATTGGGCTATTGGAGAGTTACCGTGTCGGGGGCTTTCTTCTAGTCTAACTAGAGACCATGTGGGTTCGGCCCCCCTGATTATGTGGTGAAGCCTTAGCTTTGTATGTTCACGACCCCAAATTTGTATTGTGCATATCATGATCTTGCATCTTCCAAAAACCGTTTTCAAAGTTGTCTTCAAAATCGTTTTCAAACTTGTTTTCAAAATTGCATCAAAATTCCCTTTTCAAAAACTTGTTTTCAAAATCACAATGCTAGGGTGATTCTAGCTTTTCCATGGCTAGGATCACTTTAGGAAAGTGTTATATTTGAAGTGACTTTTATGGTCCATATTTTTAACTCTTGTTATTTTCAAAACCGCTTTTCTAAAGTGGTTCTAGCCCTCTTATGGTTAGAATTGCTTTAGGAAAGTGAGATGTTTTTATACTTTCTAAAAAGCTCTCTTTTCAAAAATCTCTTCCTAAAAATCTACTTTTTCAACATACTTCCCAAAAACTATTCTTTCCAAAATTGTTTTCAAAAACTCCCTCCAAAGATCTATTTTTCCAAGCTCCCTTTTTCAACCCCTTTCCAAAACGCTCTCTTCAAAGTCTACTTTCCAAAAAAGTTCCCTAGGTCTCTTTTCTAGAAAAACTCTCTCCAAAAATCTTTCCAAAAACTCTCTTTTCCAAAATCTCCCTTCTAGAAATTCTTCTCTAGGATTTTCCTTCCAAAACCTTCGTTTCCAAAAACACACTTTCCAAAAACTCCTTCTCTTTAAAATCTTTTTTCAAAAGCTCTATCCTCAAATTCACTATCCAAAAACTTCTCCCTAGGATTCCCTTCTAGAAAACCTTCGTTTCTAAAAACACACTTTCTAAAAATCCTCTTTTCTTAGAGCCCAAGTCAAGCCCTAGAACTCACAATTAGGAAACCCTAATTTTCTTTCCAAAAACATGATTTTCAAATTTTGCCCCAAAGCTAGGTTTCTTAAACCTCTTGTTTTCTACATCAAAATTATACATGTTTCCAAAACCTATTTTCTACGCCAAAACTATAATTTTCCAAATCTAGGGTTTCTAGAATCTCCCTTTCCAAATCCTTGCCAAATCTTATTTTCCCTTTAGAAAATCAAATCAAATATTCCCGTTTAGGAAACCAAATCCAATCCTCCGTTTTTGGAAACGAAATCAAACTTTCTCTTTTAGAAACCAAATCCAATCCATTCCTAATCCAACTCTTTCCTAATTCAAATCCTTTCTAAACTTCCACTTTCCTAAATCTTAAGTTTCCAAAACTTGAACATAAAAGTCTTTCCTAAATTTTAAAACTCAACTTCTACATCTTTCCTAATTCTACCCCTTTCCAAATCTTAACTTTCCAAATCTAAGTTTTCAAATCTTTCTTAAACTCAAACATTTCTTAATCTCAAGATTTTCTAAAACTCTAAAGCTTTCTGAATCTTAAACTTTCCAAATTTCAAATCTTTCCAAATTCAAAGCTTTCTAAATTCAAAACTTTCTTAAGTTAAATCTTTCTAAACTTCAAATCTTTCCTTTCTAAACTCAAAACTTTTCTATTTTCAAAAACTTCCTTGTTTTCTGAACTTTCCAAAATTCAAAACTTTCCTAAGTTGAAACTTTTCAAATTCAAAACTTTCCTAAGTTGAAAATTTCCAAATTCAAAACTTTCCTAAGTTGAAACTTTCCAAAATTCAAAATTTTCCTAAGTTGAAACTTTCCAAATTCAAAAATTTCCTAATTTGAAAACTTTCCTAATTCATAACTTTCCTAATTTAAAACTTTTCAAAAATGAAACTTTCCTAATTCGAAACTTTCTTAAGTCGGACCTTTCCTAATTCATACCTTTCCTAAATCCAATCATTTCCTAAATCTTCCAAATCCAACATTCGAGCCCAATCTTTCTTAATCTCAAGTCCTTTCTAAATTCTCTTTTTCCTAAGTCTAGGTTTCCTAAAACCGAGTTTTCCAAAGTCAAGTCTTTTCAAATCTTTCAATCAAAGTTCAATCTTCCAATTCCAATCCAAATTCCAATTTCAACTCTTTTCCAAATCAAACATTCTATTTTCAATCGGACTCTTGTCCGAACTACGACTGACCTGATTCCTCCAAAAGGATATGTAGCCAACCCTCATGGGTGTGGTCACAACTTCTTTCAAATTTCAAATTCCACCACATTTTCCAAATCTCAAATTTTACAATCTTTTCAAATCTCTAATCTATTTTCAAACTTCCAATCTCAAATTTCTATTTCCAATTTTTCAAACTTTCTAATTTCAATTCCATCTCTTCAAATCTATTTTCAAATCAAATCAATTTCAAATCAATCTCTTTCCAAATCTATTTTTCAATTATCTTTCCTTGCACTTGCATATCATGCATCATGTTAGTTTCTTTTCAAGCATTGTTTTCCAAGGTGGATAGGATTGAACTATAGTTGGTTGAAGACTTTCATAGGTGAATCTAGGGTAGATTGACATGTAGGTACTGAAAGGGCGGGGTAGGGTGATGGCTTAGTGCATCTTCCCTACACGTAACCAACCTTTGAACCTAGATCATTATTTTCGAAAGACCAAAAACGGAGTTATTTTCAAAGGGGGCTAAATATTTTCTAAAGGTTGCCAAACAACCTGTTTTTCTTAAAAACCCTCTCTTGAGGAGATATTTTCAAAATCCTTTTCCAAAAACCCTAAGTGTAGTCTTCAGATTATTCTTAGTTTTTAGGTGACCTAACTCACCTTAATCAAGTTAGGTGGCGACTCCAAATCTTTTCTTCGGATTATTCCTACTTGTGTGTGTATTCCTCGAGTGCGAAAAATCTGGGGGCGACAGTAGCTTTCTAAGATCGGGCTATCTCAGGGACCAACACCGTACAAGTAACTTTTCGAGACCGAGCGATCTCGGGAACCAACCCCTAGGTCAACATCGACGCCTGCTAGCCCGACTTCGTGAGAAATGACCAAATCTGCCCTTTGGGCCTCCAAGCACGTCTTTGAGAAAGTTCAAAATCCCTCAAAACAGTAATTTCACCCTTCCAAAATGTTTCTAGGCAGTTAGGCGTACTCAATATGCCATCCTAACCAATTTTGGACTCGTTCTGATCAACTTCGGTCAAAATAACCGTTTTGTCCCTAGGCACCCCAACATAGTGCAAATCCCACCAAATAATGAAAACATCATCCGGGACCATTCCCGAACAATCCGACACGATTAATATGCCACTCCAATCCATCCTGACCATTTTCGATCAATTCTGGTCAAAATAACTATTTCACCCCTGGTGGCCCGAGTGCACCCCAAAACCACACTGAGTTTAGGTACCAAATCGGCACATCCTATCATTCACCCCTATTCAATCAAAGGTGATTCCTATGACTCTAATCACTTTTAACTTAACGAAAGTCCCCTAGAGTGTCTCCCAAACGCTCAGCTAGGGCTATCTTTTCTCTTGATTCCCTAGTTACAATGCACTGTCAAATGACTTGAGAAATGCATAAATCAAGGAATTTCCAAAAGCTTGACCATAGGTCTTTCCATTGATATGGCTCGATTGAATTGCTCACTTCCCAAAGCTCCTGACCACATGACTTAAAAACTGCCACTTTCAGTAACCCCTAGAGCGTTTCACAAACGCTCCACCAAGGTTGTCTTTTTCTCCAATTCGTTGATTATAATGCATCGTCAAATGACTTGAGAAATACGTAAATTAGGGAATGCTTGAAAGTATTTCCAAAGCACTTTCCATTAGTATGGTTCGATTGGAGAGATCGCTTCCAAAGGCCTTGATCGCGTGGCCCAAAAATTTGCTACTTTTGAATATCTATGGAGCGTATCACAGACGCTCCGCCCAAGTGTGTTTTCATGCACGCTTCCTAAGGTGATATCTCCCTCTTCCGAACACCTTTCAAGCTCTCCGAAAATTCTAGGTTCTTGAGAAACACTAGGAGAACATCGTGAATGTGGCCGATTCCCCCAAATTCTTTCCAGATTGTACAATTATTGAGACAAAGTTTAAACAAACATCCTCGATGGCGGAGCATATGCTACATGTGCCCAGATTTTGATCAGATCGATCAAAACTTTACTTGCTCCTTAAGATTGAGTCAGTACAGAGTGTGCCACATGGCAAGCAACTAGTGGAACAGTACTGGCGAATGTACGACATGCGCCAGGCCTTTCCAGTTTGCCTATAAATACAGGCCCCCCCCCCCCCTTTGCATATTCCAGAATAAAAAACAACAGCGAAGCTCTGCAGAAATATCCTTTGAACCTCGAATTTCCATATACATCTCATCCTCCATGCACTTAGGTTAGATTCCACCTCCTTCTAGCCATTACACTACACCCACAAAGCTCCCTATGCCATAGAAGATCCTATTCCAGCCCCTCCAAGCCTTCCTAAGATCATTAAAGTGTAAGTCAAAGCATCCATGGGTGTTTGAAAGTGTTTGAAGGCAAAGGGTAGTATTTTCTTTTACATTTTTGTCATCCCCACTCTTCTCTTCTCCCTCTTAGCCTAGTTAGGTTATTCTTTATTTTAAACCCCTATCTTCCACCCCCCCTTTCTTGTATGCTTGAAACAAGAAAGCTCATAGTTCATGCCTAGAGGAAAGCTTGTGACAGCCACCGTATAGGGGGATCTCTCACTAGCCTACTTTAAGGTTGTATAACCATGGAGCAACTCGATTATGCGGTGTGGTCTATAGCCTTGTATGAATTCATAACTCCATTGCATATAGTTGCCATGTTCATGTATTGCATGCTTGGCCCTATTTTCATGTGCATCATCATTTTGTAAAAAATTTCACTGTCTTCATTTATATATCTTCTTCAAAATCCATATCTAAGAGTTTTCTTAAAAATGGTTCTAAGAGTTGGTTCCTTGAAGCCTAGGTCAATTTTCATGTCTTAGAAAACCCCCCTTTAAGCCCCTTGACTTCATTTTGCATCCTTGTATTTCTTTGCATTTCATGGGGCATATAATTGATTTCAAACTCTTCTATTCTATATTGATTTTTGTAGAATCTACTCTCTTGAGCCTTGTGGTTGAAATGGTCCCTTGGAACCCTCTCTTGAGTGATTTTTTCATTATCTTGACCATATGAACCCCAGTTCATTAGAATTGGTTTTCTACACCCTAAAAGTAATTTTCAAAACAACCTCCTTTAAAAAGGGTTCTCAAATTTCAATCTCTTTAATTTGCATAAAAATAATTTTTTAAAACTACTATCTTCATCTTGGTTTTTGAAAGTTTTGCTCTCTCAAATATTGAGGTTGGAATGGTCCCATGGAGTCCTCTTTGGAGTGATTTCCTTCAAATGAACCACATGAACTCTTATTCTTTAGAGTGATTTTCAAAATATCAAAAGTTATTTTCCAAAACCACCCCCTTTCCAAAACTAGTTTTCAAGGGCTTATTCTCTTTAATTTTCCAAGCAAAGAAGTCTTCAAAACATCAATTCAATATTGATTTTTACAAGTTTTTACTCTCTTGAGTTAGTGTTTGAAATAATTCCATGGAAACTCTCCCTTGAGTGGTTTTCAAATACCAACCATAAGAACCCAACACTCACTTGAGTGGTTTTCATAAATGGTTTTCCAAACACGCTCTCATGTTTCATGCATAAAACCACCTTTTCAAAACCACTAGGTCAAAACCCTAGTTTAAAACCACATTTCCAAAACTACAATGTCAAAACCCTAGTTTAAAACCACCTTTCAAAATTACCTTCCAACCTCAGGTTAACTAGACCCTAGTTTTCCAGCCTTGGTTTAACCTAACCCAAGTTTAGTAACCCTAGGTCACCTTAACCGTAGGTTAACCTAACCTTAGTTAGTTTACCCTAGGTTAACCCAACCTTAGTTAGTTAACTCTATGTCACCTTAACCTTAGGTTAACCTAACTTTAGTTAGTTAACCCCTAGGTTAACCCAACGTTAGTTAGTTAACCTTAGGTCACTCTAACCCTAAGTTAACCCAACTTTAGTTAGTTAATCCTAGGTCAACCTAATATAGGTCAATAAGCTTCAAAGTTTCAATTCAAAGACCCCTTTTCAAATAATCTTTCAACTCAAAAACCATTTTCATAACATATTTCTAAAAACATTCTACTCTTTTGGGATTCCAAAAATAAACTCTAAAACCTTTTCAAATATTCCCATACTCTATCTTCAAAAAATGATTTCAAGAAGTTCTTTTAAACTTGTTTCAACTAAAACGGCTAGACATTTAACATTTTTCAAAAACTATTTTTAAAATGTTTTCAAGAACTCACAACCTTAAAATGCCCCTAACCCTATATGGTTAGGGATTTCAAGGGAAGGTGATACATTGAAATACAACCTCCAAGGTTGTCCCTATTAGGGTTCCAAAACACTAAGTTTTTTCAAAATCTCTTTTCAAAAATAATTTTCAAACATCACATTCTTGAAGCAACCTTAATCCTTCCATGGTTAGGGTTGATTAATTATAAGTGAGATATTCAAGAAGGGGTCTACAACTCTAAAGTTTTAAAAAACCAAAAGGGAAGTTTCTAGCCCTCTTTTCCTAACTTGCTTTCAAAACTCATAGTCCTAAAGGAGTTTAGTTCTTTAATGACTAACCTCTCAAAGGAGATGAAATATTAAAAACATGCTTTTCATAAGATATTCAAAAACTACTTTTAAAAGCATTTTGAAGACAAGTTCACCAAAGCATTTCCAACTCAAACTCTAGCCCCAAAGTTTTCAAAACAAGACTTCAAAACACTTTCAAAACTCCCTTGAGTTGTTTCAAGAATATTTCAAAACTCTCTTGAGTTAATTTCAAAAACATTTAAAATCATCTTCAAATCCGATTGCGAAAATACTTCAAATATTTCAAGTTTTATCTCAAAGCATTTTCCTAAACTCTCAAGTTCTCTTTATCAAAAGACTTTAAAACGTCTACAAACCTTTTCAAAGACCTCAATGTGTTTTTAAAACTTTTCAATGGCCTCAATGTGCCTCTTTTTTATCGGGCCCTTGCATGAACTACAAATGACTTGATTCTCACTAAATGAGATACATAGGCAACCTAATAGGTGCGGTCATAACCTTTATTTCAACCAAAATTCTCTTTTCAAAATTTTCTATCAATTCAATATCTCCATCTCAAATCCTCTCAAAATTTTCATATTTTCAAATATCTTTTTCAAAACATACATCATGCATCATTTATCCAAAAAGTGATGATCAAACCTATTTTTCAAAACTCTAAAATGGATATTAGTAATCGGTTATTCAAGTGAGTGAATTAAGAGTGATTAGACATGTAGGTATTAAAAGGGCAGGGTAGGGTGATGATTTTAGGATATCTTCTCTGCACGTAATCAACCCTCAGACCATAGATTTCTATTTCGAAGACTAAAATCGAAGTCACATTTTCAAAAGGGCTTTCAAAAGGTTATTAGGACCCTTTTTTCAAAAACCTTCTTAAAAAGGACATTTTCCAAAACCTTTTCAAAAACCTAAGTTTAGTCTTCAGATTACACTTAGTTTTAAGTGACCTAACACATCTTTAACTATGTTAGGTGGCGACTCCAAACTTTTTCCAAAAGCCTTTGTTTAAATCAAGTTTTCAAGTTCAAACCTAACAATACTTGTCCTTTTAAGAGGATGAGTTCTAACAAGAGAACACTGTGCTTTTTGTTCGAGCCAAGTAAGGGCTTGGTGTCCAAAAATGGGGGCACGACAGATGGCGACTCTACTAAGGACACTTAGAGGGTTAGGCTATTATCATGTCTCTTAGCCCTTCACTCACCCTGAATCTCCGGTTACTTTGTCCAGTTTTATTCACTTTTCAAAATTTTTCTAAGTTCCTAAAACTTTTTTCAAAATCCTAGATTTGTAAAAACAAACATTATTTTCCAAGAAAGAATTTTTTTTTTTTCAAATAAGTGTCAGCGCTTGCATTCATTGCTTATGTTCATGCTCTTACATCGATATCCACTTGTATGCTCTTGCATTACTTTCCATATTCATGCTTGTGCATTGATCGTCCATTTTACCTTCTATTGAGTTTTTCAAAAAGTTACTAACTCCTTGCATTTTCTTTTGTAGGTGGACCTTTGTTCACATTTCATTTTATGTCATATTAACTGTCACGTATGTGATGAATGAATAAAATGGGATGTGTGCTGTTGGGTCATTTCCTCCATTTTTGAAAATTTCACACATATTTGGTGTGCTCACTTGCATTTGCATCTCTGCATAATTACTTGGTTACTACCCTTCTAAATAGAAGGGGGAACAGTATATTGACTGTGGGTAGATGTTGTGTCAGTTTTTCAGCCTACGGTCTCTTGATAGTACTCTCGCTCGAATTACCAATCAAAGATGGAGTTCACCCTTTCGAGGGTGGACGCCGGAGGTTTGAAGGTTTGAGAACTGAGCTTTTTAGGAAGCATTAGTAAACCCCCAATCTCATGCTCATGTAGCACCCCATGCATAGTCGAACCTCTATTGGATTTAAGACATGCGCGTTAATTTAAAAAATAGGGAGGAAAAGACGACTGCTTTACCTTTCCTTACTTTTTGTCCAGTTTGACTGCTTAAATACCTGTTATTACACTGCTTATACATTTTTCTTTGCTATACAAATGTCATACTATTCATGCATCTCTCAGCAATATAACTGTTCATACATCCATTATCCATTTTAAGACAAGAGTTTTAGAGTAACTCAAGTCACTGTAATTCATACATGTGATCAACCTGAAGATAGCTGTCCAAAACCACTCTCATTCAACTCAAGCCAATCAAAAGTCCTAAGGATACCAAGTAACCCTAAGGATTCATGGCATGCATCAAAGTTGTCTCATAAAGAGGGGCCACAATCCCTCTTCGCTCATGGAGATAGGACTGCCAAGAAGACAGGGGCAATCTGAAATCAAGGTCTCTCACCGACCTCTATCAAAGAAGGTGAATCTGAAGACTCAAGAGTAGTTTAGGATTTTAAATGTAAAAATAGGATAGACAAAAGTCCCAAGAAAAATGTTCCTCTTCTCCCTTTAAATGTACTTTCAATTCTATATACAAAAAAAGGAAGAATCAAATGCAATAAAACTGTCCTTCCTACTTTCATCGAATGAATGTATGAATGTGTAAACGAATGAATGAACAGGTTTTCATGTGTGAACGAATGAATGAACAGGCTCGCACAGGTACAATATTGCATGTAGGGGCAACCCCCTATCTCCAAACATGAGCTAACACATCATGCTTAGTCCCCTTCTCAAAGTAAGGGCACCCCTAGGGCATGTATTGCATAAAAATTTTCAATCCAAAGGCACTAACTTCTCCTTTTTGTTAGTCTTTTTTTACATTCTCATTGTCTTCTCCCTTGCCTACAAAGGACAAGAAAACCAAAGAATGAAGTAAGAACAAAAAGGGGGTCTTCTAAACTACCTATTCATTGAAATTATGCTACCCATGTATTTATTATTCTGTTCATACGGCATATCCATTCTAAGACAAGAGTGCTAAGAAACTCAAGTCATTGCATTTAATCAACCATAGAGAGAAAGGAATGATCCAATCTTATGCTAATCAAATCTACCTAAACCCCTAAAAGTTTCTCCAACTTTAAAGATTCATGGCATGCATAAGACCATACCTCAAGAGAGGCTTAAATCTTTCTCCATCCATGGAAATGGGATTACCTAAACAAAAAAGCATAAATTGGCCCATGCTGAAGAGGTATTGTATTACACACAGGGGCAAAACCCCACTTCTAAAATGGACTCAACATCATGCCTAGATTCCCTCAAAGAAAGGACATCCATAGGACATGCATTGTATAAAATCTTCACCTTCACATGCTAACTGCATTTTGTTTTTCTTTTGCTAGGTCTAAAGGCACAGTTAAATCAATAGAATCCCTCCAGCATCCCGCCCAATTCATAATTTATGCAAAGCCATGACCTCGACACCGTATTGCCACTCCACCAGACCTTAAACTCTTAAAGTTGTCCCTGTGTAATTAGATGACACACACGACAAATGGAGGGTGAATGACGCTAGCGTGATTCCAAAACCAGTCTGAGGGGTTTATTCCAGAAAATGGAGATTTCTTTCAAACTCTTCCTTCAACTTTCAATTCGAATTTGAGCATGAAAATAGCATCACCTAAATGAAAAGGATTCAAAGTCTTCATGTTTGTATCATTGTCTAATGGCTTTCCATGAATGATGTTCTTCTCCATGAATTTTTCCTTTGAAATGTTTTACCCTAACTTGGAGGATAGGATTGCATAAGCACTACTTTTAGCAGAAACAATCTCTGACTCCAAAAACAGAGAAGAGATAAATAGAAATTGTAGAGAAAAGGGAAATACAAAGGGGTGAGAGATGAGAATCAATCACGTAGCTCGTTAAAGTCCAAGGAGTGACTCCCAAAGGATGCCCGGGTAAAGCAGTAAGTAGCTACACCTTTGAAAGGAAGATTAGTGCACAATGGCAAGCCCGGGTTTATTGAATCCTTGAAAAAAAATTAGAAAAACGAAAAAAATTTTTGATGGTGTTTGCCTTACACGTGAACAATCACTAGGGCAAATATTCAATTATGAACAAATTGATGTGCATACTTGTTTGAGGTTGAATCTTGTGTGCATGATCACTTGCATAAATATGAATCAATGATTTTGATGATCTTTACCATATTGGTGATTCATATTCAACTTAACGCATACTTCTTGAGACTTCTTAGAATCTAGAATCTGCCTTTATGATCTATTTTAGATGGTTTTCACATTGTTAAAAACTTGCAGAGTATCGAACACCTAGATTGACCTTTTGTCAATCCCCTCTCCTATCATTTATGGAAAGGGCTACCAGTGAGTGTGAGTGTAACTACCATTGCTACGTGACAAGAGGGGAAGGCTACCTACTCATGTGTGTGAAAGCTGTCATATCTTTATGTTACAATGTTTCCATCATTGGAGAGATAGGGTTGGAATTCCTTCAAAAAAATAGAAAGATCATGGGATGAGACTGGTTTGACTTCTAGGTGTGTCAATCTGCAAGCTATTAGACGTGGTACGCCATCCTAGATCACGCACAGGGTCTATATTCCCATTAGTCTCTATGGAGTTCACTCTTACACCATTACATTGTCACTGATATGGTCTTGATCATCTCACGACCAATTGTGATTGTTTTGTGTGGTTTCGTGCATATTTGATGTTGATTTTTTCAAGCTAAGCCGCATCTTAATATTCATGAATCTATATTTGTTCTACATTGATTGATCATGTCTTTATAGGGCTTTTATAATTTGAAAAGTTCAATGGTTCTACAAAAAAAATTTTTTGAGCTTTCCTGCAATTTTAAATAACTTTTAAAGTCTTCTCGGACTAAGAACGAAAGCTACTTGTTACTTTGCCAAAAGGCGATATTGGACGTCACCAAATCCCAAAAGAAATCCCTAGAAAAAGCTAAGAGGCCCACCCAAAAGAGTTTTTCCTTTCACAAGATAAAAAAAATGAGAGAGTCAATAGGTTAAATCTCTGAAAATAGTGCAAGTGCAATCACATCTTGGTAAGAAAAGGGTAGAGCTAGAAAAGGGAACCCCAAGAGAAAAATAGGAGTTCAAACATTGCTTGATACTGAGATAAAACACTCACAGCTGAACACGAACCTTGGGGCAACCCCCAGGACATGCATCCATCTTCATCCATGTATATAACCTGTACATTTATCAAAAAAGTATGACATACATTTAATTCCATTCATGCATAAACCTTTGCATTCATAAAAAAATATGACATGCATTAAATTCCATTCCATGTCTAAAACATGTGCACTCATTTCCATACTTGTATCAACCTGTATGACATGCATTCATGTCAATTCCTGTATACACCATGCCTGTTCATGCATGACATGCATTAAATTCCATTCCATGTATAAAACTTGTGCACTCATTTCTATACTTGTATCAACTTGTATGACGTGCATTCATTTCAATTCATGTACAAACCATCCTCTTTATGCATTTATAAAAATGTACGACATGCATCCAAAATTCTATTCTCATACATTGATAAAAACGTTTGATATGTATTCAATTTCATTCATGCATAAGCATGGGCATTTGTCAAAAAGTATGACATGTATTCATTTCAATCCCTGTGTAAACCTACACATTCATTTATTCATATTCTTGTCTAATCTGTGTATCCATATATGGGTATAACATACATAGTTCTAACTTCTTTTGAAAACTTTAAACAACTTAATCTAACATTTTTCAAACAATGAAGATTGGAGCAACGTCCCACCATCGACCTCCCCAATCAATCATGAACAACTTAATCCAACCTTTTTCAAAACCATAGAGAATAGAGCAATGACCCATCCTTGACCACCCCAATTAATGTCAGCATGACTTGACCTTCTCAAATTGTAAAAACTGGGGCAATGACCCATCCTATGCCTCCCATTTAATTGCAAACCAGTCGATCCATTCAAGAAAAACTTACCTAAAGATGTTTGACCTTCCAAATACCTCAAACCTTTCAAAAGGAGGCCTCACCCTCTCCAAAACCAAATTTAAGACATTCAAACCCAAGGAAGCACATTAACCAGAATTTTTCCATGCCAGTCAAAGGCAAAAATTGACAATCAACACATCAAAGGAACATTACTCTCCAAAAATCTTATTCCAAGAAATGGCAAATGTCATCTTTTCCAGCATTCAAGACAACAGAACTATAAACAAAGTCCCTCCTATCAGTAAAGATTGGAGTTTTTGAGCTTCCTCCAAAAAAGTAGATAGGGTTTTAGAGCTTCCTCCTTTAAAAGCAGATTGGGTTTCCGAGCTTCCTCTAAAAATGCAGATTGGGTTTTCAAGCTTCCTCCGAAAAAAGTAGATTGGGCTTCTGAGCTTTCTCCGTCAAAAGCAGATTGGGTTTCTGAGCTTTCTCCTTTAAAAGCAAACATCAACCTTGAACTTCCCTAGAGGAGCAGCATTCCGCCAGATGGAGCATCAATTCAAGAAAAATCATTTCTAGACATCAACCTTGAACCTCCCTAGAGCAGCAACATTCCGCTAAACAGAGCGTTAGTTTAAGAAGAATTAGTTTCCAAACATCAACCTTGAACCTCCCTAGAGGAGCAGCATTCTGCCAGATGGAGCATCAGTTCAAGAAGAATAAGTTTCAAGACATCAAACTCGAACCTCCCCAGAGGAGCAAGATTTTGCCAGATGGAATGTCAGTTCAAGAAGAATCAGTTTCAAGACATCAACCTTGAACCTCCCTAGCAGAGTAACATTCTGCCAGACTGAGCGCTAATGTAAGAAAAATTAGTTTCCAAACATCAGTCTTGAACCTCCTCAGAGGAGCAACATTCTGCCAGATGGAGCGTCAGTTTAGAGAGAATCAGTGTCCAAATATTAGCCCTAAACCTTCCTAGAGGAGTACTGTTCCACCAGACAGAATGTCGGTTCGAGATAACTTACTCTCCAAAATTCTTCAACTCTAGTCCCTCCGATTGCCTCACAATCAACATGGGATCCTTCATTTTTCATTTTTCGCCTTTGACAAGCAAAGACAGACAAAGATGGGTAGCTGTAAGCACCCCATTTTTGCCTGCTCAGTAATTTTTGGCTCGACCGGATCCAATTTCAAGTATCACAACATATGCGAGCCTAGGCCGGCTCTTTCAAACTCTAATCCACTCAATTGATTACTTCCCGAGCCTATAAGGCCCAATGGAAGCTGAAAAGACCATATTTTCCTTAAGCACTCCAAGCAGCTTTCCGAGACCAGGCGGTCTCAAGAACCAACGCCATCCAGGCAACTTTCTGAGACCGGGCAGTCTCGGGAACTAATGCCATCCAGACAGCTTTTCAAGACTGGGCAATTTCGGGTACCAACGCCATCCAGGTAGCTTCCCAAGACCAGGTGACCTCGGGGACTAACACCTTATCAAATTTCAGACGGTTCACTTCTGGCCCCTGCTAGTGCACTGTAAGCACCCTATTTTTGCCTGCTCGGTGTTGCACCCCATTTTTTAGGGTCCAAGGTCCTTTCGGCTCAGAGACAAAAAGCACGAAACGTTGTCACTAAAACTCGTCCTCCTAGAAGGGCAAGTACGACTAGGTTTGAATTGATTTGATTAAGGGCTTTTTAGGAAAATAGGAGTCGCCGCCTAATTTGATTAAGGTGAGTTAGGGCACCTAAAACTAAGTGTTAATCCGAAGATTAAACTTAGGATTTTTGAAAAAGATGTTGAAAACTCCCTCAAGAGAGGGTTTTTAAGAAAATAGGTTGTTTGGCAACCTTTGGAAAGATTTAAGCCCTTTTGGAAAATAACTCCATTTTAGTCTCTCGAAAACAGAAATCTATGGTCTAGGGGTTAGTTACGTGTAGGGAAGACATCCTAAGATCATCACCCTACCTCGCCCTTTCGGTACCTACATGTCTAATCACTCTTTTGTTCACTCACTAGAATAACCGGTTACCATTATCCATTTAACATCTACTTTTAGAGTTTTGAAAATAGGGTTTAGTCATCACTTTTCGGATGAATGATGCATGATGCATGTTTTGGAAGAATTTTAAAAGCATGGGAGTTTTGAAGGGGTTTGAGATAGAAACTTTAAATTGATAGAAACTTTTTGAAAAAGGGATTGGAGTTGAAATGGACGTTATGACCGCACCATTTTAGGTTGCCGACGTATCTCATTCGGCGAGAATCAGGTCATTCGTTGTTCGGGCAAGAGCCTGATGGAAAATAGGTGCATTAAGGCCTTTGGAAAGTTTAAAGACACTTTGTGATTTATGGAAAGAGAGAACTTAAGAGTTTTGATTTGAAATCGAGTAGTGGAGGGTTTTGAAATAGAACTTTAGAACTCTTGAAAGCGGGTTTTGAAATGTATTTAGAATAACTCAAGGAAGTTTTGGAAAGGCTTTGAGATAACTCAAGAGAGTTTTAAAAAGGTCTTGAAGTCTTGTTTTGGAAACCTTAAAGGTATGATTTTGGAGTGCCTTAGTACATTGATCCTTGAAAAGTTCTTGAAAGGGGTTTTTGAAAATGCCGAAGACTTTGGTATTCTAATATGGAAAACCTTGGAGATTGTTCTTGATGTATCACTTTTCTTTGGAATCCCTAACCATAGAAGGGGTAGGGACACCTTAGGGTTGTGAGCTCTTGAAAACATTTTTAAAGATATAGTGTAGGAGTGTTTGGAAAGGTTATGGAGTTGGTTTTTTAAATCTCAAGGGAGTAGGAAGATTTTGAAAAATGGGTTATAAGAGTAGTTTTAAATAGGATGAACCTTTGAAAATGGGTTCATGAGTTGGAACCTTGAAGATACTAACCTAGGTTGGGTTGTCCTAAGGTTATGGGTGACCTAAGGTTGACTAACTTGAGTTAGGTTAATTTAGGGTTAAGGTGACCTAGGGTTAACTAACTTGGGTTAAGTTAACCTATGGTTGGATAATTAAGGCCAAGTTAACCTAGGGTTAGGTAACTAGGGTTAAGTTAACCTAAGATTGGTTAGCTAGGGTCAAGTTAACCTAGGATTAGATTAGAGAATGGTTTTGAAAGGTGGTTTAATGCATTTTTTTTGGAAAGAGCTTTGAAGAACAATTTATATTATACAAAGGACTTTGGTAATCAACGTTTTTGAAGATCATTTCCATGAAAATTTAGTTTTAGCCAAGAGTATGGTTTATATGGTTGATGTTTGGAGACTATTTCAAGGAAGGTTTTCTTATGACCATTATAACCATTATCTTGATAAGAGCATGGAGTTCAAGAATCAACATGATGATGACAACCATTGAAATACCATTTTTAATGCAAGGATGGAGAGAAAGAATTTTCGAAAGCCATTTTTGAGAAGGAGATTTTGGAAACCATTTTTAAAGGAAATCATTCCAACAAGTTAGGATTCCCATGGCCAATGTGAAGGGAGACCACTCAAGAGAGGGTTCCATAGGGCCATTCCAATCACTAATCTTGAGAGGATGGAAACCTTAGAAATCAATGAGTTTGAAAACCATTTGTGTGCGTGAAATGAAAGAAAACGGGAACCATTCTATCAATTTAGGGCTCCTATGGCCAATGTAAAAGGGAGACCACTCAAGAGAGGGTTCCATAGGGCCATTCCAACCACTAAACTTGAGAGAATAGAAACCTTAGGAATTAGAGAGTTCGAAAACCATTTTTGTGCAAGTTGGAATGCAATGATCCAAAAAGTGTGAGTTAGGGGGGTAGTGGGGGATTTTCTAAGGCATGACTTCTAAGGTCTCATCCTAAACTTCAAGGAGCCAACTCATGGAACCATTTTGAAAAGAACATAGAGCTTGAAAGTGGCGTAAAAATAAAATGATGCAAGCTTGGTTGAACACGATTATAAACACAAAAATGAAGCCAAGCACACAAAACATGATTAAGATAGCAAAATGCCTGGGGGTCATGAATACATACAAGGCCTCAGGCTACAACACATAATCAAGGGGCTGTTAGGCCATACCATCTTAAAGTAGGCTAGTGAGAGATCTCCCTACACGGTGGCTCCCACTAGCTTTCCTCTAGGCATGAACTAAGAGCCCTCTTGGCTCAAGCATGCAAGAAAAGGGGGTTGAAGATGGGGGTTAAAATAGAGAATAGCCTAAGTAGGCTAGGAGGGAGAAGAGAAGAGTGGGGGAAGACAAAAATGTAAAAGAGATACCACATTTTGCCTTCAATACACTTGCAGTCTTCAATGGATGCCTTAGCTTGAACTTAAATGACTTCAAGAAGCCTTGAGGAGTTGGAAGGGAGTGTTTAATAGTGTATAAGGCTATGTAGGTGAAGTGTATAGGCTTGAGGGAGGTGTAATCTAACCTAAGTGTTGGAGGAGTGGGATGTGTATGGAAATTCAAGGTTCTGGAGCAGTTTCAGCAGAGCATCGCATCAATTTTGAAGCTGGAATATGCAAAGGGGGATGCTGGTATTTATAGGCAAAGATTTTGGATACTGGCGCATGTACTACATACGCCGGTACTATTCCAATGGCAGAATGCCATGTGGCACCCATTATACTGTCTAAATCTCGACGGTTGATCAAAATTTGGTGGATCTAATCAAAATCTGGGCACATATAGCCTACGCTCCATCACCGAGAATGTTCGTTTAAACTTTGTCTCGATAATTGAGTTAACCGGAAATGTTTCAGGAGAATCGGTTGTGTCCGCGGTATTCTCCTAGGGTTTCTCGTGAACTTTCATGTTTTTGAAAAGTTGGAATGATGTTTGAAAGGGTGGGATATCGTTTCGGGAAATGTGCATAAAATGACATCTCTACGGAGCATCAGTGATACGCTCTATGGGGATTCGAAAGTAGCTGTTTCATGTCGTGTGATCGAGGCCTTCGGGAAGCGATCTCTTCGATTGAACCGTACTGATGGAAAGTACTCTGAAAATACCTTTAGAAATTTCCTAATTTACGCATTTCTCAAGTCATTTGACGATGCGTTTCAATCGGGGAATTGGGGTAAAGGTCAATCTCGGCGGAGTGTCTACGAGACGCTCTAAGGGTTATCGAAAGTAGTAGTGTTTGAGCCATACGATGAAGGGCTTTGGGAAGTGATCTATCCAATCAAGCCGTATTGATGGAAAGACTTATGAACGAGCTTTCGAGAATTTCCTGGTTTACGCATTTCGCAAGTCATTTAACGGTGCATTCTAACTAGGGAATCGAGAGAAAAGGTAATTTAGGCAGAGTGTCTGCAAGACGCTCCAAGAAACTTTTATTGAGTTATGGGTATTTAGCATCGTAAGGTCCTCCTTAGATTAAATCAGGGTGTGTGACAAGATCTGCTGTTCAATATCCTAGGACCAGTGTTGCCTTGGGACGCATTCGAGTTGTTAGGGGAAAAATGGTCATTTTGGCTGGTTTCGGTTGAAAATGGTCAAGAATGGACCGGAGTGTTATGTTAAGCATGCCAGGTTGTTCAGGGATGGTTTTAGGAGAGTCTTTTACCGTTAGGTGGGGTTTGTGAATTGCTGGGGCGTTTAGGGGCAAAACCATCATTTTAATCAGAGTTAGCCGAAATGTGATCAAAATTGGACCGGATGGCGTGTGGAGTATGCCTAACAGTTTAGTAACATTTTGGAAGGGTGGAATTACTATTTTGAGGGATTTTTAACTTTCTCAAAACATGCCTGGAGGCCCAAGGGGCAGGTTTGGTCATTTTTCACCGAGTCAAACTAGTAGGCGCCGGTGTTGACCTAGGTGTTAGTTCCCGAGACTGCCCGGTCTCAAAAAAATACCTGTGTGGTGTTGGTCCCTGAGACCGCCCAGTCTCAGAGAGCTACCTATAGGGTGCTGTTGTTTCCTGAGAACGCCTAGTCTTAGAAAGCTACCTGTGAGGCTGGTGTTGGTGTTTGAGAATGCCTGGTCTCGGAGAACTACCGAATGACAGACATTCTACATTGGTGGGCTAGCAGGCGCCAAAAGTGAACCACCTGGAATTTGATAAGGTGTTGGTCCCTGAGATCGCTCGATCTCGAGAAGCTACCTGGATGGCGTTGGTTTTCGAGACTGCTCGGTCCCGAAAGCTGCCTAGAATGATGTTTATGGCTTCATTTGGGCTTTGTAGGCCCGGGAAGCGACTAGCTGACTGAATTGGGGTTTGAAAGACCCATCTTGAGCTTGCATATATTGTGATGCTTGGAAACTGGACCCGGTCGAGTCAGAGATTGCCAAGCGGTCAAAAATGGGGTGCTTACACTCGGCAATCTTCGGTTTAACCGTACTCACATTCAAACCAATACAAACACATTCAAGTCCAAATCAACTTTCCAGACTCAATCCAATTAATCAATAGCTTTATGGGCTCATTGAGTCCAACAACGGCAAAATGACCAAAATGCCTTAGTGACCAAAATCTTGCACGCCTGTCGAGAAAGTTAATCTCTCAGGAGGTTAGTCCATCCAGTCTGGCACATTTTTGAGAAACTCTTCAAAATGGAAAGTCCCTTCAAACCAGTTGATCGGGACAAAACCCAAGTCCCCGAGATAATAGAACAGTCTACCTTTGGCGCCTGTTAGCCCACCAATGAAGAATATTTGTTATTCAGCACATCTGTCGAGAAAGTTAATTCCTCAAACGATAAGTCCACCTGGCAGCTTCCCGAGATCAGGCAGTCTCCGAAATGAATGCATACTGTCAGAGTGGTGAAAACACTCACAAACAGGTGGACATCGGGAATTACTAAAAAAATTCCTAGGTTACGGGACTGAACTCGCCTCTTAGCTGTGACACGTTTACCAAAGGACGAGATACCTTTAGAAACCAACTCGTCACAAACCATTAGAGTGACAGAAATACTCAAAACCTAGGTCAACACCAGTGCATGCTAGCCCACTCCGGTAAAAAATGACCAAACTACCCCTTGGGCCTTTTTTAGCACGCTTCTTGAGAAAGTACTTAAGTCCTCAACGCGGTAAGTCCATCCTTCCAAGATCATCCCAAAAACGATCTAGCATGTTTAAATGCCTTCCAGTCAGTTTCGAACCAATTCTGGGATCATTCGATCAAAATAACCATTTTACCCCTAGGCATCAAATCGCCTCCGGCAATCACACCGGCTCTGGGTATCAAACCGGTTACCTTCCAAGAATACTTCTAATAGTATTCTCAACCTTCTAGCACCTTTATGGAGCATTCCGAGTCTTTTCTTGCAAACCCAGTACAAAATGATCGTTTTGCCCTTGGTGGGCCGGTCGCCTTTTTCAACTACACTGGCTCTAGTTATCAAACCGACAATTCTCCAGAACACTCTAGATAGTGTTTCCAACCTTTAAGTCCTCTTATGTGTCATTCCAAGTCTATTATGGTGGTTTTCCAGTCATGTTTACCGTTTTGCCCTTAAGGGCTTGACTGACCACTTGGACAATCCCGACTTTGTTTTTCAAATCCGTTACCTCTGGGACACTATTTCAAGGGTTTCTACCTATTTTTGGCTTTTCGGACCATTCCTAACCTCTCAAAATATTCCCAGACCTTCCAGAGTCATTTCTAGTGGAGCCAAGCCAAAAATTACATGATAGTCGCTAATATAGGCACCCAAATCTTTTCTCTTGTGTATCAAGGGTCAAAAGATACATTTCTTGCCTCTCTAAAACATTTCCTAAGTGGCTGGTGGCACCAAGCCAAAATTTGGCCTGACACCACTCCTAGTGGCGCCAGTGGAAACTTTGCCCTGGCTCCACTGTAACAGGCACCAGGCTAGTCTTGTGTCTATAAATACAGAGCCTCCTCCTGTGTGAAAGGGGTCCGTAAACTGAGTCTAGAAACTCTGTTTTTCGAATTTCAGAGCTCGAAGTCTCTTCAAAACCTTAGCCTCTCTAGTCTCTTCAAACCCTAGCCTCCATACACTTAACCTTAACACCTATACACACTCCGTAACCTCATACACAAGCCTTAAAAGCCTCCATTGAAGACTTAAAGTGCTGCAACTTGGAAGCTCTCAAGGATCAAGTAAAGCAAAGTAAGTGTAGCAAGCAAGATAAGAATAAGACATGGTAGACTCTCTCTTTATGTTTCAAACTTGCATTCAAAATCTCCTTTTCAAAATCTTGTTTTCATAATCACAATCTTAAACTAATTCTAGCCATTCTATGGTTAGAGTTGTTTTAAGAATGTGTGAAATTCAATGTGACCATTAAGGTCCATATTTTGGGTATAAACCTTAAATTGCTTTCATCAAAACCACCATCTTAAGATAATTTTGGTCATTCCATAGTTAGAGTTGTTTTAGAAAAGTGTGATATTCAATGTGATCATATTGGTCCATATTTTAAGTCCATGTTGTTTTCAAAACTATTAACTTAGAATGGTTCTAATCTCTTCATGGTTAGAATTGTTTTAGGAAAAAGAGACATTCAAAAGTTTTCAAAAGTCTATGTTCAAACTCCTTTCTAAATTGTTTTTTTAAACTCCTTTCCAAAAACTCCCTTCAAAAATCTATTTTTCAAAAAGTTCTTTTTAAAATTTCACTTTCTAAAAACTCTTCTCAAATTTCCTTCCTAGAAACTCTCCTCAAAAGATCTACTTTCTAAAAACTCTTTGTCTTAAAGTCTAAGTCAAGCCCTAGATTCCATGATTAGGAAACCCTAATTCTCTTCCTCGAAAACATGACTTCTTATTTTGCTTCAAATCATAAGTTTCCAAAACTATTGTCTACATCATCCTAGATTTTTAAAATCTCTTTTTTCTACACCAAATCGTAGGTTTTCAACTCCTAGGTTTTTCAAAATTCAACATTTCCAATTCCATGTCAAATCCAATCTTTAAAATTAAGAAATTAGATCAACTCTTCCTGATTAGGAAACTAGATCAAATATTTCAATTTTAGAAACCAAATCAAATCGTCTCTTTTTTTAAAATAAAATCTAATCTTCTTTTTTAGGAAAGAATAAAATCTTTTGTTAATTCAAACATTTCCTAAGTTTACATCTTTCTTAATTCAAACCTTTCATAAGTTCACATTTGTCTAAATTCAAAACTTTCCTAATTTAAATCTTTCCTAAAATGAAACTTTCCTAATTCAAAGCTTTCCATAGTCCAATCTTTCCTAAACCCTAACTTTCCAAATCATTCCAAGTCAAGTGTTTTCCAAAATCAACTCAAATCCTTTTCAAACTTCCTTAACCTCATTCTTCCTAATTCTAAGTTTTCTAAAATGAAATCAAACTTTTCAAGTTTAAAACAAACCTTCTTAATTTAACTACATGTTCCAATCTTAGGTTGCTTCAAGCCTAGGATACCTAAACCCTAGTTCAACCCTAATCCTAAGTTAGGAAGCCTCAACTCTTTTCTAAACCAAGATGGTTTTCAAATTTAAAACTAAGTCAAGATGTTTTCAAAATCTCAATCTTTCCAAATCAATTTCAAACTCTCTTCCAAGTCCAACCCTAAGTCTAGGTTCAATTTCAAATCAAACGCGATTTCAAATCTTTATTTTAATTTCAAATCAAACTCTTTTCAAATCAAATCTTTTTGAATCAAACTTTTCAAAAAGCTAAAAATGTCTATTTTCAATCAGACTCTTGTCCGAACTACGACTGACCTAATTTCCAAAAAGGGATATGTAGGCAACCTTATGGGTGTGGTCACAACCTTTTTCAAATTTCAAATTCGATAATCTATTTTAAGTTTATAATTCTAAAATCCATTTTCAAGTCTTTAATTCTATAATCTACTTCTATATTCTAAAACCTTCTTTCAATTTCAAATCTAGTCTTTTCAAATCTATTTTGAAAATCAAGTATTTTTCTTGCACTTGCACATCATTCATCACATAGTTCTTTTCAAAGTGGATATTATTGGACATTTATTAATTAAAGATTCTAAATGAGTGAATCTAGGGTGAATAGACATGAAGGTACCGCAAGGACGGGGTAGGGTGATGGCTTAGTGCGTCTTCTCTATACGTAACTAACCTCCAAACTTAGAATCAATGTTTTCAAAGACCAAAACAGAGATACTTTCAAAAAGGGCTTAAATATTTTCAAATGACAAACAACCTATTTCCTTAAAAATCCTCTCTTGAGGAAGTTTTCAAAATCTTTTCAAAAACACTAAATGTAATATTCAGATTGTGCTTAGTTTTAGGGGACCTAACTCACCTTAATCAAGTTAGGTGGTGACTCCAAATCTTTTTCAAAAGCCCTTCATCAAATCAATTTCAAATTCAAATATAGTTGCACTCGTTCTTCTACGAGGATGAGTTCTAACGAGGGAGTACCGTGTTTTTTTCCACTTGTGTGTATTTTTTCTAGAGTGCGAAAAATCGAGATGCGACACCCACCAATGCAGAATGTCTATCATCTGGTAGTTCTCCAAGATTAAGTGATCTCGATGACCAACACCACCCTACAGGTAACTTTTTGAGATCGGGCGATCTCGGGAACCAACACCACCCTATAGGTAGCTTTATGAGATTGGGCGCCTAAGACCCTAATTCTCTTAACCTCAGTGTTAGCTTGATTTCAATGCATTTTATGAGGTGTTGATACTAATTGAGGTGCTCGTTTAACTTAATTAATCACATGAATTATCTTATGTCAATCATGTTTAATTAAACTAATCATGATTAATTATGTTAAGCTGGTGATTAGTAAAGGAGGAGGTGGAAGTTGGGTATATGTGTGTGAGATACCTAGGTGTAGGCTTAACCTAGTGAGGTGTGTGCTTGTGACAAGTGTAGAGTTAGATACACCTTTGTATCTAACTTGGCTGACAAGAGAGGGGAGAGAAAAGAGGAGCTTGTGTAGAGATTGAGGTGCTTGATAGGGGAATTAGTTGGGAGCAAATGAAGGAAGAGAAGACAGAAAAAAAAAAAAAAGAGAAGAAAAAAAGAAGAGAATTTAAAGGGAATCCAAAGGGGGAAACTTGTATTCTTATTGTCTTCATTAATTGAGGTGATATTTTATCATGTACTTGTTGGTTTCATGTTATTTGCATTGATTAATGTATGTTAGTATGCTTTCATATCATTAGAGTTAGAGGGAGGTGATGGAGGAGAAGGTTGGTGAGGGCTTTCATGGTAAAAGTCTTGATTCATCTTGGTGAACATGTTTTTATTTGTGTTTGATTTTATTTCTAGCTTGGTATTGCACTTTGGAGTCTTTGGTGAGCTTATGTGAAGTGTTGGGGTGGGTTGGAGATGAGAAGTTTAATTTTTGAGCTAAGGTTGCCCCGCGGGGGGGGGGGGGGGGGGGGGGGGGGGGGGGGGGGGGGGGGGGGGGGGGGGGGGGGGGGGGGGGGGGGGGGGGGACGGGGTTCGACCCCTTACTTTAGGAGTCAACACATGTAACATTTGTTACAAATTTTGGTGTCTGTGCCAAGGTGCCAACTCCTAGAGCAGAGGAGTTGACACATTGAACAACATTTTACTCATTGTCCAAAGGAGTTGACATATGTGACTGAGGGGTTAACACCTAGGGCTAGTAAGTCGACACACTTTGGTAAAATGATCATATCTCACTCTAGAAAACTTAAAGTGGTGCATCGTCTAAAGCATCGAAAAGTAGACTCATGGAGCTTTCTATTGATATAAAGTGGGCACTTTAATTCCTCGTAGATTGAGAAATATGGGAGTTTAAAGATGAGCTAAAATTTCTATCGACAGCATAGTTTTTCAGAATTTTAGTCTATATTTCAATGGACATAACTTCTACATCTGAAATGAATTTTCGAGCCATGACCTATCAACTTAAAGGTCTTTAAGCCTAGTCTCAAATGAGATTGAACTATTACACTATCT
Organism: Euryodendron excelsum; assembly: GCA_033060915.1. Lineage (NCBI taxonomy): Eukaryota > Viridiplantae > Streptophyta > Magnoliopsida > Ericales > Pentaphylacaceae > Euryodendron > Euryodendron excelsum. The sequence goes on from CM065386.1 coordinate 27,528,189, forward strand.
TGGGTTTTGATGAAAGTTGTTTCTTGTCTTTGGTTGCATTATCAAAAGTGTTTATGACGTGTTGGATGTGTATCACTCAAACTTGTGTAAGATGTATGCATTATCCAATCAGGGACGTCTTGAGAAGGTTTAAAATCTCTCAAGCTGGTAAGTCCACCCTTCCAAAATTATCCCAGATGGTTTGGGGTGCTTAATACACCATCCTGTCCAATTCCAGTCTCATTTCTGTCAACTTTGGTCAAAATGGCTATTTTTGCCCCTAGACGCTCTAGCATAGTACAAATCCCACCAAACACTAGAAAAATCTTCCAAGACCATCCTTGAACAGTCCATCATGCTTAACATTGCCACTCCAATCCATCTTGCCCCTTTTCAACCACTCTTAGTCAAAATAACCATTTTACCCCTGGCGATCCGAACGCGCCCAGAAACTACACCGGTCTAGGGTATTGTACGGCGGGTCTCATCATACACTCCTATTTAACCCAAGGTGAACATCACGATTCTAAATACTCTCGACTTAATGAAAGTCCTCTAAAGCATCTCACAAACGCTCTGCCGTGGTTGTCTTTTCTCCCGATTTCCTGGTCATAAAGCACCGTCAAATGACTTGAGAAATGCTTAAATCAGATAATTCTCGAAAGCTTATCCATAGGTCTTTCCATTAATATGGCTTGATTGGATAGATCGTTTCCCGAAACCCCTCATCATATGGCTCAAAAATTGCCACTTTCAATAACCCTGGAGCGTCTCACAAACGCTCCGTCGAGATTGACTTTTTCTTCAATTCCCTAATTATAACGGACCATCAAAAGACTTGAGAAATGCATAAATTAGAGAATTTTCAAAAGTATTTTGAAAGTACTTTCCATCGATACGGTCCGATCAGAGAGATGGCTTCCTGAAGGTCTAGATCATGTGGAATGCAAACTGCTACTTCTGAACCTTCGTGGAGCATCTGAGATGTGTTTTCATGCACACTTCCCGAGACAATATCTCACTCTTTTGAACACCTTTCAAGCTTTTTAAAAATTTAAAGTTCATGAGAAACGCTAGAACGACACTGTGAACAAAACTGATTTTCTTGAATCCTTCCCAGTTGGCACAATTATCGAGGCAAAGTGTAAACGAACATTCACGACGGCAGAACATATGCTACATGTGCCTAGATTTTGATCAGATCAATCAAACTTTGCTTAGCCCTTAAGATTTAGCCAATACAATGACTACCATGTGGCATTCTGCTAATGGAACAATATTGACACATGTAGCACATGCGCCATGGCAAATTTTGCCAAAGTGCATTTCTTACATGCGCCAAGTCTCTTCAGATTTGCCTATAAATATAGGCCTCCCCCTTTGCATATTCCATAATCAAATTTGATGGCAAAGCTCTACTAAAACTTCTTCAAAACCTCGAATTTTTATATACATCCCATACCTCAAACATTTAGGCTAGTTTTCACTTTCTCCTAACCCATACACTACACCTATATAGCCTTCAATGCCATAGAAGACCTCATTCTAGCCCCTTCAAGCCTCTTCAAGCTCAAGTTAAGGAATCTATGGAGGTTTGAAAGTATTTGAAGGCAAAAGGTAGTATTCCCTTTACATTTTTGCAATCCCCACTTCTCACTTCTCCTTCCTAGCCTACTTAGTCTATTTTCTATTTTAATCCCATCTTCTACCCCCCTTTCTTGCATGCTTGAAACAAGGAAGCTCTTAGTTCATGCCTAGAGGAAAGTTTGTGAGAGCCACCGTGTAGGGAACTTCTCATAAACCTACTTTAAGATGGTATGACCTTAAAGCACCTTGCTATGTGGTGAAATCTCTAGCCTTGTATGATTTCATGACCCTTTTGTATATAATTACCTTGTTCATGTTTTGCATACTTGGCTTTGTTTTCATTTTTTCAAAGCTTTCATTCTCTCCATTTCTATGGCATTCTCAAGCTCCATATTCAAATATTGTCCTAAAAATAGTCCTAAAGTTAGTTCCTTGAAGCCTAGGTCAAACCTCAATTTCTACACCTTAGAAAACCTTCTTTAAGTCCCTTGACTTCATTTTGCTACCATACATTTCATTGCTTTTCAAAATTGCATTAAAATGGCTTTCAAACCCTCTTCTTCTACGTTGATTTTCAAAGGCTTTACTCTCTTGAATTTTGTGGTTGAAATGGTCCCTTAGAACCCTCTCTTGAGTGGTCTCCCCATTATCTTGACCATGTGAACCCTAGTTCATTAGAGTTGGCTCTATTCTCTTTGAAATTGTTTTCAAAACAATTCCCTTCAAAAAGGGTTCTCAAAATTGCCCTCTTTTTAACTTGCATAGAAATGATTTTCCTAAATCATCGTTTTCGCCTTGATGTTTAGAAGTCTTGCTATCTTGAATATTGTGGTTAGAATGGTCCTATAGAGTCCTCTTTGGAGTGATTTCCTTCAAATCAACCATATGAACTCTTATTCTTTAGAGTGGTCTTCAACTTCTTAAAAGTGGTTTTCCAAAACCTCCTTTCCAAAACTAATTTTCAAAGGGTCATTCTTTTTAATTTTCAAGTCTTCAAAACTATCTATTCAATGTTGACTTTCACAAGTTTTGCTCACTTGAGTTTGTAGGTGAAATAGTTCTAAAGTAACCCTCTCTTGAGTGGTTTCTAAATATCAACTATAGGACCCCAACACTCACTTGAGTGGCTTTCATAAAATGGTTTTCAAAACATACTTTCGAATTCAATGCAATAAAACCACCTTTACTAAACCACTATATCAAAACCCTAGTCCAAAACCCCTTTTTAAAAATACCCTTCAACCCTAGGTTAACTTGACCCTACAGCAACCAAGCCCTAGATTAATCTAACTTTAGTTAACCCTAGGTTATCCAAACCCTAGGTTAATCTAACCATAGCTAGTTAACCCTAGTTTACCTTAACCTTAGGTTAACCTAACCTTAGTTAGTCAATCCTAGTTTACCTTAACCTTAGATTAATCTAACCTTAGTTAATCCTAGGTCAACTAAACCCTAGGTTAACCTAACCCAAGTTAGTTAACCTTAGGTTCCCTTAACCCTAGGATAACCTAACCTCAGTTAGTTAACCCTAGGTTAGCCCAACCTGAGTTAGTTACCCATAGGTCAATCCAACCTAGGTTAGTAAGTTTCAAGGTTCTAATTTAAAGACCCCTTTTCAAATAATCTTTCAACTCAAAAACCATTTTCATATTATATTTTCAAAACATCCCACTCTCTTAAGGTTTCAAAAATCAACTTCAAAACCCTTTCAAATATTCCCATATTCTACCTTCAAAAAAAAAAAAATGCTTTCAAGAAGTTTTTTGAAACTTGTCTCAATTAAAATGGCTAGACACTTAACATTTTTCCAAAGACTATTTCCAAAAATGCACAAACCTAAAGTGTCCCAAACCCTTTATGGTTAAGAAATTCTAAGGAAAGTGACACATTAAGTACAACCTTCAAGGTTGTCTATATTAAGGTTCCAAAATCCTAAGTGCTTTCAAAAGCTCTTTTCAAAAATAATTTTCAAACATCACATTCTTGAAGTAACCCTAATCCTTCCATGGTTAGGATTGGTCAAGTATAAGTGAGATATTCAAGAAGGGCTCTACAATCCTAAAGTTTTAAAAACCAAAGAGAAAGTTTTTAATCCCTTTTTCAAAAATGTTTTTGAAACTCATAACCCTAATGGAGTCTAGTTCTTCGATGACTAATCTATCATAGGTGATGAAATATTCAACATGCTTTTGACAAGGTACATGAAAACTATTTTCAAAGATCATTTCAAGACAAGTCTATAAGAGCTCTTGTGAGTCTAAATCTAATTTTCAAGTCCATAACCTAGTTTTTGAAACTTTCAAAACCCTTTGAAGTTATGTTAAAAAAACATTTCCAAACACTTCAAACACCCCAAGTCTTATTTCGAAGGAATTTTTCTAAAACTCTCAAGTTCTCTTTTTCTAAAGATCTCAAAGTGTCTTCACATCTTTTAAAGACCTCAATGTATCTTCAAAGCATTCCAAAGGCTCCAATGTGCCTCTTTTCTATCGGGCCCTTGCCTGAACTACGAATGACCTGATTCTCACTAGATGAGATATGTAGACAACCTAAAATATTGCGGTCATAACTCTTATTTCAACCCAAGTTCCCTTTCCAAAACTTTTTATCCATTCAAGATTTCTATTTCAAACTCTTTCAAAACTCCCACGATTTTAAACTTCTTCCAAAACTTGCATCATGCATCATTCATCCAAAAAAGTGATGATCAAATCCTATTTTAAAAATTCTAAAGTAGATATTAAGTGGATAGTAGTAATCGATTATTCAAAAGAGTGAATTAAGGGTGATCAGACATGTAGGTACCGAAAGGGTGGGGTAGGATGATGATCTTAGGATATCTTCCCTACACGTAACCAACTCCCGGACCATAAATTTCTATTTTCAAAAGACCAAAATAGATTTATTTTCAAAAAGGGCTTAAGACTTTCCAAAGCTTACCAAACAACCTATTTTCTTAAAAATCTCTTTCTTGGGGGTGTTTTTCAAAATCTTTTTCTAAAACCCTAAGTATAATTTTCGGATTATACTTAGTTGTAGATGACTTAACTCACCTTAATCTAGTTAGGTGAGGACTCCTATTTCTCTAAAAAAAAAGACCTTAGTCAAATCAATTTTAAATTCAAACCTAGTTGCACTCGTCCTTCTAGGAGGATGAGTTGTAATGATAGAGTTTGGTGCTTTTTTTTTAGCCGAAAAAACTAGGTTAAAAACCGGGGCGCGACAGTTTATATTTAATATTAGTTATGTATTGTCATTCCTATTCGATTATTATTGATTTTATGGCTCTTACACTAACACAATTGAGATGATAAGGGCTCATTAAGGACAAGAACCATCAATATCAACCAAGGACTAACCTTATTGTGGTGTGAGTACGGTGACAAGTGGAAAATACGTGATAATCTTATTCATATTGAATTTCTTGTCTTTTGTATGATTGATATTGGTGATTATATCTATAAGATGATTATATACATTAGGTGATAATGGTAATTATATATATATAAGGTGAGGTGGCAATACATACCAATCACCTTGTATGCTTTGCATTACACTAGAGAGAGTTAACCACGGTGGGTTAACTAAGGTTTAGTCACAGTAAACTAGCCTAGGGATGCCACGGTGGGCATTTCTTGATAACGAGTCATCACTAATTGGGCCAACATTATCTAAACTTGCGTGCACATATGGGTGACACATTATTGCATTGTTGTTCTTTCTTCATGGATATCTATTGTGGATATATATATATATATATATATCATTCTTTTTGAGTTCGATTATCTATCATGAGCAAGTTGACTTTTAGCTCACGCCTACACATACTTTTTTGGCAAGCGAGATAAAGATAGGGGTCTAGTTCACTGCAGTCTTGCTCTTAGTCGTGGTGTGTGCATGATAATTTTATTCATATTGAATTGCTTATCTTTTGTATGACTGATGTTGGTGATTATATCTATAAGGTGATTTTATATATGAGGTGATAATGGTGATTACATATATGAGGTGAGGTGGCATTGCATACCAATCATCATGTATGCTTTCCATTACACTGGAGAGAGTTAACCATGGTGGATTAACTAAGGCTTAGTCACGGTGAACTAACCTAGGGATGCCACTGTGGGCATTCCTTGATAATGAGTCATCGCTAATTAAGACAAAGTTATCTAAACTTGGGTGCACATGCGGGTGACACATTATTGCATTGTTGTTATTTCTTTATAGATATCTATTGTGGATGTTTATATATATATATATATATCATTGTTTATGAGTTCGATTATCTACCGTGAGCACGTTGACTTTTAGCTCATGCCTACACAGACCCTTTTGGTAGGTGAGACAAAGATAGGGGTCTAGTTCACTACAGTCTTGGTCTTAGCCGTGGTGGATTTCATGGTTGTATTAGGATGTCGCATGGCAGGGACTGAGAAAGTTTTTACCAATGTATTTACAATGTCACGTTGGGTTTTGTATGAGATGTTAGGATTGGAATTTATGTTTGTATTATATTTTCTGTTAATGTAAGTTGGTAGTAGAAGATTTTGGGGAGTTTGTTTATTTTTCGGTTGGAGATGTAAATGAGTTTAATTTATGGTTTATTATCACGTTATATGTTTTATTATTTAGTTCTTGTCTCTTGGAAGTGTTGTTAAGGTGTCGCTTACAGGTATGATGACCTGTGCGATCACGCCTTGCCTAATGTGACATTAATGATGTCTAATTAGGTTGGGGGTGTAACAGTTTGGTATCAAAGTTGTGGTTTAAGCCAAGGTATATAACCAAGGCTACGGAGTGGAGTCAGTATCTAGGATTACAGTGAACCATAAGGTGTTGTTGGAGTCCGATAGGTTGTTAAGGAGTGTGTGAAATGTTATCTATATGGTGCACTTATTTTGATTTGGTGTAGAAAGAAAGAATGGCACAACGAGACTTACCTACGAGAATGGAGGATGAGGAGTCATCGGCTTTAGTTAAAGAAGGAGAGCAGGGAGAGCATAAACCACGTGTTCAAAATCAACCTGATGTAATAGACAGACTTGCTACTCTTATGGCACATATATGGAGAATCAGATAGCAAGACTGGCACGAAGTACTGCCTTGCATGAACAATTGATGAAGCTGAATCCACCCAAGTTGTGGGAGCAACTAATCCACTAGTGGCTGAGGAATGGCTAAAGAAGCTAGATGCTATTTTTGAGGTAATGGGAGTAATTGACGAAGAGAAAATATCTTTGGCAACTTTTATGTTGAAAGGTGAGGCACGAAATTAGTGGGAGGTTATGAGGCGAATGATGAATGCTCAACCCGGAGGAATACAGATTATATGGTAACAATTTGTAGAGATATTTAATGAGCAATACTTCCCTCTTATCTACCGTTATCAGAAAGAGCACGAATTCATCACATTAAAACAATGGTGAATGTCAATAGCGGAATATGAAGAGCAATTTACAATTTTATCAAGATTTACACTCATACTTGGTACGCACTGAGGATGTAAAATGCAGGTGCTTCGAATAAGGTCTAGATTTGTTGATTCGGTCCCGAGTATCTTCATTTGAGATTACTAGATAAGTGGAATTGCTGAACAAATCCAAAATTATGGAATGGGATGTAAAAGAATATTTGGGCAGACAGAAACAATTTGAGAAGGGAAAGTTTGATTCGAGAGGTGGAACATCACAACAAAGGCCTTCAGAAACTGCTATAATAATGGAACAAAGTCAGGTACAGGCTAGTTCCAGATTGGGAGATGCAAAGTCTGGTAGTCCAAGGGGTACAGGAAGCCTTAGGGGCAAAGGATCATGGAGGCCGCCAGTTAGACCTACTAATTCAAGATCTAGCAACACTGGAGGAATTATTTACTATCGATGTGGGGTTGAAGGGCATATAGTTAGAGATTGTCCAGTGCCATGGACAGATAATGTTATCAGTGCGGTCAATCGGGGCACATAGTAAGGAATTGTACCCAAGGGCCTACAATAGCTTTATCGGAAGGCAGTGTAGTTGGTGGAAGTAAAGAAGAAATCGAAAGTGCATGGAAAGGGCACGCAACAACTCTTGAACCATGCAATGAAGCTCGAGTGTATGCTATGATGCAAAACGATGTCCAAGCCACTCCTAATATGGTAACAAGTATGTTATCTGTAGCTGGTAAGAAAACATATATGTTGGTAGATTCGGGTGCTACATATTCATTTGTTTCTACTACATTTGACATGCATTTGGATAGACCATGTAATTTATTATTGCAACGTCTACTTGTTTATACCCCGATGGGAGAAGTGGTATTAGTGGAGGATGTATATAAAGATTATGTCTTGAAAATTGAGGATAAGGAGTTGGTAGTTGATTTGATTCCATTGACTATCCATGATTTTGATTTGATTTTGGGGATGGATTGGTTATTTTCATACCATGCTTCCATTGATTGTTTTAAGAAGGAAGTTATTTTCAGAATGCCAAATGAAACGAAATTTAGATTTTAAGGTGAGCGGGATATAATTTTGACTTGTTTGATATCAGCTACGAAAGCAAAGAAATTGTTACAGAAAGGATGTGATGGATATCTTGCATATGTTATTGATACAACTAAAGTAGAATTGAACTTATCTGATATTTTTATAGTTTGAGTTTTTCCAGATGAACTTCCAGAGATAGTACCAAACAGAGAGGTGAAATTTTCTATAGATTTGTTATCGAGAACTACACCCATCTCTATTGCACTATATCGAATGGAACCATCAGAATTGTAAGAATTAAAAATTCAATTGCAGGACTTGCTGGATAAAAGATTCATTCAACCAAGTATTTCACCATGGGCAGCACCAGTTTTGTTTGTAAAGAAGAAAGATGGCACTATGAGATTGTGTACTGACTATCGACAATTGAATCAGGTTACGGTGAAAAATAAATATCCGCTACCTCGGATAGATGATTTGTTTGACCAGCTGCAAGGGGCTACAGTGTTTTCAAAGATTGATTTGAGATCCAGGTATCATCAGATAAAAGTAAAAGACAGTGATGTACCGAATATCGCATTCCGTACCTGTTATGACCATTATGAATTTTTAGTGATGCCTTTCAGAGTGACGAATGCACCTGCTATCTTCATGGATCTAATGAACTGGGTATTTTGACCTTTTCTTGATACTTCTGTAATTGTCTTTCTTGATGATATATTAGTACACTCTTGTACTCCAAAGGAACATGAAAAGCACTTGAGAATTGTTTTGCAAACTCTGCGGGATAAACAGTTATATGCCAAGTTCAGTAAGTGTGATTTTGGCTGGACAAGGAGGTATTCTTGGGCCATATTATATCTGTAAAGGGAATTAATGTTGATCCAAAAAAGATTAAAGCTGTAATGAAATGGGAGCAACTAAAGAATGTTTTAGAAATTAGAAATTTTCTAAGTTTACCAAGTTATTACCAGAGATTTATACAGGGCTTCTCATCTATTGATGTTCCTTGGATATGGTTGACTCAAAAAGATATAAAGTTTGAATGGAAAAATGAATGTGAGTTTAGTTTTCAAGAATTAAAGACCAAATTGACTACGTTACTAGTATTAACAATTCCTTCTAGAAAGGGAGATTTTGTAGTGTATAGCGATGCTTTACATCAGGGGTTAGGGTGTGTACTAATGTAGTGAGGTAAAGTAATTGCTTATGCATCAAGACAATTGAAGCCACATGAGAGAAATTATCCTATACATGATTTGGAATTAGCAGCAGTAGTGTTTGTATTAAAAATCTGGAAGCACTATTTAATGGGGAACCTTATGAAATCTATACAGATGATCAAAGTTTAAAATATTTGTTTACTCAACGAGATATGAATGCCAGACAAAGAAGATGGATGAAGCTAATCAAGGATTATGAATGTGTGATTCACTATCATCTAGGAAGAGCCAATATGGTGGCCGACATGTTAAGTCGGAAGTCCTCAGGAAGACTAGCTTGCATGCAATGTTACCGGGCAGAATTGTGTACAGAAATGACTCTTTTGGGAGTGGAGTTTGAAAAAATATATATAAATATCATGTTAGCTCATTTTCAGGTGAGACATTTATTGCTTGATCGAATTCAGGAATTTTAAATGCAAGATGAACAGTTAAAGAGGATTAAGCAACAAGTGATGGATAAGGTAAACACTAATTTTTCTTTACTTGATGATGGAACTTTGAAATTCTAAAACCGTCTTTCCATACCTAATAATTCAGTTTTGAAGAATGAAATTTTAGAAGAGGCACATCAATCAATGCATCCTATGCATCCGGGAGCACAAAAAAGTATAGAGATCTTTGTGAAATTTATTGGTGGCCAGGTATGAAAAAGGATATTGCAAAATTTGTGGCAAAATGTTTAACTTGCCAACAAGTGAAAGCTGAGTATAAAAAGCAGGCAGGTTTGTTACAACCTTTCCCGATTCCATAGTGGAAATGGGAACATATCATCTTGGAGTTTGTGGTGGGACTTCCAAAAACTCCTAATGGTTTTTATTCTATTTGGGTAATTGTCAATAGATTAACTAAATCAGCTCACTTCCTTTCGGTGAAAATGACTTATAAACTTGACAAATATACAAAATTGTATGTGAATGAAATTGTGAGATTGCATGGAGCGCTAGTATCTATTGTTTCAGATAGGGATCGAAGGTTTACTTCCAGATTTTGGCCAAGTCTTCAGCAAGCAATGGGCACAACATTGAAGTTTAGTACAACCTTCCATCCTCAAATAGATGGGCAATCTAAGAGAACTATTCAAACTTTAGAGGATATGTTGAGAGTTATTATGCTTGATTTCAAAGGTAGTTGGGGTAATTACATTGCCTTAATGGAATTTTCTTATAATAATAGTTATCAAACTAGCATTGGGATGGCACCGTTTGAGGCTTTGTATGGTAGAAGATGCCGAACTTTGGTATGTTGGACTGAGGTGGGTGAAAGATAGTTGTTGGGACTAGAAATGATTCAAGATACTACTAAGAAAATTAAGACAGTCCATGAGCATCTGAAGGTGGCACAGAATAGACAAAAAAGTTATGCCAATAATCGTCGACGTGAACTTGAGTTCAAAGTGGGAGATCAGGTATTTCTTAAAGTTTTTCCGTGAAAAGGGGTGTTACGATTTGGGAGGAATGATAAATTAAATCCGAGATACATTGGGCCTTATAGAATTATAGATAGAATTGGTATGACAACTTACAAGTTAGATTTACCTTTGGAAATGTCCAAACTACACAATATTTTTCATATATCTATATTACGAAAGTATATAATAGATTCGTCCCATGCATTGATTCAGCAACTGGTGGAGTTAGCAAATGATTTAAGCTATATTGAGGAGCCAATTCAAATCCTAGACATAAGAGAGCAAGCTCTTCGAAATAAAGTGATACTATTGGTGAAAGTGTTGACTCAAGGTTGATCCTTATTGACTCAAGGTTAATTCCCATAATGATTTTGATGATAACTAAATCTCGTGTTATTTTACTAATGAATCTACTTAGTATGCAGATTAACAAAGTTCATAATTTAGACTTAAAGTTCAATCTTAAGTCTAATGTATGTCAAAGAGAATGCACAACAAATTCAAGACCAAGCAATGAATTCCAAGAGCTATGCAATGAACCAAACAGAGGATTGACACCTATCTCTACTTCAAACAAATGTTCGACATTCGAAGAGATTGAAGGTGTTCAAATGAAGCTTCTATCAAAGTATGCATAGACTCAGTAAATTCAATTTGCACTCAAGATAGATCAAGGACTTCATCAGTTGAGGAGGTGCAATGTTCAGTTAAAGAAGATTTGATTGTGGAGATGTTGTAAATGCCAAAAGAAAAACTCATCAAGAATGCAAAGATCAGTTGAAGAGAAATTGATTGTTGAAAAGATTGAAAATGCTTAAGAGATGACTTCATCTAGTATGCAAAGATCAATTCAAGATAATATGATTGAAGTTGCTAAGAAAGAAGACTTACAATGATTGTCTGATCTCTACACGGAATCCAAGTTAAGAATTCTTCTACAATATAAAGATTCAATCAAGACTAGATGTATGAAGAGATTTCATCAAGCCTACAAAAGTCTCATTGATATGATTTTAAAGAAGAAAGAAGAATTTCTAGCAAAGAGAAGAACTCGGCAGTGAAGCATTGTGAAGCTCTACGTAATTGAGGAAGCTTGGCATTGAAAAAGATGTTCTACAATGGAAGAAGAAAGCTTTGCAAATGAAAAAGAAAAGATGAACATTGATCTAATAAAGCTCTGACAGTTTGAGAGTCAAGAGAAGATCAATATCCAATGATTGATTCAATCCAAATTGAATAGAAGTTAACTCTAATAAGTTAAAGAGATTTGATTGATCATCATACCCCAAAGAAATACTCCTTGAAGATCTTTTATCAGCGCTGAGATGAGCTAGATCATTAGAAGTGAAAAAGCAAATGTTTGGACAATGAGGGGACTCATGGTATCTTAATTATAGAAGCAAAAGGCTTAAAGACCAAATGGACAATGAGGGGATTCATGGAAATGAGGAGTCGCCTCTTGATCATAGAAGCAAAAGGCCTGAAGACAAAATGAACAATAAGTGGACTCATGAAAAATGAAGAGTCGCCCCTTGATCACAAAAGCAAAAAGCCTGGAGACCAAATAGATAATAAGTGGACTCATTGTAATGAAGAGTTGCCTCATGGAGACAGATGCAAAGGCCTGAAGATGACTTGATCAATGAGCGGACACATGAAGACGAAGAGTCGCCTCATGACAACAGAAGTAAAAGGCTGAAGATCGAATGAACAAAGAGCGGACTCCTGAAGATGAAGAGTTGCCTCAAGACAGCAGAAGCCAAAAATGTGAAGACAGAATGAACAAGGAGTCGCCTCATTGATATGAAGAGCGGACTCATGAAGTCAGTAAACAACATCTGGTAAATGCAGAAGCAGAAAGTGTCGACTTCACAAACCTGGAGCTGACTTCTTGGATATAACGGCTATTTTTCTTAACGTTATAACGGATTGGACATGCATTAATAATGCCCAACAACCTCTAACTGATGAAATTAATACAGGGGTATATATATAAGTTTCCAACTGCATTTATACAAGTGATTGAAGACAAAAACGAAATCAAGCTGACTGATTTACTGATATACTCTGAATATTCTTCCTGTCTTCATCTGTGAGCTTTGAATGTAAAATCTACTCTTGCTAGAGAGTTTGTTAGTTACTTGTATACTTTTATACACTTGTAATTGAGAGTTTGAGAGTTCTCTTGTGAAAGCAAAACTCTTGTAAGTTTGAGTGAAGCTTGGACAAAACCACTTGGAGATTGAAGAGCTCGGTGAGGAGTTCTTGTGTATAGTGAGCTGAGCACTTTGTCAATCAGCAGCCCATTTATAATAGGTGATTACATAGTGTAAGAAGACTTCAAGAGGTTTTGGGGTAAGGACGTAGACCACGGGTTGTGGTTGAACCTCAGTAAATCTGTGTGTTCTTTCTTATGCTCTGTTTTCTTTCCTTTCTCTGAGTATATTGCATTGCATATAGATTGATCATTGTTACATTGTTTAGATTAATTTTAATTAATCTTTGAAAAACCCAATTCACCCCCCTCTTGGGTTGCCTTTTGGACCAACAAAAAGTTCTTTGGAGGAGCCTACGGTAGAGGAAGCCACATAGGAGAGTGAAGAATGGATGCATAAATAGTACCCACATCTATTTCCACAAGGTATGAGAATTTCGAGATGAAATTCTTTAAGGAGGGGAGAGTTGTGATACCCTAATTCTCTTAACCTCATTCTTAGCTTGATTTCAATGCATTTTATGAGGTGTTGATACTAATTGAGGTGCTTGTTTAACTTAATTAATCACATTGATTATATGTTAATCCTATTTAATTAAACTAATCATGGTTGATTATGTTAAGTTGGTGATTAGTGAAGGAGGAGATGGAAGTCGGGTGTGTATGTGTGAGACACCTATGTGTGTGCTTAACCTAGTGAGGTGTGTGCTTGTGATAAGTGTAAAGTTAGATAAACCTTTGTATTTAACTTGGCTAACAAGAGAAGGGAGAGAAAAGAGGAGCTTGTGTAGAGATTGAGGTGCTTGATAAAGTAATCAGTTGGGAACAAATGAAGGAAGAGAAGACAGAAAGAAAAGAGAGGAAAAAAGAAGAGAATTTAAAGGGAATCCAAAGGGGAAAACTTGTATTCTTCCTATCTTTATTAGTTGAGATGAGATTTTATCATGTACTTGTTGGTTTCATATTATTTGCATTGATTAATATATGTTAGTATGTTTTCATATCATTAGAGTTAGAGGGAGGTGATGGAGGATAAGGTTGGTAAGGGCTTTCAAGGTGAAAGCCTTGATTCATCTTTGTGAACATATTTTTGTTTGTGTTTGATTTTATTTCTAACTTGGTATTGCACTTTGGAGTCTTTGGTGAGCTTATGTGAAATGTGAGGGTGGGTTGGTGATGAAAAACCATGTTTTGAGAAGTTTCATTTTCGAGCTATTGGGGGGGAGGGTTGGCCCTTGACCTTAGGAGTTGACATGTACCATTTTGCTGCAAATTTTTTGTCTCTGTGCCGAGGTGTCGACTCCTAGAGCAGAAGAGTTGACACATTGAACAAAATTTAACTCATTGTCCAAAGGAGTCGACACATGTGATTGAGGGGTCAATACCTGGGGCTAACAAGTCGACACACTTTGATAAAATGGTCGTATCTCACTCTAGAAAACTCCAAATGACACACCGTTTAAAATGTCGAAAAGTAGACTCATGGGGCTTTCTATTGATATAAAGTGGGCACTCTAATTTCTTGTAGATTGAGAGATATGGCAATTTAAAAATGACCTAAAATTTTTATCAACAACATATTTTTCTAGAATTTTTGTCCATTTTTCAATGGACATAACTTCTTCAACTGAAATGAATTTTCGACCCATGACCTGTCAACCTAAAAGTCTTTAAGCCTAGTCTCAAATGAGATTGACCTATTACACTGTCTTGAATTTTGGTGAAAGTTATTTCTTATCTTTGGTTGCATTGTTGAGAGTATCTATGACGTGTTGGATGTGTATCACTCAAACTTGTGTAAAATGTATGCATTCATCGTTTATATTTATTATTAGTTATGCATTGTCATTCCTATTCGATTATTATTGATTTTATGGTTCCTACACTAACACGGCTGAGGTGATAGGGGTTCGTGGAGGATAAGAACCATCAATATCAACCAAGGACTAAACTTATTATGGTGTGAGTACGGTGACAGGTGAAAAATACACGATAATCTTATTTATATTGAATTGCTTGTCTTTTGTATGATTGATATTGGTGATTATATATATTAGGTGAGGTGATATTGCATACCAATCATCTAGTATGCTTTGCATTACATTGGAGAGAGTTAACCACGGTAGATTAACCAAGGTTTAGTCATGGTGGACTAGCCTAAGGATGTCACGATGGGCATTCCTTAATAACGAGTCATCGCTAATTGAGCCAAAGTTATCTAAACTTGCGTGCACATGTGGGTGACACATTATGGCATTATTGTTCTTTCTTCATAGATATCTATTGTGGATGTTTATATATATATATATATATATCATTCTTTATGAGTTCGATTATCTACCCTAAGCACATTGACTTTTAGCTCATGCCTATACAGATCTTTTTGGTAGGTGAGACAAAGATGGGTATAGTTCACTGCAGTCTTGCTCTTAGCCGTGATAGCTTTCATGGTTGTGTCAAGATGTCGAATGACAGGGATTGGGAAAGTTTTTACTAATGTATTTACAATTTCACGTCAGGTTTTGTATGAGATATTAGGATTGAGATTTATGTTTGTATTCTATTTTCTATTAATGTAAGTTGGTAGTAGAAGATTCTGGGGAGTTTGTTTATTTTTCAGTTGGCAATGTAAATGAATTTGATTTATGATTTATTATCACATTTTATGTTTTATTATTTATTTCTTGTCTCTTTGAAGTGTTATTAAGGTGTCGTTTACAGGTATGGTGACATGTGTGATCGCGCCCTGTCTAATGTGACATTAATGATGTCTAATTACATTGGGGGCGTGACAGGGCTATCTCAGGGACCAACACCACACATGTAGCTTTTTGAGACCAGGTGGTCTTGGGAACCAACACCTAAGTCAATACCTGTTAGCTTGACTCGGTGAAAAATGACCAAACTTGCCCCTTGGGCCTCCAGACCCGTCTTTAAGAAAGTTCAAAATCCCTCAAGACGGCAAGTTCACCCTTCCAAAATGTTCTTAGGCAGTTAGGCGTACTCAATACGCCATCCTAACCAATTTTGATCCTGTTCCGGTCAACTTCGGTTAAAATAACCATTTTGTCCCTAGGCACCCCAACACAGTACAAATCTCACCAAACAGTGAAAACATCATCTAGGATCATCCCCGAACAGTCCGGCATGATTAATATGCCACTCTAAACCATCCTGACCATTTTTTACTAATTCTTGTCAAAATAACCATTTTATCCCGAGTGGTCCAAGGGTGCCCCAAAACCACACCGACTCTAGGTACGAAGCCAACAGATCCTATCATACGCTCCAATTCAATCAAAGGTGAGTCTCATGACTCTAAACACTTTTAACTTAATGAAAATCCCCTGGAGTGTCTCGTAGACGCTCCACTAGGGTTGTCTTTTCTCCCAACTCCTTGGTTATAACGCACCGTCAAATGACTTGAGAAATGCGTAAATCAAGGAATTTCCAAAAGCTTCACCATAGGTCTTTCCATCGATATGGCTCGATTGAATAGATTACTTCTCGAAGCACCCGATTGCATGGCTTGAAAACTGCCACTTTCAGTAACCCCTAGAATGTCTCATAGATGCTCTGCCAAGGTTGTCTTTTTCTCCAATACTGTGATTATAACGCACTATCAAACAACTTATGAACTGCGTAAATTAGAAAATTCCTAAAAGTATTTCCAGAGCATTTTCCTTCAGTGCGGTTCAATCGGAGAGATTGCTTCCTGAAGGCCTTGATTGCATGGCCCAAAAATTGCTACTTTTGAACATCTACGGAGCATATCACAAACGCTTCGCAAAAGTGTGTTTTCATGCACACTTCTCGAGGTGATATCTCGTACTTACGAACACCTTTCAATCTCCTCGAAAATTCCAGGTTCTTGACAAACACTAAGAGAACATCGTGAACATGACCGATTCCTCCAAATCCTTCCCAGATTGCACAATTATCGAGGTAAAGTTTAAATGAACATCTCCGATGGCAGAGCGTATGCTACATGCACCCAGATTTTGATCAAATCGATCAAAATTTTGCTTAATCCCTAAGATTGAGTCAATACAGAGTGTGCCACGTGGCAATCAACCAGTGGAATAGTACTAGAGCATATAGCACATGTGTTAGGGCAAAATTTCCCCAGTGCATGTACTACATGCTCCAAGCCTCTCCAGTTTGCCTATTAATACGGGCCTCCCCCTTTGCATATTCCAAAATTGAAAACAGCAACAAAGCTCTACAAAAATATCCTCTGAACCTCGAATTTCCATATACATCTCACCCTCCAAGCACTTAGGTTAGATTCCACTCCCTCTAGCCTATACACTACACCCACAAAGCTCCCTATGCCATAGAAGATCCTATTGAAGCCCCTCCAAGCCTCTCTAAGGTCATTCAAGTTCAAGTAAAAGCATTTATGGGAGTTTGAAAGTGTTTAAAGGTAAAAGGTGGTATTCTCTTTTACATTTTTGTCATCCTCACTCTTCTTCCTAGCCTACTTAGACTATTCTCTATTTTAAACCCATATCTTCTACCTCCCCTTTATCGCATGCTTGAAACAAGAGAGTTCCTAGTTCATACCTAGAGGAAAGCTTGTGAGAGTCACCATGTAGGGCGATCTCTGGCTAGCCTACTTTAGGTGGTATGGCCTTAGAGCAACTTGATTATATGGTGTAGCCTATAGCCATGTCTAAATTCATGACCCCCTTGCATATGGTTTACCTTGTTCATGTATTACATGCTTGGCCCTATTTTCATGTCCATCATCATTTTGTAAAAATTTTCACTATCTTCATTTTTATGTCTTCTTCAAAATCCATTTTCAAGTGTTTTCCTAAAAATGGTTCTAAGAGTTGATTCCTTGAAGCCTAGCTCAATTTCCATGTCTCAGAAAACCCCCCTTTAAGCTCTACGACTTTATTTTGCATCCTTGTATTTCTTTGCATTACATGTGGCATAAAATTGATTTTCAAACTCTTCTCTTCTATATTGATTTTCGTAGAATCCACTCTCTTGAACTCTTTGGTTGAAATGATCCCTTGGAACCCTCTCTTGAGTAGTTTTCTCATTATCTTGACCATATGAACCCTAATTCATTAGAATTAATTTTCTACAACCCAAAAGTGGTTTTCAAAACAACTCTCTTCAAAAAGAGTTCTCAAATTTTATTTTCTTTAATTTGCATAAAAATGATTTTTCAAAACTACTATCTTCATTTTACTTTTTGAAAGTTTTGCTCTCTTGAATATTGAGGTTGGAATGATCTCATGGAGTCTTTTTTGGAGTGATTTCCTTTAAATCAATCATATAGACCCTTATTCTTTAGAGTGGTTTTCAAAATATCAAAAGTGTTTTTCCAAAACCCCCTTTCCAAAACTAGTTTTCAAGGGCTTATTCTCTATAATTTTTCAAGTAAAGAACTCTTCAAAACTATCAATTCAATATTGATTTTTACAAGTTTTTACTCTCTTGAGTTAGTGGTTGAAATGGTTCCAAGACAACCCGCCCTTGAATGGTTTCTAAATACCAACCATAAGAACCCAACACTCACTTGAGTGGTTTTCATAAATGGTTTTCCAAACATGTTCTCATGTTTCATGCATAAAACCACCTTTCTAAAACCACTAGGTTAAAACCCTAGTTGAAAATCCCCTTTGCAAAACCATTATGTCACAATCCTAGTTCAAAACCACCTTCTAACCTTAGGTTAACTTGACTCTAGTTGTCCAATCTTAGGTTAACCTAACCTAAGTTAGGTAACCTTAGGTCACCTTAACCTTAGATTAACCTAACCTTAGTTACTTAACCCTAAGTTAACCTAACCTTGGTTAGTTAATCCTATGTCACCTTAACCTTAGGTTAACCTAACCTTAGTTAGTTAACCCTAGATTAACCCAACCTTAGTTAGTTAACCCTAGGTCACCCTAACCCTAAGTTAACCCAACCTTAGTTAGTTAGCCCTAGGTCAACCTAACCTAGGTTAGTAAACTTCAATGTTCCAATTCAAAGACCCCTTTTCAAATAATCTTCCAACTCAAAAATTATTTTCATAACATGTTTCTAAAAATATCCTACTCTCTTAGGATTTCAAAAATAAACTCCAATACCTATTCAAATATTCCCATACTCTATCTGTAAAAAATGCTTCCAAGAAGTTCTCTTAAACTTGTCTCTAATAAAATGGCTAGACATTTAACATTTTTCAAAAATAATTTTCTAAATATTTTCAAGAACTCACAACCCTAAAATGCCCCAACCCTATATGGTTAGGGATTGTAAGGGAAGGTGATACATTGAAATACAACCTCTAAGGTTGTCCATATTAGGATTCCAAAATCCTAAGTGTTTTCAAAAGCTCTTTTCAAAAATGATTTTCAAACATCACATTCTTGAAGCAATCCTAATCCTTCCATAGTTAGGATTAATCAAGTATAAGTGAGATGTTCAAGAAAGGGTCTACAACCTTAAAGTTTTAAAAAACCAAAAAATAAGTTTCTAGCCCCATTTTCCTAACTTGTTTTCAAAACTCATAGCCCTAAAGGAGTTTAGTTCTTCAATGACTAACCTCTTAAAGGAGATGAAACATTAAATATGTTTTTCATAAGGTATTCAAAAACTACTTTCAAAAGTATTTTGAAAACAAGTTCACAAAAGCATTTCCAACTCAAACTCTACCTCCAAAGTTTTCAAAACAATACTTCAAAACATTTTCAAAACTCCCTTGAGTTGTTTTAAGAACATTTCAAAACTCTTTTGAGTTAATTGCAAAAACATTCAAAATCATCTTCAAACCCGATTGCAAAAAATACTTCAAATATTCCAAGTTCTATCTCAAAAGCATTTTCCTAAACTCTCAAGTTCCCCTTACCAAAAGACCTCAAAGCATCTCCAAACCTTTTCAAAGACCTCAATGTGTTTTTAAAACTTTTCAATGGCCTCAATGTGCCCCTTTTCTATCGGGTCCTTGCCCGAACTACGAATGACCTGATTCTCACCAAATGAGATATGTAGGTAACCTAATATGGTGCGGTCATAACCTTTATTTTAACCCAAATTCCCTTTTCAAAAACTTCTATCAATTCAAGATCTCTATCTTAAATCCTCTCAAAACTTTAATATTTTCAAATATCTTTTTCAAAACATACATCATACATCATTCATCTAAAAAGTGATGACCAAACCCATTTTTTCAAAACTCTAAAGTGGATATTAAGTGAATATTCGTAACTAGTTATTCAAATGAGTGAAGTAAGGGTGATTTGACATGTAGTTACTGAAAGGGCAAGGTAGGGTGATGATCTTAGGATATCTTCCTTACACGTAACCAACCCCCGGACGATAGATTTTATTTTGAAGACAAAAATCAAAGTCACGTTTTCAAAAGGGCTTTCAAAAGGTTATTAGGAACCATTTTTCAAAAACCTTCTTAAAAAAGGCATTTTCCAAAACCTTTTCGAAAACCTAAGTTTAGTCTTCGAATTACACTTAGTTTTAGGTGACCTAACACATCTTTAACTATGTTAGGTGGCGACTCTAAAATTTTTCCAAAAGCCCTTGTTCAAATCAAGTTTTCAAGTTTAAACCTAGTCCCACTCACCCTTCTAGGAGGATGAGTTCAAATAAGAGAGCACTGTGCTTTTTCCCGAGCCAAGTAAGGGCTTAGTGTCCAAAAATTGAAGCACGACACATGCGCCATGAAAGAAAAGATAGGTAAGGTTCAGATGATGGAACTCCACGAAGATACGCCCACGATTGTTGATGTTGGACTGTTACCAGAAAACAATGTTATTGAGGACCTGAAAAGGTTTATACAGATCAGCATGACGAGGAAAAGTACTTTGTTCTCGGCACCTCGTTGCCCAAGTCTTAGGAGAAATCATTGATTAATCTATTGACAGAGTACATAGAAATATTTTCCTGGACACTTTGTGACATGCCAAAAATTGACCCAGATGTAGCTTACCACAAACTTAATGTAGACCCACAATGTCGACCTGTGGTCCAAAAGGGGCGAAGGGCAGCTACTAAACATGTGAATGTAGTAATTAAAGAAGTTGACAGGCTCCTTGAAGCGGGGGCAATAAGGGAAGTCTGCTACCCACACTGGCTCTCTAACACAGTGGTGGGAAAAAAGAGCAGCAAGTGGAGGGTTCGTGTTAACTTCACTGACTTGAATAAAGAATGTCTTAAGGATCATTTCCCTCTTCTAAAGATCGACCAGCGCATGGATGCAATAGCCAGATTTGAGAGGATGAGTTTCCAAGATGCCTATCTCAAGTACCACCAGATCTTGCTCTATGAAGAGGACCAAGAAAAAACTACCTTCATCACCCCAAGGGGCATCTTCTGTTACAAAGTCATGCCTTTTGGTTTGAAGAACGCATGCACCACCTATCAGAGATTGGTCACCAAAATGTTTAAGCAACACATCAACAGCACTGTCAAAGTATACATTGATGACATGGTGGTTAAAAGTAAGGTCGGTAGACTACACTTGGGCGACCTAAAGGAACTGTTCAACATCCTCAAAAACTATGAGATGAGGATGAATGCCTCTAAATGTGTGTTTGGGGTAAACTCTGGGATGTTTCTTGGATTTTTGGTTACACACTAGGGGATTGAAGTAGATCCACACTAGATAAGTGCAATCCAAAATATCCAAGCCCCAAGGAACATCAAAGACGTCCAGAAGTTGACTGGACTGGCAAAGGCTCTCAACCTGTTCATCAGCTGATCTTCAAATAAGTGCCAACCATTCTTCCAACTTTTAAAAAAACGAGAGTAGTTCAACTGGAGTCCTGATTGTGACTAGGCTCTTGCCGACTTGAAAAAATATTTGGCCCAGCCACCACTACTTCTACGTTGCTCAAACATCAAGAGCTTAACCTCTATCTAGTAGTATCAGACCACGTAGTAAGCGTCGTCCTACTTTATCAGCAAGATAGGCAACAGATGCCAGTCTACTACGTCAGCAAAACTTTTCTATGACCGGAGAGTAGGTATCTTCCACTGGAGAAACTAGCCTTAGCTTTATTAATGGCGGCACGTAAGTTGGTGCACTACTTTAGGGCTCATACCATCAACATCCTTATAAATCATCAACTTATACCACTCTTCAAAAGAGCATATTTCTCGAGAAGACTAGAAAAATGGGCGATGGAATTAGGAGAGTTCAACATCAAATTTCAACCCAGATCGGCAATAAAAGGTCAGCTACTTGTTAATTTTATTACTGAATTTTCTGTTGAACTGGCCTAGGAAGCCAATTAGACCCCTGATGCCAAATAAACCAATGGCAACCCCCTTGAAGAATTATGGGAGATTGATGATCATTGGAAGCTATTCATCAATAGAGCATCCAACGATAGGGGGCAGGATCGAGCATAGTCTTAATCATGCCAGATGGCATGGCATTAGAGTAGGCTATAAAGCTAGAGTTTATTGCATCGACCTATAGAGCTCAAGATTGCTAAGATAGTCATATATCCAAATTCCCAATTGGTGGTTAACCAGATCATGGGTGAATATGTGGCAAAAAATGATAGAATGGTGCAGTACCTGCCAAAAGTAAGAGAGCTACTCGGCAAATTCAATAAATACAAGCTTCATTAGATTAGCCCCAATAGTAACGCTCATGTCGATGCCTTGGTAACACTGGCAGCGGCCCTAAGGTCAGGATTGAAGAGAACAATTCACGTGGAGACACTGCCTAACCCA
Source organism: Euryodendron excelsum (assembly GCA_033060915.1). Classification (NCBI taxonomy): domain Eukaryota; kingdom Viridiplantae; phylum Streptophyta; class Magnoliopsida; order Ericales; family Pentaphylacaceae; genus Euryodendron; species Euryodendron excelsum. Next base: position 27,550,773 of record CM065386.1, read on the forward strand.
AGCATATTTCAAGAAGAAGGGCAAGCTCGGGCTATCAAGCAATTAGGGCCATCCTGGATGGACCTAATCATCTCCTACCTCAACATGGATGAGTTGTCAGAAGACAAGAACGAGTTCAGAAGAATCAAGCACAAGTTATTAAAGTGCTGGTCATCACCCGACAAGGAACTATATAGAAAATCATTCATTGAACCCTATCTACATTGTGTCCACTCGGACAAAGTGCAGGGCATCCTGTTTAAAATTCATGAAGGTATCTATGGGAGTCACGCTAACAGAAGATCTCTTGCCCACTGAGCTATTTCATAGGGCTATTGGTGGCCTTATATGTAGAATGACATCGCCCAGTATGTTCTTAGATCGGCAACATTTGACACCAACCTCAACGACTAGACTTTGGCAAAGGACCTCGACCTTATTAAAGAAAAAAGAGAGACTACCCTACTCAAACTTACTGGATATCATCAGCAGCTTAGCCAAGCATACAACAAAGAAGTCCAACTAAGCGTTTTCACTCCCTGTGACCTAGTGCTAAGGAAAGTACTGGGGGTAACTAAGAATCCAACAGAAGGGAAGCTCGGCCCAAACTGGGAAAATCCTTACAGAGTTACGTCCCAAGTCAGCGTGGGGGCATACTAGCTGGAAACTATTAAAGAAAGGCAACAATTACCCCAACCTTGGAACACTAATAATCTCATAAAATTCTATCAGTAGGGGTGTTTCCCAAATGATGTAATACGATAATCTATGATAATACATTGTTTTTTTCCTCAAAAGTTGTAAATGATTTAGCAAATCTACTGACAAGAATAAAAAGGGCATAAACATAAAAAACCAAGTGTGAAAACTTAGTCCTGTCCAACTTGTTGGCAGGTTGGCCAATGAAGGCTATAAAAAATTAGCGTAAAAACTTGGTCCTATCCAACTTATTGGCAGGTCGGCCAATGAAGGCCATAAAAAATTATGTTTACAAACTTAGTCCTGTCCAACTTGTTGGCAGATCGGCCAATGAAGGCCTTGGTCAATAAAGGCAAGACAAAACAGAAATTTAAAGTAAAAATTATGTGGTTTTACTGAATCAGAGGAAGCAAGAAACATCAATACTAGAATAAACTAAAACAGCAAAATATGTATTCATTCAAAGCAAAATCCGTTATAAGTCTTCATAAAAAGATACAACCATTTCAATAGAAAACTAAAGAAAATGCTAAGCCACAACGTCTTCAGCAGGTTTTGCAACAGGTTTAGTCAAGTCAGAAATAGTAGGTTCAGCCTCAGGCGTCTTTGAGATATCAGCCTCAGCTGTCTTCAACACGTCCGCCTCAGCCGTCTTAGAGACATTAACTTCAGCCGTCTTGGATACACTTGTAGCAGGAATTGCCGGAGCGACTATACCCTCAGTCTTGGAGGTATCCTCAGCGCTACCCCCTGGAGTAGTCTCAAAGTAGTTCGAAATATTCCTCTAAAGCCTGGAGGAGCTCTCGACTTTCATTTCTTTTAAAGCCCCATGCCAGCCTTTAATGAATATCGACTGTGAAAGATCAACCATCTAAAAGGAAAAATCATCAGTAGTAGCTGCCACACCTTGTTTATACCTCTCCTCAGCCTCGACATTGGCCTTTGTAAGGTCGACTTTGAGTCCCTCGACTTCGGCCTTCAACTTAAACAAGTCTATCAAGAGTATCGCTTTGTTGGCCTCTAACTTTGAGACTTTGTCATCCCTTTTGATCAGATCAGCTGTAACTTGGTCCAGGGCAATATTCGCCTTCTCAGCTTCCTTTGTAGTGATCAGTTGGGCCTCTTTTACCTCAATCCACTCCCCCTCCAGCTTGGCAGGCTCTTTAATGAGTTTGTTGTGCTCTCTAGATAGAACTAAAAAACAATGCAAGGTCTCTAAAGAATTGAGAGTGCCCGGGAAGTAAAACAGATTTGACAGATCAGTACACAACCAACAAAAGTTACTACTAAAAGTAAATTCATGAAGGAACTTACTAGCAAGGATTCATGGAAGGCTCCTAGGAAGATCGATAAGTCATCATTACTCTTCAACAAGTCAATATCAACTTGCTGGAGCTTGCTTTCAACCACTCCCATAGCTACCTCAATCAACTTGATCAAGGATTTGTTCGGCCTCATACGATAGCCACCAACGACGGGTCATACAACCACAAAGTCAGCATCATCAGATACGACACTACTACCAGGATGGGGATCTATCAGCACAACTTTGTCTTTCTTTGTTGCAGGCTCAACCAGTGCATCCCTCACCGTTGACTTTTCCTTCGATGACCTCTTCTCCCTCTACTATTTTTTTGGGTTCAAAGGAGATGATCTCTGCAATGGGGGCAAAGGGAATGGGCTTCGCTACTTCAGCCTTCGGCTTCCCCAACTTCTTTAGTTTCTTTACTGCCTTCTGCAGCATCATCTCCCTCAGGTTCATCTTATCAGGAGTGTCAGAATCTGAGGATGAATGATAAACTAGCTTTCGCTTTCACCCAATCTTGGCTATAGATCAACGGTCAGGCACTGTGTATGTAGTAGAAATTGACACCGATTCAGATAAACTTGACCGTTCAGAGGATATGTCATGGACCGGATAATTTGCATTATCAAAAGGATTGGTTGTTGCGTCAGTAATGGTTGGGGGCAATTCAAACGACGCCCAATTTGGGAAGCCAACTTCTGTTCACTAGGACGGCATTTTCAATTACTCGAGTCCCTAAACTCCCAACTGGTGGCAGTGCGTCAAAACGTAAGTCGACAATAATCACCTGATTGTTGAGGAGTACATATTCAATTGTAATCCCTACTAGAATTTCAGCGAACTCACTAGTTGCACCCTCCTCTTATAGCTTGGCAATTACGCCTACAAAGATCCCAGATGAGGTGGTGAAGGTAGAAACCCGAAGTGGGTAGTTCAGCAAAATATTAAGGGCCCTACCAATGTCTCGAAGCTGACCAGAGCCTTTATAGTTCAGAACTTTGTCCAGATCGCTCAAGTTAACACCCCACGTCTCCCTCCTATTGCTCTTCTTACCAAATGCTGAACAAATCAAACAAGACAAGTTAGACATGTACAAGTCAATACACATGACGAGTAAGGGGTCGGCACCAACCTAATTTTCTAGGGTTCTATAGCATCCACTCAACGGCATTTGGTTGACAGGAAGGTCGCCAAATTCCTAAAGGCAAGAAACCCAGATTTTGATGTCTTCTACACCCTTACCCGAAGATGGGAGACACTTTACTATTTCCCTACTCTTGTCGATCACCCTAAGGTAAACTTTTTAGCTATCACGCCCAACTTTGCATAGAGTATAACAAAATTCAAAGCTCTGCAAGCCCTAAGTTAATGCCTAGGATTCGATTCAGCTCAAGCATCCCCATGACAATCCTACAAGTATTCGGGCTTACTTGGGCAGGACATACATCATGGTGTTGAAGGAATTTTATAAGAAAAATGTGTAAGGGAAACCTGATGCCACCCTCTACGATGGCAATTACAAGGAAAGGCATCCTTTTTTTGGTCTCTTCCATCCTATAATCGTCAGGGTCAGTCAATTCAATGTTGACTTGGTCGGCAATGTTGTATCTAGACTTAAAGGCAGCAACAGCAGCTGGGCTATCCACAAGTTTCCTAAGGCAAGCCGCCATCAGGGGGCGACCACGAAAGAGTAGGGCAGAAAAAGAAGAAAGTAAAGGTTCAAAGAACTTATAATATTAGGTGTAAGCACCCCATTTTTGCCCACTCGGCAATCTCCGGCCCGACTGGGCTCACTTTCACACATCACATGCATATTCAGACCCTAACCCGATTGTTAAACTCCAATTTAGTCCACCAGTCGCTTCCTGGGCCCGTAAGGCCCACTTGAAGCTAAATGACTATTTTGCCCCTAGGCATCTAAGTGCCCCGGGAACCACACCAGCTTTGGGTATCAAACCGGTAGCCTCTTAGGAATTCTCCTTATAGTATTCGTTACCTTCCTTTGTCTTTCTGTATCATTCCAAGTCAATTTCGGCAAACTTGGTGCAAAATGACCGTTTTACCCTTGGTGGGCCGGTCACCTTTTTCGACCACACCGGTTCTGGGTATCAAATTGGTAGCTTTTGGGAACGTTCTAAATAATATTTCCAAAACTTGAGTCTCCTCCTGAGACATTCTGAGTTTGTCCTAGCAGCTTTCCGTCCAATTGACCATTTTGCCCCTAATGGCCCGGTCAACCCTTCTAACAAATCTTATCGTCATTTTTCAAGTCCTTTGTCTCCGAGACATTATTCTAAGGGTTCTTGTCCCTTTCCGGCTCTCCGGGTCATTCCCGGCCCCTTCAATTCATCCCCACACCTTCCAAAGTCACTCCTAGTGAAGCCAGGCTAAAAATTACATGGTAGTCACTAGTACAGGCGCCCAAATCTTCAAAAGATACATTGCTTGCCAACCTTGAACATTTCCTAAATGGCTAGCGCCACTAGTAATGGCGCCAAGCCAAAAAATGGCCTAGCGCCACTCCGAGTGGCGCTAGTGTAATTTTTAGCCTAGCGCCATTACAATAGGCGCTAGTGCATTCCTTTCTCTATAACTACAGAGCCTCCTCCAGCGTGAAAGAGGTCCGCGAACTCAGTCTGAAAACCTTAATATTCGATATACAGAGCTCGTAGCCTCCCTAAACCCTAACTTTTCTAGGTTTTCCAAACCCTAGCCACCATACACCAAACCCTAGCCTCCTATATACTCCTACACTCCTATACATTTATACACTAGCCTCCAACCCTCCATTGAAGGGTTGGATTGCTGCAACAACAAGCTTTGAAGATCAAGGACAAGCCCTCGAAAACTAAAGTGAAGCGAAAACCAAAGAAAAGCAAGGCGCACAAAGCCAAGCGAAATAAAAAAGAATACGGTAGGTTTTCTCTTTAAGTTTCTGCACTTCCCCCTCTCTCTTCTCCCTCCTAACCTACTTGGGTTTTCTCTATTTTAATCCCCTATCTTCTTCCCCCCTTTCTTTGCATGCTTGAAACAAGGGAATTCCCGGTCCATGTGTAGGATTAGACTATTGAAAGATCACCGTGTCAGGGGCTTTCTTTTACTCTAATCGGAGACCACGTGGGTTTGGCCCCCTTGATTATGTGGTGAAGCCTTAATTTTTTATGTTCACGACCCCAAATTTGCATTGTGCATATCATGATCTTACATCTCTCCAAAATCGTTTTCAAACTCGTTTTCAAAACTTGTATTAACATTGTTTTCAAAATTGCATCAAAATCTTCTTTTTCAAAATTTGTTTTCAAAATCACAATCCTAGGGTGATTCTAACTTTTCCATGGCTAGGGTTGCTTTAGGAAAGTGTTACATTTAAAGTGACTTTCATGGTCTATATTTTCAAATCTTGTTATTTTCAAAACCACTATCCTAAAGTGGTTCTAGCCCTCTTATGGTTACTATCGCTTTAGGAAAGTGAGATATTTTATATACATTCCAAAATCTCTTCTAAAAAATCTCCTCCTAAAAATCTCTTTTTCAACATGCTTTCCATTAAACTCTCTTTAAATTCCTTTCCAAAATTGTTTTCTAAAAATTCTCTCCAAAAATCTATTTTTCAAAACTTCTCTTTTCAAACTCCTTTCCAAAATACTCTCTTCAAAATTCACTTTCCCAAAAACTCTTTCCAAAAAGCTTCTTCCAAAATCTTGTTTCCAAAACTCTCTCAAAGTTTTATTTTCCAAAAAATTCCTTCCTAAAATTCTTTTCAAAACACATTTTCTAAAAACTCATCTTTAGAATCTTCCTCCAAAATCTTCGTTTCTAAAAACTCACTTTCCAAAAATTCCTTTTCTTGGTGCCCAAGTCAAGCCCTAGAACCACAATTAGGAAACCATAATTTTTCTTCCCAAAAATATGATTTTCAAACTTACCTTAAAACCTAGGTTTCCAAAATCTCCCTTTTCATATCCAAACTATATATTTCCAAAACCTATTTTCTACGTCAAAACTATAGTCTTCCAAATTTAGGGTTTCTAAAATTTCCTTTTCCAAATCCTTGCCCAAATCCAATCTCCCGTTTGGGAAACTAGATCCTATCCTCCGTTTTTTAAAACAAAATCAAACCTTCTCTTTTAGAAACAAAATCCAATCCCTTGTTTTAGGAAATAGGAATCTTAACCCTTCCTAGTCCAAATCTTTCCTAATTCAACTCCTTCCTAATCTTCTACTTTCCTAAATCTTAAGTTTCCAAAACTTGAACATAAAAATCTCTCATAAATTTTAAAACTCAAAATCTAAATCTTTCCTAATTCAACCCTTTCCTAATTTTACTTCTTTTCAAATCTTAACTTTCCACATCTAAGTCTCCAATTCTTTCTTAAACTCAAACCTTTCCTAATCTCAAGATTTTCTAAAACTCAAACTCTAAAACTTTCTAAATCCTAAACTTTCTAAATTTCAAATCTTTCCAAATCCAAAGCTTTCTAAATTCAAAACTTTCTTAAGTTAAATCTTTCTAAACTTCCAAACTTTCTAAATTCTAAACTTTCCTAAACTTCAAATTTTCCAAATCTAAAATTTTCTAAATTCGAGACTTTCTAAACTCAAAACTTTCTTATTTTCAAAACATTCCAAATTCAAACCTTCCTATTTCGAAAACTTTCTAAATTCGAAACTTTCTTAAGTCAAAACTTTCCTAAATCAAAATTTTATTAAAGTGAAACCTTTCCTTTTTCGAAACCTTTCCTATTTCAAAACTTTTCTTAAAATGAAACTTTCTTAATTCTAAAACTTTCTTGAAGTGAAACTTTCCTAATTCAAAACCTTTCCTAAAATGACACCTTCCTAAAATGGCACTTTCCTAAAACGAAACTTTCCAAATTCAAACCCTTCCTAAATTCAAGCTTCCCTAATCTCCCGAGTCCAATATTCGAGTCAATTCTTTTCAAAAATCTTTTCAAGTCAAGTTCAATCTTTCTTTTCTAAGTTCCTAAGTCTAGATTTCCTAAAACCAAGTCTTTCAGAACAAATCTTTTCAAATCTTCCAATCAAAGTTCAAATTTCCCATTCTTCCAATTCCAATTTGAATTCCAATTCCAACTCTTTTATTTTCAATCGGACTCTTGTTCGAACTACGACTGACCTGATTCCTCCAAAATGATACGTAGGCAACCCTCATAGGTGCGGTCATAACATTTTTCAAGTTTCTATTTCCACAAAATCTTTCTAAATCTCCAATCCATTTTCAAATTTCAAATTCCAAATTTCTATTTCCAAATCTCTATTTCTAATCTCTAAAACTTTTCAATTTCAAATCTGTCTTTTCAACTTTCTTTTCAAATCAAATCAATTTATTTCCAAATCTATTTTTCAATTCTCTTTTCTTGCACTTGCATATCATGCATCATGTTAAATTTCTTTTTAAACATTCTTTTTTAAAGTGGATAGGATTGGTCATTTGTTAGTTAAAGACTCTCATAGGGGAATCTAGAGTAAATGGACATGTAGGTACCGTAAGAGCGGGGTAGGGTGATGGCTTAGTGCGTCTTCCCTACACATAACCAACCTCCGAATCTAAGATCACTATTTTCAAAGACCAAAAACGGAGTTATTTTTCAGAAAGGGCTTAAATATTTCCCAAAGGTTGCCAAACAACCTGTTTTCTTAAAAACCCTCTCTTGAGGAGGTATTTTCAAAATCGTTTTCAAAAACCCTAAGTATAGTCTTTGGATTATGCTTAGTTTTTAGGTGACCTAACTCACCTTAATCAAGTTAGGTGGCGACTCCAAATTTTTTCTAAAAAGCCCTTTATTCAAACCAATTTTCAATTCAAACCCAGTCGCACTCATTCTTCTAGGAGGGTAAGTTCTAACGAGAAAGTACATTGTTTTTTCCGCTTGTGTGTATATTTCTCGAATGTGAAAAATCTAGGCACGACATTAGGGAAGTATCCATTCTCTCTCTCTCACCAAGAGTCTTAAGCTAGGTTCAAATATTGAGGATGGATAAAAATACGCTCAATTTATAGTGAGCAATGTCGTCGGTTCAATAATTGGGAAGTTGTGGTAATCATGATGCTCGACCCAAGCATCACCTTGGAATTCCATTCGATGCACCCCTTCGATTATAGAGCCGATACAGAACGCTCATGTGGTGCGAAGTGACGGGAAAGCTAAAGGACAATCTTTAAATGCAAATCTCAGCCCTTGCCCCCTTTGTTAGTCCAAACAAGGCGCAAGGGCTAGGGGCAATTATAGGTCCAATAAGAGCCAAGCCCAAGACCAGGAGAAGACCAGCCTAGTGAGGTCGGCCTATGGATGCCGATCTATCAGACTAGTCTAAGCACCGCATTTTTACCAGTTCGACAATCTCTGGTCCGTCCGAACTCACATTCAAATTGATACATACACATTCAAGTCCAAATCAATTTTCCAAACTCAATCTAATCAATCAACCACTTCACAGGCTTGCCGAACCCAACAAGAGGCAAGATGATCAAAATGCCCTTGTGGCATTGTTCGGTTTAATTCCAGCTAACACGTTTTCCTAGAGACGGTAAGTTCTTGTTTTAATTTCAAATCCAATTTCAAATCTAATTCCAATTCAAATCAAATCTGGCATGCCTTTTGAGAAATTTAATCTCTCAGGTAGTAAGTCCATCCAGTTTGGCACGTGTTTCAAGAAAAATTCTTAAAACAGTAAGTCCCTTTAAACCTGTCGACCGGGAAGAAACCCAAGTCCCCGAGATGGTAGAAAGGTTCATTTCTAGCGCCTGCTAGCCCGCCAATGTAGAATGTCTGTTATTCGGCACATCTTTTGAGAAAGTTAATTCCTCAGACGATAAGTCCACCTAGCAACTTCCCGAGATCAGGCAGTGTCCGGAATGAACGCACACCATCAAAGTGGCGGAAACACTCATAAATATCGCAACCGTCAGAGTGGCAAAAAAATTCGTAAACAGGTCGACATTGGGAACTACTAACAAATCGGCATGTTCAAATGTCTTCCAGTCAGTTCCAGACCAATTTCGGGACCATTCAGTTAAAATGACCATTTTGCCCCTAGGTGTCCGATCGCCTCCGGGAACCACACCTGCTCTGGGTATCAAACCGGTAACCTTCCGAGGATGCTTCTAATAGTATTCTCAATCTTTTAGCGCCTTTCCAGAATATTCTGAGTCCATTCTGGTAAGCCTGGTGCGAAATGACCGTTTTGCCCCTAGTGGGTCGGTCGCCTTTTCTAACCATGCCAGCTTTGGGTATCAAACCGAAAATCCCTCAGAACATTCTAGTAAGTGTTTCCAACCTTTATACCTTCTCATGGGACATTCCAAGTCCATTTTGGTGGTTTTTCGATCTAGTTGACCATTTTTTTCCTAATGGCTCAGTCGACCACCTTAACAATCTTGACATTGTTTTTCAAGCCTATCACATCTGAACCTTCTGGATCATTCCCAGCCTCCTAGAATATTCTCGAACCTTTCAAAATCACTCCTAGTGGAGCCAAGCCAAAAATTGCATGGTAGTCACTAGGACAGGCACCCAAATCTTTTACCTTGCATATTAAGGGTCAAAAGATATGTTTCTTACCGCCCTAAAGACTTTCCTAAGTGGATGGTGGCGCCAAGGCAAAAATTGGCCTGGAGTGGCACCGGTAGGATTTTTTCCTTGGTGCTACTGTAACAGGCTCCAGATTAGTTTTATGTCTATATATACAAACCCTCCCCCTGCGTGAAAAGGGTCCGCAAATTTAGTCCAAAAACTCTGTTTTTCAAAATACAAAGCTCGAAGTCTCTCCAAACCCTAGCCTTCTCTAGCCTCTTCAAACCCTAGCCTCCATATACTTTAACCCTAGCTTATACACACTCCATACACTCACACACCACCCTCAAAGCAAGCCATTAAAGACTCAAGTGCTGCAAGTTTGAAGCTCTCGAAGCTCAAGTAAAGCAAAACAAGAAGAAGATAAGGTAAGCTTTCTCTTTACGTTTACGTACTTCCCCCTCTCTCTCTTCTCCCTTCTAACCCACTTGGGTTTTCTTTTATTTTAATCCCCTATCTTCTACCTCCCTTTCTTGCATGCTTAAAACAAGGGACTCCCTTATTCATGCATCGGAAGGACTGTTGAAAGTCACCGTGTTGGAGGCTTTCTTCTAGTTCAACCTTAGACCGCGTGGATTCGGCCCCCTTGATTATGTAGTGAAGTCTAGCCTCGTATGGTCACGACCCTACTTGCATTATGCATGTCATATTCATACATCTATTCAAAGTTTATTTTCGAAGTTTTTTTTCAAACTTGCATAAAAAAATCTCTTTCAAAACTTGCATTCAAACTTGTTTTTAAAATCACTATCTTAAAGTGATTCTAATTATTCCATGGTTAAGGTTGCTTTAGGAAAGTGTTATATTCATTGTGACCATCAGGGTCCATATTTTGGATGTAAACCCTAAATTCTTTTTCATCAAAACTACAATCTTAAGATGATTCTAACCATTTCATGATTAGGGTTGTTTTAGGAAAGTGTGATAATCCATGTGATCATATTAGTCCATATTTCAAATCTATGTTGCTTTCAAAACTACTAACTTAGAATAGTTCTAATCTCTTCATGGTTAGAATCGTTTTAGGAAAGTGAGATATTCAAAAGGTTTTCAAAAGTCCATATTCAAGTCCTTTTCCAAATTGTTTTTCAAATTCCTTTCCAAAAGTTCTCTTCAAAAATCTATTTTTTGAAAACTCTCTTCAAACGTCTTTCAAAAAACTCTCTTCAAATATCTCTTTTCCAAGAACTCTTTTTCTTAGAGTCTAAGTCAAGCCCTAAAAACTATGATTAGGAAGCTCTAATTCTCTTTCCTAAAAACATGACTTCTTGTTTTGCCTCAAATCATAGGTTTTCAAAAACTATCTTCTACATCAAATCCTAGATTTCTAAAATCTCTTTTTCTACTCCAAATCATAGATTTTCAAATCTAAGACTTTCAAAATTCAACCTTTTCAATTCCATGTCAAATCTAATCTTCCAATTTAGGAAACTAGATCAAATCTTTCAATTTTGAAAACAAAATCAAATCATCTATTTTTGGATATAAAATCTAATTTTCTACTTTAGGAAATAAGAATCAAATCTTTCCTAATTCTAACCTTTCTTAATTTCAAATCTTTCTAAATTTAAAATTTTCTAAGTTCATATCTATCTAAATTCAAAGCTTTCTTAAGTTCACATCTTCCTAAAATGAAACATTCCTAAAATGAAACTTTCTTAAAATGAAATTTTCCTAATTCGAACTTTTCCTAAATTTAAATTTCTAAAATCAAACATTTCAAATCTAAATCAAACATTCCTAATTCAAGTCCATGCTCCAACGTTAGGTTACATAAACTCTATGATACTTAAACCCTAGTTCAACCTTAATCCTAAGTTAGGAAGCTCCAACTCCTTTCTAAAATTCCTTTCTAAACCAAGATGGTTTTTCAATTTCAATCCAAGTCAAAATGTTTTCAAAATCTCAATCTTTCCAAATCAAGTCGAAGTTCCTTTTCCAAGTTCAATCCTTTTAAGTCAAAATTAATTCCAAGTCTAATTTCAAATCTTCTATTCAAAGTTCAAGTCAAACTTCTTTCAAATCAAATCTTTTTCAAGTTAAACTTTTCAAAAACCTCAAAGTGTCTATTTTTAATCAGACTCTTGTCTAAACTACGATTGACCTAATTCCCAACAAAAGGATACACAGGTAACCCTCATGGATGCGATTACAACCTTTTTCAAGTTTCTATTTTCACAGCCTTTTTCAAATTTTTAATTTAACAACTTATTTCAAGTTTCTAATTCTAAAATCTATTTTCAAATCTCCAATTCCATAATCTATTTCCAATTTCTAAAACCTTCTTTCTAAAATCAAATTTTTATTTTCAAATCTATTTTCAAAATTAAATCTTCTTCTTGCACTTGCATGTCATGCATCATGTCAAATCTCTTTTTTAAAATTCTTTTCAAAGTGGATATAATTGAACATTTATTAATCAAAGATTCCTAATGAGTGAACCTAGGGTGAATAGACATGTAGATACCGCAAGATAGGGTGATCATCTTAAGATATCTTTTCTACACGTAACCAATCTCCACATTTAGATCACTGTTTTCAAAGACCAAAACAGAGTTATTTCCAAAAAGGGTTTAAATATTTTCAAGGTTGCCAAACAACCTCTTTTCTTAAAAACCCTTTCTTGAGGAAGTTTTCAAAACATTTTTTAAAAACCCTAAGTGTAATCTTCGAATTATGCTTAGTTTAGGTCACCTAACTCACCTTAATCAAGTTAGGTGGCGACTCCAAATCTTTTCAAAAAGCCCTTAATTAAATCAACTTTCAAATCAAACCTAGTTGCACTCATCCTTCTAGGAGGATGAGTTCTAACGAGAGAGTACCGTATTTTTTTTACTTGTGCGTATTTTCCTCGAATACGAAAAAAATAGGGCGCGACAACTAGGCCTATGCCGATAACAGGTAAGGAGCCAAAGGGGCTAGCCCATGGATCTTAATCCAAAAGGTATTAGGACTAATGAAATTCATAATACGAATCATATTCCTAAGTAAATTAGGACAAATAAAGGATAAGTCAAATACATTAAACTGACTCAATCAACGAAGATTCGTAGGAGGAAAGTGACTCCAATTCCTAAAGGGAACATGGTATTCTGAAACCTATAAATACCCCCATGCACTAAAGGTGTAAGGTGCCTTCACTTGAGTTCTAGCTCTCTATATTTTATTCGATTCATTGTAATCAAGCTTGCTAACTTAATCATCAAAGTGTCTTCGGTCCAAAAAGGGTCGAATCATTCTTATTATCTTCTTCTCTTGCAGATTGTTTGTGCTCGTCAATTTAGTTTGAGAGTTCAACCAAGCCTTCCAAAAAATTTCACTTACAACTATTATAAATAGCAAAACATTATTGGCTCTTATTCTTAGAATTTTAGAATTTTAAAACATTATTAATAATGACATTATCTATTATAGTTTGATTGGTAAAGATACCGCTAATTTTTTTCTTAAATTTTTATATATAGATAATGACATGTGTATTTATATGTTTCAGTTTGATAACCATAAATATCTCCTTTGATATTCAAAATTGAAATTTTCTTGTGTTTATCTAATCTTATGGCGTTATGCAATAATCTGTGTATATCTTGTCAAGAATTCAAAATTCTGGTGTTTTATCTCGACAAATACTCTTTTAGATGATAGAATAGTATCAACTGTGTACATTAATTAGGTCCTAACCATAGTTGCACGGAAACTCGTTTAGGAGGCAGAAACGCGTTTTCAAGACTGGTACGAACTTGTTTCAAAAATTTGAGAAAACATTTCAGAAACATGGAGAAAACGTTTGGGAAACTCTTGGGAAACATTTGGGAAACTCTTAGGAAATTCTTGGGATACTTAACGGAAACTCTTGAGAAATTTAAGAGAAACTCTTTAGGAAATGCTTCGAAAACTTAAAATGTTAATTTTTATACATTTTTTCCTTTAAGTTCTAACTAAGTATCTATGAAATTATTTGTATAAGTTTCTACTAAGTTTTTCAAAGGTCTCAATTAAGTTTTTCCAAGGTTTTTACTAAGTTTTCTAAAGGTCTCTATTAAGTTTCGTAAAAATCTACTTTGAGTTTCAGAAAAGTTTCCTATTAAGTTTCCAAATCATTTCTCGCTTCTTGTTTCCCCCTATATTTTTTGGTCGCGCTTCCCGCTTCCGTTTTCCTTAATGTTTTCTGGTTCCGCTTCCCATTTGGACAACTATGGTCCTAACTAGGAGCTAACAAAGCAAAATTTTGAAAATAATCCATCAGACACCTTCATCTCATTTCCCTTTCTTATCCATAACCATCAACTGCCATCATTTTTCTTCCCCGTCTGCCACGTTCTCCACCTTTTTCTCTGACTCTCCATTTTCTCCCTCCAACATAGAATTATGTCTTGGCCGCCACCACCATGCTTTGGTTTTCTACCTATTCTCTCCCTCTTTTTCATATTCCCCCTTGACACGGAATCGCATCTCGGTAGCTGTTAGCACCTTGATCCTTCAAGAGTGCTACACTTGGCTAGGGTGGCACCTTGCACCCAAAACTAAGGCATGAGGGAGGCATGTCTTACAAAGTGGCTCGATTGTGTTAGTCGGTGCTGGCACTTGTCCCTTTTAACAAGATAGCGGTGGCAATGCATGTGAAGGCCCTAAAATCATATGGAGGCACGGATGCTAGAGTTGCAGCTAGCTTGTGGGAAATGTGGGCTGGATTTGATTAAGTGTGTGAGCTGGGAATTAAATCACGAAGTTGGCTTGGACTGAGTCAATGCTAGGCGGTTATTGGCAGTTATCAGACTTTGCACATGTGCTGGAATGCCATGGACAGGTGTTGCATGGGAAACCAGGCAGCAAGCAGTTATTTGGGCCAGTTACTTGATTCTATGTGTTGGCAGCCTTGTGTTGAACTAGCACAGCCCTAGGGCAGTTGGGGGTGTCAACTGCCAGGTCGTGGGTTATTCCCATGATCCATGATATCTTATCATGCCTTATTCACGTTTTTTTAGCCTTGGCCTATATGTAGGCATTGCATTTTCGAGTTCAAAGGCAGAGGGCTGTTCTGTCTAGACTCTTGAGTGTTCCTTTGTAAGTTGGTGCTTAATAAAGGTTGGGTTGGTGCCTGTAAATCTGGAGTTGGTGTTCTAGACGTTCAATCTCTTGTGTGTGTGTGTGTAAACACTTGGGTTTGGCTGAGATCAAGGTGTGGTAACCTTGGTGCCATCACGGAGGAAATCTGTTGCTGATTGTAAACCCGTGACAGTAGCCATCATCTTCTCCCTCTAAAACGTTAAACCCCAATGGCAACCCATTGTCTCTAGAAAAATAGTGGAATTCATTATAACATCCACCACCTTTATTTTCCTCGTCTTTCTCTTAATTCTTTTTCTCTCTCTGCAACTACAGCTTTCCCTTCAATCACACGGCAGCTTTCCCTTCATATGTAATTTTGATGTTAGGTAGATGCTGCATATGTTTAAATTTATATATGTATATATATATTTCTATTAGCATTTTTTTTTCGTCCTTGCCTATATAATATGCAGTTATCAATAACTTCTAGCAAACGTTGATAATTTTTCCTCTCTTCTCCTTCACTTTTTTAAGTACTTTAATTTGAAGTTCGTATACATGATTTATAGGTTGAAAAAGTAGAAAATTCATGCAACAGAAGGCCTAGTTGGAGGATTCGATTGGCGGTGGCATGTTTGTATTGTAGTAAGGTTTTTAAACAATTTTATAATTTATAGTGGAATTATAATCATGAATTGTATTCTAATACAGTACAATCATAGTTAAATTCAATTGTTATGCCTTTGATAGGGTGACACTTCAGAAGGAATACATTTGCAAAGGCTCAGCCGATTCATCTATCAGCTTAAATACCAATATATTGTGCAAAAAGTTTAAGCTACCTAGAAAATTGTCACTAGGAGCCCATCAGCCA
The DNA here is from genome assembly GCA_033060915.1 of Euryodendron excelsum. NCBI lineage: Eukaryota > Viridiplantae > Streptophyta > Magnoliopsida > Ericales > Pentaphylacaceae > Euryodendron > Euryodendron excelsum. The sequence continues at coordinate 27,566,275 of CM065386.1, forward strand.
AACACCCCCCACCACCACCACCCCCCCAAAACACACACACAGCACACGCAATGCTATCATATATGAATTCACATGGAATTCTAATCGAAAACATGTGGATTTCAGGTGTAATTACATATCATCTGCTGCCTCCTATATCCTAATTATTTTCTTTTTATTCAAACGGTATGTTGCAGTCTGAGGTTTCAGTCCCAGATTTTGAAGTTTAATGGGTAAGATATAGATTGTTCATTTTGAGTTAAATATCTTTCCTTTTGTTTTTCCAACCAAGATTCTTAATATTTTAATAAGAAATTTGTGTGATAGTTCACATAAATATTTTAATAAAAAATTACTAACTCATTTTTAAAAAAATATATTTTTATACCATTCATTGCACGAGTTTACTACTAGTAACAATAATAACAAATTGGCATTTCCTATAACGAAAAGTCCCAAAGTGGTTAACTTCTTAAAGGCACTCCCATTGGCCAAAATATCTTGATAATATTCTCAAACACTTTAACATATTTGACTTCCCAAAATCATTCCCTACAATTTCAAACATCCAAATTTTGATTTTATCAATATCTTTCTCTCTCTCAATATATGTATTCGTTGTGATTTCATTAAGTCATGTAAAAATTACTTTACTTTTATATTTTGTGACTTTTTATTTTCATCCAAACAATATCTAGGCATAAAATATGTTCTCTATAAATCATATTCATAGCACGGGTTATTGCTAGCAATTGGTTGAACATGACCTCAAGGTCATCATGTAAAAAGAAAAAAATATAAGGTTATTTGATAGAATATTCACTATACTATTAAAAAAGGTCCCATGCATTATTAGCTTTTTGTAATATTTTAAAAATAAAGATAGAATCCAATTCTAATTAACTACAGATGTAAGAAATCATGTTCATAGGATGGATTACTGAATCATGTCTTGGTTTCAAAATTATGCTGGACTTTTGTAGCATTAGGATCACAACATCATTAGAACAAAAAAGAAAAAAGAAAAGGAATGAAATCAATTATGGGATGGGTACCCCATAATTTGTTTAGTCAACTTTCATGCGTCATAGCCTGTCTTTCCAAAGGTGGTTCTGACGGAGCTATAACCTTATAGCTTAGACATATATTTCCAAATTGGGATTAAGCTATAATTTATAGCTTGATATATTTCTAACGGGGCTATAAACTTTAAGTAAATGATATTTGCTTAAATTAAGATGGTGACTAGACTTAAGAGTTGGTGACTGAAGCTAAAGTACTTAACTTTTTTTTAAATTAAAAATTTAAGAATAAACTGTCTCAACAAAGTTTAATGGTCAAAATCAAATTCCCTATATAGACATTTTATTTCTTCTTTTGTTGTTGTTGTTTTTTTTTTTTGGCTTTGATAGACATTTCCTATTAAACAACTAGACTTTTGCATCGTCTACACACCAATTATGATAAGTTAAAATTTTAAAATTACTTGAAAACCCATTTTGTGTAGCCATCAAAACCACGATATATGTGGGAGTGTATACAGTATATTTGTATTTATGTATATGCATGTTGGATTTAAGAAGATTTAGATCTCTTTAAATTTGTATTTACGTGTATTCAGGAAATTCCATCCTAACTCCAAAAATTCCTCTGTGCTTGCCTTATCCTTCACCATACAAAGCAAATCTCTTTCCAAAATACAATCTTGAATTCAAATTTCTCTATTTTTTTTAAAAAAAGTTTTTTAAAAACTTATCTTATCTTTAACCTTATCCTTTCCTAAATATATAATGATTTTCCATGTTAAATCAACCCCTCAAAAATACAATCTTAAATTCAAATCTATCCCTTTATTGTTTTTCCAAATTTTGTAAACTTATATTATCTGTGACCTTATCCTTCTCAATTATGAATGGCTTTTTATGTTAAATTCAACCTCTCTAAAAAATGCAATCTTTTAATTTCTATGCCACCTTACAGGATAATCTGCACTATTTTTTTTTTTTTTTGTGCCATCTCATAATAATAATTAGTGCCCATATATATAATTTTTACGTTTTAGAAGAATGCGCATAACATGAGTTTCTAGCTTTAGGTCATATGATTTCATGTGCATGTTATTATTTCTATAAAACGGACCAAGCTTTTAACAATTTAAATAACTACACTCTTTAGGTTATATAAAAGCTTTTTAAATTTATATTATGTCTATAAATTTTGTGAAGTACGTCAGTAATAATAACAAAGTAATATTTTAAGAAAACTTCACCTTTTGACTTCTAATTTTAAAAAATACATCCAAACCAATAAGCCATCAGGACTAATCATTTTTGTATCTTCAAATTATATTTTGATCACGATAAGTAAGATTGTTCTCTAAAATTAACCATCATTTGAGACTTTTATTTAATGACATAATGTGATTATAAGTTTAAATAACTATTCATTTTAGATTATATAACTCCCGGGTTATCGCTAGTATGTATATATATGTAGGGGTAATTACACTTTACCCTCCTGTGATTTGACTCAACATATGACCCCCCCATGTGATTTTGATTTCTCTGCAAATAGATAAAAACTGTTAGATTTAACGAAAATTCTATCATAGAGGTATTTTTATCATTTTTTCTCTCCAAATTAAAATATCAAAAAGACAATTTAGTGAAATAACCAAAAAAAAAAAACTTAATAGACAAGCCTTTATTTTGGTATAAAATTGTCAAATTGTCTTTTTGATATTCTAATTTAGAGAGATAAAATAACAAAAATACTCTTATGATAGAATTTCGGTTAACTCTAACGGTTTCTATCTGTTTGCAAATAAGTCCAAACCATAGGGAGGTCAGGTTTTCACTTTTAAATCATAGGGGAGTCATGTGTTTTTTACTCAAATTATAGGGAGGTAAAACGTAATTACCCCATACATGTACTAACGGTTTCCATGCTATGCACGGGATGTACATAACATATTGAAAATTTTATAATTCAAAACATTTATGTGAAAAGCTAAAACTTTAAATAATGCGCTATGAAAAATGGCATGTGGGATAAGAGAGGAGAGAGAACGAAATATATGTTTATAAGAGATTTGAAATAAAGGGCCTTATGGGGAGGGGACTATTCTCCTATTTTGTAGCCACTATTGGACCAAAAGATAGAAAACAAAAAAGAAATTAAAATCCTATCTTTGACTAATTTTCTGTTTTTTTTTATTGTATTTGGGTAAATGTAATAAAATATTTTCATTTTAAGTTATAAAAGGATTTTGACTATTAATCAACTTGATTCAATTTGGATTTGGAAAATCCACATTAAAGTCCAATATCGTACATCAAGGCTTGTATTCAATGTGAATTTTTGAAGATGTCCAAAAATCCAAGTTTGTTCCAACTTTAGAAAAATTATACAAATAATACTCTATCATAAATTATGAGTATCATATTAGTGCATATAAAATAAAGTGTACCAAGTAATTTAATTGCACTTAGATCTTATCAAATCTACATAGATTAAATCCAAGACAATTGTATTTAAATCGAGTTTCTTTAGATCTAAATTCAAATTCCAATTTAAATATGTAAAGAAACTCGAACCATTGTATGTCGTACAAAAACTCATTTGGTGCAATAATCAAATATTATCATTAATTACATAAACTAAGTTTGATTAGGTATATTCAAATTGAAACTAACCAATCTTAAGTGGTGCAATAATCAACCTTAATAGGGATATATTTGATTACAATCAAAATTAGATTCTAATTGAAGGATGATCAATCAAGCTTATCTATTATAGAAACATGATCAATCAAGCTTTTCTATTATAGGAACATGCTTGTTTTGTTTTGTGTAGAGGCATATGATTTTAGGAATTAGAGGGAGACCGGTAAGATTAGAGATATTTTAGGGATATGCATTTTTTTTTTTTTATAGGAGGTTATCTTAATCAATTACACAGATATCTTAATGTTTAGAGAGATTTTAGAAATGAGATTATTTAACCAATCAATGAAATATAATGGGATCATATAGTTGATTGAAATTTTAATAATGCAAGTGACTATATAATTATTTTTTAATATTTATGAAAACTTATTGCAAAGTGAATATTGAAACCAAACCCAATAATCCATAAAAAAGACTCCCAAAAAATTGTTTTGGAAACATTTACACATCAAAAAAATCTATTAGTTTGACTTGCTTAGTATAAAGATAATCAAAGGATTAAGTGCATCGTTGGGTACTATTATTGATCTAATTTTCATGGTATAAGATCACTAATAGTAGTATATACAGAGTCATATCCTCTAAAATGACTATACTATACGTAACAACACGAAATATCTCATTTAGACTTGCAATACTTATATCCATGTTCAAATTTCGAAAAAAGAACCAAAACTAAGAAAGGGTTACCCTCTCGGTTGGAGGACAAATGTCTCTCTATTTGACTTCTGTGAGCCTGTTGTTGAGTCTGCCAACTTTGCTTTATTTACTTTTGCCTTTCTCTGTGGTTTTTCATATGTAATACTTTTCAAGTAGTCCTTAGGCTCTATTGTTTTCTTTGTTGGAACTGACAGGTCTTCATCTTCGCCACATTAAGCGTTTTATCCTCACTTTTGTAACAAGACTGCTAGCAATTGTTCTCAATCCTTTACTCTGTTCAGGTGAATGCAAAAAATCCATTAGACCAAGTTAAGAGTTCAGTTAATATTGCAAAACCAAGAAAAAAAAAACTCATAAACAAAATACTCCACAAATAAATAAAAAAATCCTAAATATAGTATATGCATGCATTATCATAAAAAGAACTCAACTGGCTCCTGTGAATATATGTATGTATACAAATAAAAACATTAGATACATATAATACACATGATTAAAGAGGTTCTAAACAAAGCTCATTTGGAATTACTTTGCTTTTCAAACAAATCTACCAAAGATTGAGAAAAAAAAAACCAGCACATTTGCATATAGTATAATATAGATGTGTGTATGCATGATTAAAGAGGTTTTGCAACGTGACTTCCTAATATTTTAGGTTTTTTGAAAATTTAGGGATGAACTGTTGGAGGCCTTTGAGATCTCCACTACGTTTTCATACATATAGTATAGATGTGTGTATGTATGAATCAGCACAACGGCACAGAGCCAAAAGTTCAGGTATTTAACACTTGTTGCTGCAAAATAAGGGAATGTTGGCACCAAATGTAAATCTCATTCCTGATACATAATTATTTTCACCTTGATACAAGGGAACAATATTATTTTCCCGAGAAGAGCAGATCATCCTGGTTGAAAAGAATGGGGAAAACAACACCAGTCAGTTATGGGAGGACAAGATCCAGCAGATAGCATTTGTTGTCCCCAGCGAGAAAACAATGGTCTCAGCTTGTCTAATCCAATCAATGTGGAAATATTGAAGTGCTAATACAGCTAAAATTGATACATACTTATTCATTCTCATCAGAGGCAGCAGAGTCATCTTCAAAGGGAGCTTTTGGAAAGAACGTCGAACACGAATTATGGCCAAATAAAGGCAAATCCAATGATGCACGAGCAATGGACTTGTCTTCTTCAGGTATTTCAGCGTTACTGGATTCGTTTTCCTATACACATGTGCTTTTGTTTAGAACAGGCTTAACTATCAGGAAGCAACAAAATCACTTCATTGTCAACTCCATGAGAAAATCAATTAGTGAGCAAAATGCTCACAAGCTTACAGGTGAGAATGATCAAGCCTAGTTCAAGTTGAGGCCAACTAAAACTTTTCTGAAAGGTGGCGTGAGATATGATGCCTTCCACTGGTATTCTCCCGGTCGCCCTTTGTTTTTGCTTTTCTTTCCATTTAAATCCTTTATACTAATCATGCTTCATAAATGGTCCACTACCATAGAAGTAAAATGTGTCTGCAGTTCAGTTTAAACTTAAGAAGCACTGACATTTCAAAAAAGGTGTCATGCCGGTGGTGGGCACGACATTCTTCAGACACTCTCTCAACACGTGTCTAAATGTATCCTGTTGTTTTATTATTTTTTTAGAATCCGACACCCTTGGGACATGTGGGGGACACTCATGCCCTTCAGTTAGACACTTGTGTCTATCACTTATGTATGTGAACATGTTGCAAGATTAAACAAAATAACACGGAATTTGATTGTAAATATACATATATATATGATTTTATACCTAATTTGATGTTTAAAGTATAGAATATATAGTTTTTAAGTTTAATTAGTTTTATTCTACATTTTGTTTTATCTTTGAGTAAATTAATTTTGTATATAACTAATAAAAAAGTACATACAATATGTAGTTTTGTCATGTTGCTGTGTTGCGACCTATGTTTTTTAAAAATTACTGTGTCGGCATGTCTGTGTTGTGTTATGTCTGTGTCGCGTGTCCATGTCCTTGCTACGTAGGTTTAAACTATTGATGCAATTATGATTCAACCAGATCATACAATTTCAGGGATTGAGAGTCCCTTCGTTATGGTTTTATGTTCAGGTGGAGGGGGCAGTACCGCGGTAGTACTAAATCATCCATTGCAGGGTGTAAACACACCATTATGTTTATGACTTTCTTTTTTCAATTTATATCAACTTTTCTATGGAACTTATTTACCTTGTTACTCAATCCTCGAATGTAGCCGACAAGTAAGATTTGCAACTGCTGATCACATTTATGCTCATTGCTTTCATCAAGTAGATGTATTTGCTGCGAAGGACAATGATAATAGCAGTTAGTATTTTCAAACTTACCAAAATAATAAACATGAGATATAATACTAGGCTTAGGGTGTCCATAACAAGAAGTGGGTATATGCTGAGACAAGATCTCCGCATGCAGTGCATATGAGTTGTTCAGGACTTATGGTGAAAGAATGGCCACAAAATATTTAGTAAACCCCAAATAATAGAAATGTTACCGTAATTGCAGAAACTCTTTTTTTTCTTTTTCTTTCCAGAAATCAATTATGCTAAGTTTGGTAGAGAGAGAGAGAGAGCATAAAAGAGAAAAAGAAGGAAAGTGGGGAGAAAATAACTTAATCAGTTCCCCCTGTTTGGTTCAGAGGAAAGTAGAGAGAAAGTTAAGGGTAAATTTTTTTTGATCTTGTTGTGCCTTGTGCCTTGTGCCTTGTGCCTTGTGCCTTATTTGTTTTACATAACTTTACATTTAAATTTCCCTCCATATCCTCCAAATATGTTTTTAGTCAGAAAGAGAAAAGTTCAAATATTTTCCTCCCTGCTCGTTTTTTCTTTTCTTTTTCGTTTTTTTTTATTTTCTCTCCCCCTAAGCCAACCAAAACGAGAAAATAAGAGATTATAAAAATTTTCCCTTACCTTATTTTCTCTCTTAAAAACATAGGATTGAAATCTAGTGTGACTTGATTGCCCTAATTAAGCTACTCCATATACTACCTTACACACAGTAGTTGGAGCTTCCACCACGAAGGAATATTGACATTAAGTTCAGTGACATCAAGAGACCACATTTAAACGAATTTAGATTTCCATGGCTTTCATATAGATTTAAGAAAGAAATGAACATGGAAAGTATTGCAGATTCTGAGAAGTTCAAAACAAAAAAATGTTATGAAGAAAGGAAATGAGATGTATGCATGTGATCTTTAATTACTGCTTACAAAATGGATTACTTTGAAAGGGAACTGTTCGGAGGCTAAATACTCACAAATTTTCTTTTACAAGTAGAGCAAACATAGTCCCATCCAATGCTGGTCACAACCTTGAAGATCTCATGCGTGCCAAATTTGGCCCAGCCAAAGTATAGCCCAAAAACTTGATCAGGAAGAGCAGATTCTCCACTATCTGGATTTTCAATTTTCTTGTCAATAACTTGTTGCATGTATTTTTCATCTATCAAGAACTACTTCCAAAAGCTAATGCAATGTAATGAACATTCTTGTAACACTGACAATGAAAATGAACATATCTGGAATCTCATTGTTATTACAAGCATCACCGCATCAGGTGCCAATTGTGGGAAGCCATGCAACATTGACGACGTTGAGATGGCAAATAATGTTTATATGAGATAGAACCTGATGAACCTAATGCTTACAACCTCTAAATATGCTTTATAAACTTGGTAAATAATTAGAGAAAGGGAAATTATTCACAAAACCTGCACATTGAGACAGAAGTCCATTGCTATTCCGACCCCTTAAATAAAAGGGTTCAATTGGCAATGCATTATCCACCCCTGAATCATCAAAATTAAATGGCATCAAATCAAAGAATGTGCGGTCAAGGTCAAGAAGGTAAATAAATTTGAAAGATATATACAGTCTTCAAATGGTGGAAGACCCCATAGCTCGGGCAGGAATTCTAGAAGTGAATGAAGCACAGAATCTGCAATGGAATACTGATCAGCTGCATTTTGAATTGAGGGAACAGCCACTACCTTCATTCCAGCAGCCTTCGCTGCTTTAACACCAACCCTATTGAAATATATGGATAATATTAGTTACTGACTGAGTAGAAGAGTTAAATGTTTCCACATATATAGAGTATACTAGATGGTAGCTGCAAAATGGACATGTTCACTATGGGAGTCATGGACACCATCCCCTAAACTATCAGAAGGGTACCTCCACAAACTAAATGTACTTACCTTGATATATTGTTGCATGTCCATTCTCTACTGAGAAGGGATTTCTATTGACTGGCATACATGCACATGGTACTTAGAAGGGAGTATTTCAGTCCAGTGATATATGCTCTCTCTCTCGCACTCTCTCTCTCTCTCTCTCTCCTCTCTCTCTCTCTCTCTCTCTCTCTCTCTCTCGCACTCTCTCTCTCTCTCTCTCACACACACACACACACACACCCACATGCATAATTATCTGTGCACAAGTCCTCATCTCATCATAATTAATGTGCCTACATAATTAAGTATTCTATATAAGATAATTGTATGAAAATTACAGAATTTGTCCTTTCAAGGAGGCCTGTTGAAAACTTGAAATCAAGTTCAGCCAGCCGTCTCCAGCAGAATATATTTTACGGAAGAAGTGCTTTGTCATTTTTGACTAGTGTCTGTTACAAAGATGATGACTCTTTTCATTTGTTGTTTAGCCATTTTAGTATCCTCTGGCTAGGCTTTGCCTCTCTTCCCTAAGCTAGTTTTGGACTAAATAGATTTCGGGGACTCATTGCAAAAGCACTCACTAATCTAATACTATCCCAAAATCTAGGGGGTGAAGTCTGATTGATAATTTCTTATGACTATCCTTGATTTTAAACTGGTTGGCCTCACTGTTTACATGTGAGTGGAGTATTCAAGCAAGAACCCTAATTTAAGTAGTTACTAGTTAGCAATTATCTATGCACAACTCGTCATCTCGTCATAAAAAATGCGTGACTAAAAAGTTAAGTCTTCCAAGATAATTGGATGAAAATTACAAAATTTATCCTTACAAGGAGGCCTGTTGAAAACTTGAAATCAAGTTCCAGCCGTTTCCACCAGAGTACATTGTATGATAGAAGTGCTTTGTTTTTGCTAATTAGGGTCTGTTATAAAGATGTTGAGTCTTTTGATTGTTGTTTAGCCATTATAGTATCCCTGGCTAGGCTTTGCCGCTCTGCGCTAAGCTAGTTTTGGGCTACATACATTTCGAGGACTCATTGCAAAAGCGCTCACTATTCTAATGCTATCCAACCTCTAGGGGTGAAGGCTGTTGACAATTCTTATGACTACCCTCGATTTCCAATTGGTTGGGCTCATTGTTTACAGGTCAGTGGAGAATTCAAGCTAGAACCCTAATTTAAGGTGTTAGTAATTATCTATGCACAACTCGTCATCTCATCATAATTAATGCGCGACTACAAAGTTAAGTCTTCCAAGATAATTGGATGAAACTTGTTGAAAACTTGAAATCAAATTCCGCCAACCGTCTCCACCGTAATATGTTGTATGCGCATAGTTATCAGAACTGGACCAGATTGGATCGGCCAGTTGAATTGGGAACCAAATCCTAAACCTGTACGGTTCAACCAATTTACGAGAAATGCTTATGAACCAAAAAAATCAGCCAATTTTTTGAAAAATCAAAGCTGACAGGCCGATTTTTTAAAAAAACCATTGACCAATTTTGACTTTTTAACCTTCTTTTAATTAAAAAAAAAAAAAAAAAAAGGATGTATTTATGGCTCTCACAAGTTGAACTTAAAAAGTCATGACAGAATTAGACAACACTTACCACTGCTCCACCTGACTCCTTGAGTTTTATTTTACAATATAAATTATATTTAAGATAAAACATATATGAATAAATAAAATACATTTAATTTATAATACTGGTTGAACTGTGAACTAGTAACCTCACCAGTTTGATATCCGATTCAGTTCTGATAACTATGAATAGAAGTGCTTTGTTATAGCTGATCACGATCTGTTATAAAGATGTTGAGCCTTTTGATATGGTGTTTAGCCATTTTAGTATCCCCTGGCTAGGTTTTTCCATTTTTTCCTCTGTGCTAAGCTAGTTTTGGACAAAATAGATTTGTAGGACTCATTGCCAAAGCACTCATTATTCTAATACTATCCAAAACCAACGTGGTGAACCGGCGAAGTCTGATTGATAATTTCTTATGACTATTCTCAATTTCCAATTGCTTGGGCTCACTGTTTATATGCCAGTGGAGCATTCAAGCTAGAACCCTAATTCAAGTAGTTAGTAATTTGTACTCCTCGGAGGAACTGCCTTTTATACCCATAATTCATCAAGCCAGCATCCTCTCTACTTGAAATAGCAAATGACTTAACTAGAACTGCTACAGTTGCCTTTTTCTGAAGGTGTTATTTGGAAGATGAGTTTTTAAAGTTCCCCTCACTTTCTCTATGTCAACAAATAATTTAAGAATAATGTTATACAATCAGAATATATAATCAGAAAATATAACTAGAATGATGTGGCTGAGTTGTGAGCCTATCACTTTAAAATAAAGAACCCACCAAGATGTATTTTAATTACAAAACCGCCACTGTCACATCATTCTGGTTCAAAATTCTGTACAAAAATTCTAAAAGAGTAGCATTTTCCATAATTTAATGAATGACTCCCTAACTAGTAGTATTACTGTAAATGTCCTGCTAATATTTGTCCTACGGGCACATGTTAAGGACTAATTAATGTAATAGATTCATATAAAATACAAACTACAAGAAAGACTTTCATTTAAGACTTATAAATGAGATATAATATGACATAGTACCTTTCTTTTCCAATACAACTACCAAATTGATGAAGAGATTTGAAATTTAAACTTTTGTAGTTTGTCAAAAGTACCCTTGTGACATCAATTATATTAACGAATAAAACATTTTTAATTCAAGCTTTATATGACAAACTTAATAAAAAAATTCAAAATTATATGATTTATAATACAACTGTCTTTGCCAAAAACATATATTTACGTATATATACATATATACATTCATGATGCATGACTTTTAATTTTTTTATTTACCTGTTTATTTTACTATATCAATAGTTTTTTTCTTTTTATTCCATGAACTTTTAGGGATTTTGTAGGGCAATTGTGATATGTAATAGTAAAAATTTAATTTATTAATCTTAAATTTAATTTTATTAAATATTTTGTTATTACTAATTAAAATAATTAGAAAGATATGTAAATTTAATAAGGGTATATTTGGTACTTAAAATACACAAGACAATATAAATGCTTAAAAGATATCAACAAAACCTCATTAATTACACTCTTTAAAATTTTATTAAAGCTGAAGAGTTAATATTTCGTTTTTCAAGGAAAGACAAACACATTAACTTTTTTTTTAACGTCTGCCCTTAGGGCACATGTGAGCATTTGTTTTACTATAATTGCCTTGGGTTCTGATTTAAGGAAACATATTCAAGAAACAAGATTTTGGTTTTCCTTTTTTAGACTGCAAGCCAGTAATAATAGTTTCCGAGAATTCAGTTTTGAGGTACATAAGATGTTAGAAATATTAAACTTAGTTTGCATCAAAACACATAATGCCACAATGTCCTCAAAGTCATGCAATTTATTACTTGGGAAAAAGCACATCATGACATTGTTGGTTTGAGCTTTCCGAGACTTCCGTAAAATAGACATAGTCCAGCATACCATGCTGATAACTCTAATTAGAACTAAAGAGAATGAAATTGGACTGAATTCTAATAATTATTTGAAGGTAATTTAAGCAAAGGTTGACTTACATGGAGTCTTCTATCACGAGGCAACGAACCGCATCTACTCCCATTTTATTTGCAGCTTCCAGAAATCTGATGGCCAATCAAAAGTTTTGCAGGATTATGTTGACAAGTAATCATCTTATAAAAAATAAAAGTGAAATTTTCTATAAGAGAGAAAACAAAAAAAAATTGTGGTCAAAGCTTAAAGCATGTAAGGCCTTCCACCCGCGTGGAATCATTCCACCTGTGTTTTATAGCATTTGGGACAAAGTCATTCATTTTTCATGGCACTTGGATGCAATTTTTTTTTTTTTTTTTATAGATAGAGGAATCTTGTTAGATACTTATGAAAAACCTTTGTGACAGTTCTTCACAATCATTTGGGTTGAGAAATCCACTATAGGAAATGGATTTGGGTCTTCAAATGCTATAGTTTGAAAACGAAAAAAAAAAAAAATGGGGTGTAGAGAATGCTTATTCTCTTTCCACGAAAAACCAAGCACATCATTGAAATTTGCAACAGAATTGCTTAAAATATCTCCACTTACAAATCTGGAGACGGTTTTCCTGATTTGACTTGGTCGCTTCCAATAATTACTGAAAAGTATTCTCTCCAACCTGTGGAAATAAGATGGAATAAAAAAAATTTAAATGGAAAAGCAAAACATAAAAATGCCAACCAACCCTAAAACATATAGCAAAGCCAAACTACATCACATGTTAGCAAACATAGAAATGTAGCGAGAAGGGGCGAGGGGCAAGATTCAGAAATCAAACTGATTCATATTTCTATGTGAGCTCCAAGAGATAAAAATGGGACGAAGACTTTGAAAAGTTTTCCATAATTCACCATGTAATTTATTAGTTGTACGAAAATTAATGATGGAAGAAGCAAGTTCTTGATATTTGCAGAGGAGGTTTACACTGGAATGAAAATCTGGAATATTTTAATTTGGTTTTAAGCCAAGTTAAAATTTCAGCCAAATTCGACCTCAATCTATACAAACAAGGGAAGTCCGGTACACGAGACTGCTGCCACTACGGGTCTGAGGACGATCAGATGCACATAGTCTTTTATTGTCGTGTGTGGAGAATCAGATTCCGTGGTTTGAACAGTGACAGCTAGGTCGCATTGGAGCAACCTTGCCCTCAATCTATATAAGCACTAAATTAACAAAATGTTGGGATGGTGTTTCATTTCAATTTTCACCAGGACCAGAAATAATGCTCAACCGTTCAATAATAACACAAATATATTCTAGAAAATAGTGATGAGTGACAGCCTGGAACAACAAGCAGCACTGCATTATATGTTTATGGAAACCTAACTAAACTATTAAGCTATGGAAAACAGAGGTCCAGCACCACCAACATACAGCTAACCTGTACGTAACCATGCATGTAGGAGAGAAGCCTCACATAAGAATGGGAAAAAAAAGACGAGTGTCAGGGTGGTTCACCTCATGTAAAAAGTAGTAGCAAGATATTGTTGATCACATTATAATGCACTCCACTTCTAAATTTTCTATTACTAAACCTGTGCCTTTCTGCTTTCTGATAGAATTTTCTTTAATAACATGAAAAAGGGAGTGCAAAATGACAAGAATTTTTTAAGAGGGAACTTTAAAGAAGTAAAATTAAAATTGTAAATTGTGGGTGAGATTTAATCAAAAAGACATCAGACATCCCAAAAAGGCTTTTAGAAGTAGCCGATAGCAGTGAACTAGGGCTTCTGAAATCCAGTTCCCTGGCTAACTTAATTCTGTCCTGGACAATTATAAAGAGAACAGACCATGGTCGAAGCAATAGAATACTACCAATATAATAGTAAGCATATACAAGGCCAACAATAGTTTTTCTATCAAACTTGGCGTACAATATCAATGAAAAGACTAAAAAGGAAAAAAAAACGTGCTAGTTAATACTTTCGTAAGTCAAGAGAAGAGGACCTTGTTGGTGGGAGATTTTTGTATCTATGTTTTTCCGCATAGTGTTTGAAGCAAGTGCAAACGGCACTTCATGCTTATGGAGATGTCGGATAAGACGATTAGCACCAGGAAGTGCCTTTGCATTCACCCATCTAGAAAAAAACAGTAGCATAGTTAGAAAACATAGCATATGCAGATATGCAGCAAATTCCATAGTCAAAATATACAATAGTTGTGAAGTATGTTTCATATTCATTAGCATACTAACCTAAATAACTCAAGGAATATGGAAGTATGTAATAGTTTTCTCTCTCTCTCTCTCTCTCTCTCTCTCTCTCTCTCTCTCTCTCTCTCTCACACACACACACACACACACACACACTTGGATTTAAATAACATACAATTATAGAAGGCAGAATTAAGTAGCTTTATCCATAGCCTTTGTCAAATCTGAACAAATTGCTTCTGGACATTCATGTAAAACTCCTAAAAATACATCTAGCTGCCTAGCAAGTATTTGAACTTGTGAAGTACGCATTCTAGTACCTATACGTTTTTTTTTTTTTTTTCTGAAAAACAAAGTTTGACACTAGTATATGTTTTGGGTTAAGAGAAATGTTATATAAGATAAACACAGAAAGACAACCTAGTGCATGTGTACGTACAGGTGCATGTATACAAATTAACATAGATAAATACATCTACACATATTTGGAATGGTACAACTTAACTCAATAAAGCCTTATCCCTACTGTCTAGGGTTCCAAGTTTCTGTCTACAAGAACCTTTTTTCTCTATCCAAATTCTTAGTTACAGCCAAGACAATCATGTCGTTTCTTACAAACCCAAACATGCTGTTGCCCCTCCTCTTTCATTTTGGCACCTTCAACTTGGATCAAACCAATCCCCCTGTGTACAATTTTATTGGTTTAGGTATATTTAGCCTAAACATCCTAGCAGTTATCCCTTTTCATTTCAATTAGAAACACTTTCACAAATGTATTTATTTCCTATTTAAGCTTTTCTTGTATAACCCATTATTCCTTCAATATCCTTATGTAGGCGACATTTAAATTAGAAGAGGAATGAGGGAATACTGAAAACCAATTCTGATGTCTTGGATTAATCATCTCACAATTACAAGAGCTTGAGGAGGAATACCCACTTTTCGCCCTTAGCAATCCCCGTAAGGGGAAGTTCAATAAGATAGTAATAAGGCAAGCTATATTTTATAGCTGTTAAAAAGCATGTTCAGAAATGAATACAACCAAAATGAAGACATTGAGATGGATGAGTAATTCTACAAGAAAAAATACAATAACAACTTTATCCATTCATTCAGTGTTGGACGCACGATTTCAGTTGAGGGGGTGAAGAATTTTTTTTTTTTTTTTTTAAAGGAGGATTAAGGAAAGTTTTTTAAATTTTGGGAGATCGGTACATTATATAGTATTCTAAATATCTGAAAATCTACAAGAGTGAATGAAAATTTAGAAATTTTGAGGGGGCCAATACTGTATATTGTATTTGAAATATCCACAATTATATAAGGTATGCCGGAGATTTTCAAAACTTTGAAGGGTCGTGGCCCCTGCATTCATTTGGAGTTAGAAATGACACCGTATAAAAATAAAATTAGGGAAAATCATTTGAGATAGTTTGGCTGGATACAACATAGACAAACTAATGTGGGAACGATTCCCTCCAAGTTGATGATGCTAAAAAGACAAAAGGAGGGCCAACAAGAACAAAACAAAAGTGGAGAGGAAAACCCATGTTTGAGTCCAAGCCAACTTGGATTACCAAAGCTGATGGGAAGCCATTTCTTCCTTATCAGAATAACTCAGTAAGCTATGCAAAGTTGCAAAGTATAGTCTTTTCCCTAATCTATGTTAACCATGTGCTCCATCCATATTTTTCTCCGAGGCATCATTTCCTCAATCCATATCTTTCTTTCCCTAATCAATGTATCCACATGCTCCCCTGTCCATATAGCATGTATGCCAATGTGAGTAATTCCTCACCTCCTAACCTTGAGTTGGTTAAACTTTGCACCCATGCACTTTTCACTAAATCTCATTTTAAGACCTTCACTTTCAATTGTAACAATTAAGTCTTTACATTTTTAATTTGTTGCAACATCAATCTTCTATTTGCAATATTGACTGACCACAAGTAGACCACAAGTAGCACAGACCGTAAGCACTACAAGATGATCCATATGTTCCAACTTTGGAATTACTCCATTGTCAAGCCATAAAATCCTTTCCTTAATTCATATAAGCACAGGGATGAGTCCCCTATCTAAGTAGGCTGACTATAGAAACATTGGACATCCAAAAGAGGAAAAGACGCCAATAGGCCAAATTTCCTTGTTCTTTAACTTTATTTGGTTTTCAAAGCACCAATTTAACGGACTTAAAACTTTTGGAGATTGTTTGATGAAAAACTGTATCTGCTGTAGGCAAGCTTCTCAAGGTTTGGAGGCTCAATTGACCAAGAACTGTGGTGATGTTTTGGAAATTGAATATCATATGGCATGGATCACACAAGAAGAGGGAAAGAGAGAGACATACTTTTCCCGGTACATGGGCATGATTTCTTGGGAAAAAGCATCGGGTGTGATTGGAAGTCCGTAGTCGTTAACAATAGCCATTGCTGACTCTTTTTGCATCATCCCAACCTCTTATCTTCCTTCTCCCGATCCAAAACTTTCCCATATCTTGCCAAAAGTTCCCCGAGAACTCCTTTAAAAACTTGCTCTGCACAAATACAATCACAGAGTTTCACATACATATAATGCATATATATACATGGGTGTACGTATATGCATGCATTACATACAGTGAGGAAAGTAAAGACTCTTCAAAAGGACCGTGACTAAGAGCGGTAGGAATTAAACACCTGTATTCAAAAGAGTACCATCCAAATCAAGAATTACAGCAGAAATACGGGTCTCTGCATTCTGGGATCCACACTGAAAGTTTTTCATTTGCAACCCAAAATTTTGCAGTAGATAGAATGCGTGAATTAAGTCTTGTAATGAGGAAGATGGCGTTTTTATATAGAATTCCCATGAAGGGGGATTGATTCCCATTCGTTGGTAGCGTAAGAATCCACAATGGTGGCAAACACAACAAATTGGCATTCAGTGTTTGCCAGAGACAGCGACACAGGTATTTCCCGCTTTTTTTCTCTTTCGTAATCAGACGGAATCTTCGAGCTTGGCATGAAAATTCAAGCTTGAATAATCATTCAAGCCGATGTCAAGTAATCAAGCTCGAGTAATCGACTTTTTGTATAATTTTTTACTGTTCATATTTACTAAGCCGAAAGAAAATTAAGGAGTTGCAATATATTTTAAAATTTGTCCTGATATAATAAGTCAATCTTAATTGAACTTTTAATAAATTGAATACAAGTGGAGTACGAGTAATTTGGTTCCTTTATAGTTTATTTTACTGTTCATAGTCCAAGATTAAACATTAATGGTTGCATGATTTCTAGCATATGGGTACAACCTAGAACCAAAGAGATTCTAGTTTTTCACGTGTGTAATAGATTTTTTTTATTTTTAGAAAAGTTTGTTAAATATGTTTTTTATGAAAACATGACTCATTTATTTGTGAGACATTTTAGTGGAATCAAATTATAGGGGTGTTTTGATATAGCTTAAAATAGTTATAAACCAAAAACTTGATCTAATTTTAAAGAGCCGCTTTTTAAATAGTTTTTCAAAACTTAAACTAGCTGTAAAAGTAACTTTTTGAAAAGGAGAGCCAACTTCAATTTAAAAAAACTATAAGATTAAGGCATAAACAGTGATAGAGTCAAAAAAATTTTCAGAAGAGATAACATCAACCCAATTTTATTTTTTTTTTAAAGTGATGTCATATAACCAGAATTTTTGCACAAAATATTTATAGAATGATGTGATTGTTTGTGGTCTATTCATTTCAGACTAAAACACTGACTATTTTTTGCTCATAATTTTGAAATTGCTACTGCACATTATTCTGGTGAAGTTTTTCATAAAAAAAAAAATTTGTACTAATAATTTTTTGTTTGTATAATCAACAATAGAACACTAAACTTCCGTACAACTATATACTGTATGTAGGAGGCCTTTGAAGCATATTAAGTATTTAAAAGAAATATTCATCAATTTATAGAGGGGTCAAATTGAAGGACATTTTTAAAATTGTAGCTCAAAATAGAGTTTTTAAAAACATGTAGGGCATTTCTAAATTTTCATAGGGGACAAATTAAAAATTATTTCAAAAGTTGTAGGCAAAATTAAAATTTTAAAAAAATTGAGAGGGGGCAGGTGCCCTTGCTAGCCGCTCTCTAGCTCTACCCCTAAGCATAAGCTGATAAAAAAGTTGATCCAAACACTCCTATATAAATATTATATTTTAGTAAAAATATGAAATACATTAAAAGATTTTTAAAACTTCAATAAGAACTGACCCCACGTAAAACACTACATGCCGCCCATTTTTTTTTTTTTTTTGTTGCAATAAAGGTTGTAGCTTAAATTAAGTTACTTTCTGTCAAAACATGCTAAACGCTATCTTCGTATCGAGGGTATAACTCTAAGCCCGAGAAAGTTAAAATGGCCCTAACAAGGGCTAAGTTTGGTCATAGACTCATAAGGTATATTCACATCGTATACTAAAACTAAAAACCCCAATCATGAGAGATTTTGAAGGTTTTTCTTTTCCTTTATCTTGCCCTCTATCATGAAGTGTAATTTTGTTATGAAATGTTCTGTTATCCCAAACTCCCTCTTAGCGATCGCTTAGCGAATGCACGTGCTGATCGCTTAGCGAAGGAAGCATTGGGGGGCCCATGGAGTTGAATTTCTTGTTTTCTCCCCCTAGAGTTGCGCAGCACTTTTCAGCTATTGATGCTCCAGATTGGAGTCCTTGTAGGGCCAATGTTGGCTAGCTGATTTTGGCTTCAGCCTCTTTTGTTATCTAAAAAAAAAAACTCTCTTTTTAGGTTTTAGATTCACGTAATTTAATTTTGGGTAAATTACAGACTTCTCCTGAGGCTCTTTGAAATAGAAAAGATTCAATAACAGATTACTCCTCATTAAAGCATCGTTAGTCAACTAACTGCAGTTGACTCAATCAAACCATAAATTTTTTATTTTTATATTCTACTCTATATATATAATTAACAAAAATAAGTAATTAGATAAATAATTATGTGAAAATTTACATTTTCTCGTTCCCTATCTCTTCTCCATCGAAAACACTCTCATTTTGTTCTTGATAGCCGACCAACACCTACCTACCCACCAAATGCCTTCATCCCTTGCGCTCCCTTTGTCCCCCTTCCTCCTTCCCTTCTCCCTCCTCCTTCTCTATTACTCTTTGCATACCCCCCCAACCCCCTCACCATGCCGCCCCTACCACCGCTCACTCCTTCCACCTCCTCTCTGTCACTATATTATTTGTCAACAACTGCCTGCCCAATCATTGTAACAATGAACCAACCCTTCCCCATCACCACTACCACTGCAACCATACTTGCCTAGCCTCACCCTTACCTCTACCATAGCAACCACACCCATCCACCACTTCTACAACCACAGGCCACTAGCACTTTGATTGTCTAATCTTCATTGAACCTATTGTAAGGGATCGTGCAGTAGTCCTAAACCAGATTATAGTGCAAATGTATAATACAAAAAAAATATAATCTGATTAACATAAACTAATCTAAATGATTATTATCATATCTTTCGGGATCCATCTATTTCGATCTCGATTAGTAACAAGTATGAACTTCAAGATCTCTCTGTTTTGATCTCGAACAATAACAGGTATAAATCAACTGCTCGAACGTTATATCTGTCATATACACCTTATTCTAAAGTGAGTGGGCTCGCAGCTATTAGTTTCTCTCTCTTTATAAACATGTATATGAGATTCTGATTAAACCATAGTTGCTTAGAGAGTGCGTATATATAAAGACTACAATATGGACCACATAATCAATATGATTAAGGATTCCTACGGAAATAAGAATTCATAATTCAACCCACATTAATCCTTGTTTGCAAAAATTATACTTTATACCACTAAAAAATTATAATTGTACACTTTGTCATACTAGAAATTATATATAGAGCTCCATGTTATTAAAAAAGCATATTTGTCTCCCCACGCTAAAATCACAGAAATCCATCTATTAAATTTAACTATTAAATTAAATTATTGATAATTAAATTTAATACATTTATTTGATTACTTGAGACATTTCACTTCACTTATTTGATATGTCATATTTAAAATCTACGTGCAGGATTTGACATAATCAAAATTTATAAACGTTCTCAAGGGGTATTATCAATTCCTGTACTAGCATACCCAGATACCGTAGCTACCTTCTCTACAGAATTAGTGTTTCACTTTCAAAAACCAAACCTGCAGCCCAATAATCTCTCTTCCAAACTCAGGACCCAATGACCTCTCTCTCTCGCTACACTTTCCCTCACATAGACCCATGAATTTTGGTCGGTTCACAACACTTTTCACACCACACACAGATACACACACCCATGGCAGTCCACTCAAAGGTCCTTCACTATTCAACCCTTCATAATATTCAATTCACTTTCACTCGTACACAATGTATAATTTTCACAACTTACAAATATAATATATACACATGTATATCTATCTATCTATATACACATGTACAAACTCAAACAACCCAACATGAAGCCTCACCACTCACCACCGACAATGGTGTTTATGGCTCTTGGCAATCCTTTTCCCACATAATCATTCAGAGGTTTACACAACCCAAATCGAAAATATCAGGTACTCACACCGATATCTCACTTATCATCATCTAAATGCACAAAACCACCCACAGATGGAAACAAATCACAGGTTATAAATATTAACATGAAAATTATGGATTATTCTCTCTATGAAATCATAGTGCAGCACTGAACGTGTACCTACAAATATATATATATATATATATATATCAATCCAAGCAACTAGTGAGGGATTTAATCTATCATTCTTCATACACAGTCATAAATACGCATGGGTGTATTACATAAACCTATCAGATATTATTAAAAATTAGCATACATGCGTTAAAGAATAACAAACAAGATTTCAAGCTCCATCACCCTACCTCTCTATTGCCGGAAATCTCGTCGGAGACTCACACTCGCACACCACCAAGGTTTCTCTCCAAGCCACTAACCCTTCTCTCTCGTGGGTCTCCTTCCTTCTCTTTCCCTAAGTGGTAGCCTCACTCTCTTTCTCTCTAAAATTCTAAAGATAATTTATTCACCAATTATTTTCTAGATAGCTCACCCACTCATGAACAAAACACCACATGTTCAAGCTGTCATAGGTGGCTAACCAACCCATACAACTAACCCCTATCTTGTTTTATTTTATTTCTTTCTCCTTTTCTCTTTCTACCTTTCTTCTCTCTTACTTTCCTACTCTCTTTTCTCTTCTACGCAAATGACATGTTCTTGTAGCCATCATCCCACAACTCTCTAATCATTAACCCACTATGTCACGCCCGCTCCTAATCAAGCGTCATTAACGCTGTTTTAGAACGAACGTGATCGCATAGGTCACCTACTTGTAAGAGAAATCTCAACATAATCCCAAAGATAAAAATCTTATAGGAATAAATAACATCATATTAAATAAATAAAAACCATCTTATAATCCTCCCACATACATCATTAAGAGAACTCTTAATGTACACTTATGAATATTACAAAACCACAAAATAAATAAACTCCAACAAGACTTTAATACAATGTACAACAATGTACATGACTAATAACTCAATTAAAGAACTTCTTGAAGCTCCCCAACTCAACGTCAATAGTGGACTACACGTTCCATCATTTTTCTGCAAAACAACCTCTGTGAGTGTGAGCTATATATCAACGTGCTCACAAGATAATCAAACTCATAAAGAATGAATGATAAACATCAACTGAATTAATCATCAATAGATAATACACCATCAATAATAAAAATAATGCCTCTTGTGATGCAATGTATAATACACCACATATGTGCGCACTATTTTGATAACATTAGCCTAATATATCGATAACTTGTTATCAAGGGTATCCCATATCGACCTCCTTTAGGTTTGCCCCACATCGGCTAAACCTCAGGTTAGTCCCACATCGATTAAACCTCTTCCGTACAATGCAAGATATGCACACAAAATATATTGTATGTAAATGTCATCGCATAATCCAACAATCACCACCAATGTAGACAATAAAACATTCAATGTATTATGAATAAAATCATCTTATATTTCCACTTAATACCGTTTATTCTCAAATTGAGCTACTCTTTCGGTTGAACCGGAATAGTATGATCCGCTTCTGAACCTACTAAACACCACCACATCAAACATGATGAAATAGATACTATAATTCATAACCAATGCATAATTATAGCTTATACTCTTTAAACACATAATTGAGAACATCCATGATGCATTAGAACTCAATAAGATATTAAACCTCTCCCCAATGCAACCAAAGACAAGAAACCACTTTTTACCAAAATTCAAGACAATGCAATAGGTCAATCTCATTTGAAAATAGGTTTAGAGACCTTTAAATTGATAGGTTAGAGGTCAAAAATACATTTTAGATGAAGGAATTATGTCCAATGAAAGTTGAACTAAAATTCTGAAAAATTAGGCTATTTATAGAAATTTTAGGTCATCTTTAAACTGTTATATCTCTCAATCTACAAAGAATTAGAGTACCCACTTTATATCAATAGAAAGCTTTATGAGTCTAGTTTTCAACATTTCAAACGGCGCCCCATTTGAGTTCTCTAGAGAAAGTTATGATCATTTTACTAAATTATGTTGAGTTTGCCAGTCACAGGTGTCGACACCTCAATCTGATGTATTGACATCTTGAGACAGTGAGTCAAATTTTTATTCAATGTGTCGACACCTCTGTGCCAAATGTCGACACCTTGGAACAGAGGCCAAAATTTTGCAGCAAAATGCTTCATGTGTCGACTCCTGAGGTCCGAGATCGACCCCCGACACACCTTAGCTCGAAAATAAACTTCTCAAACATGATTTTTAAGTACTCATCACCATTCCAACACCACAACAAATATCCTAAAGGTTCAAAATGAAACTCTAAGACTATAAATAAGTTCTCAAACATCTAAAAAAAACATGCACAACGTGACAGATTCAAGGCTTCCTCCTTAGAACCCTAATCACCCTCCTCCTCTCCACTTCCATTCAACCTCCATGTCATGAAATGGCATCCTATCATACAATAATAGATAAAAATACAATGGAACAAGTATCAATATATAGTTCTCACCTTAAGGAATAAACACAAAACTTCCCCCCTTAAATTCTTCTTCCTCCTCTTCTTTTCTCTCTTTTCTTTTTCTCTCTTCTTCTTTCTCTCCCAACATTCGTAGAACCAAGCTCCTCTCCATCTTGTTTTGCAAGACACAAAATAGATACAATGTGCATCTATTATCCACACGTCACACACACACACACACACACACACACACACACACACACACACACACATGTTAGCAAAATTAGTGAAACACACACCTCACACATGAAGCACACACCTAGGTGTCTTAGGGTTAAACCCTCACCTAATACCTCATTGCTTCCTTAATCTACCTCTAATCCACATGATTAACATAATTAATCACACTTATGATAATTAATCATGATTAACATAAGTTAAGCATAAACATTAATTGAGCTAATTAATCATGAATTAAGATTACTAATCATACTTAAAAATATGATAATCCCCTAAATGCAAGTTCTCGTTAAACCATGCTAATCAAGCTCCTTGATTAAGGATAATCATGTTTCATGATCATGCTATTAAGTTAAGCATGATACTAAGTAAGTTAGGGTTTTACACGTACACTAATTTTTCTTCCACCTATATACATATCTATATATAAATTCATAACTTAAATCATGAACATAGCATGCTAGTAAACTTGATAGAATAACAAATATGAGTTATTACACCTAAGATTTTCCCAGTGAAGTCTTATTTTTACAGAAAGGGATAATAATCCATTTTACTTCCCAATCGATGTGGTACATGTGAAAGGATTTAAAGCTAGGGCAATGCTTTTCTTCATGCTTTTCCATTCTAAAAATTTGTATTCAAACTCTGGGTTATCTTCAGACTCATGTAGATAAACCAAATTTGCGATCATTTGATATTTTAGATAAGTATTGAGTTTAGGGGATCGAATCCTACTACTCAAAAGTTGAGAAGTGAACTTTGTAGCATATATCGTGTAAGACAATAACAGTCCATACATATATATGATATGTATGTTTGTATATCTATATGTATACATAATATATAATTTATCTTAAATATGTATTTGAAGTTTTGTCATTATTCATAAAGTTGTCTAAACGCAGTTCTGAACTACACCATATTGTCTAAACTTAGTTTTAAACTACATATGGTTTCGTATACGGGTATACATATAAACACGCACGTATATATATATATATATATAGAGAGAGAGAGAGAGAGAGGGAGAGAGAGAGAGATAAACCTACATCTATCCATTACATTATTTGTATCTTTTGCACTTCTGTTGCGAGATGTCTCCACTGCTTAGACCGTTTGTTTGTTTTTTTTTTTTTTTTTTTTTTCTCCTTGATCTCCGAATAGATGTATCTTTGAACACATACTTCAGTGATATTTTGGAGATGGTAGGATGGATGAGTTGGAGATATTTCAGTGTCTGAAATGGCAATGACTAATGTTCTAGTGTTTGAATTGACAAAGACTCCCTAGAAATTTAGATAACAGATACTTCTCCCACATCGGCAGACTCCCTAGCAATGGTCCAGTGCTATATAAACACTCATCTGGAGAAATTAAATGTGCCAAGTGTAAAGGCGCCATCCATTCCTACTCGGTGGATAATTTTGAAACTCTTACCATACGAGTAATTAAGTAAGGTGACTGTCATGTCACGTCAGTATGATGACGTAATATTTTATTTTATTTAAATTGTAATATGTGTATAATTTTTTACGTGGCAAAAATTTTAAATTTAAAATATTACCATACATATAAGATAATGGTTATAATATCTAAAAAAATATTTTTTCCTCTTCACATATGGCATTATAAAAATAAATCGTCACACCATATAAATATGATAACATGATATAATGGTCACATTAGATAATTTTTCTTAACATACACATCGGTTATGGTTCGGTTCACTATGGGTCGGTTCTTGATTCGGTTCGTTTTACTGCAAAACTAACCCACAACCGAACCAATATAATTGGTTCTTGACCAGGACAGAACCAAGGTCTCCTTCAAACCGAATCGATCCGTTCGGGTTTCAATTCCATCGGGTCACTGGTGCACCCATAGTTATGGCGATGGGCTGTGGGTTACGACAATGGAGATAGGGATGTGGGTGTGGAGGTGATGATGGCGGTGGAGAAAGGGTGGTAACAATAGGCCAAAAGGGGAAGACCGGGAGTGGAGAAGGGGGTAGAAGTATGTCCTAGTGGTGGTGGGGCAGCCCGTAAGGGGGAAGAGAGTGAGAGAGAGCCTGTTGGTGGTCTGAGTATTGATGGCGGTGAGAGAGTGAGATAAGAGGGAGAGGAGTGGCCACGAAAATGGTCTTCCAGTGACAGCCGGTGGGGAGATCAGTTGCGGTAAAGGTAAGGTTTTTAGAAAGAATATGGGCTTTTTTAAGTTGGTTGATTTTTTTACTATATTTTTTTGTATTACAAATGTTTTTAAAAATTGAAAGTAAAAAATGTCATTATATGTTTTTGTTTACCTCCGTTTTCCAATAAACATTGATAATGCAAGTTAGTGTAATTTTTAAGATTTAAAGAATGTTGTGTTGCATTTCAAAGAACCTCAAGGGAGGTCAGATAATTTGCCCTTTAATTTGTTTTTCTTGTTAGCTTCAATAGTCAATAGAGATGCTTTTTCCTTTTCTTGTCAAATGTTCTAGCTAATAAAACTGGTAAAGTCTTTGGAATCCAATACCACGACCTTTATTGGAGCTAGGGAGATCATAGATTCAAGGGAATAAAGCCTGTTAAGCAGCCGCCATTGGACTACAAACAAACAAAATATTCAAATTGCTTACATGAAAATTAATTAATTCATGAGAAAGTGATTAACAATTATCAAATTCAAATTGCTTACGTGAAAACTAATTGACTCATGAGAAAGTAATTAACAATTATCAAATTCAATTCATATTTAAAGATGTATTTAGTTACTGCAATAAAAAGTACCAATCTTGAACCTATTTATGTTGGATTTAAGAATTACTTTGTAGATAGTACTCATTAACTAGAACTTACATTTATTCAGAAATAATCTACAGGAGCTTTGTGTCCCTGCTTTAATTTATAATGAGTAATAGCACAAAGTTCACAAAATTAACTTATAAATTGAGGTGATAAATTATTACTGCCTCCTTAAATCACCGACAAGTATGACAAAGATAAGAGATTATCTACCAAGTCTGAAATACGTGACGACATATAACAAGCAAACATATCACACGAGTACAAGGCTTATTGTCCGATATATCCGTTTCTTATGGTTCAGACACATATGCCCTTGTATCTATGGAATAATTTCTGGACAAATACAGTTGAAGTAGTACATCAATTTTAAGTTTAGTTTTTACAAAATTTAAGTGTAGCATCTTTCATTTGTAATTCCTAGTGGTTGGCCACGAGGAAATAAAAAGGGAGAATTAATATTTAGTAATTGGGAAGATTCAAGAATGCAGTTGAAGAGTGATATGTTCTGAAAATTGAATAAATCATATTCACTTTTACGAAAATGAAAAATAGTCAATTTTCCAAATGTACCAGAAACATGTTGAAACGTACAAGTCTATACATTTTTATAGAAAGTGGTCAAATATATTTTCAATAAGTGAATGGTATATTTGGGAAGGTTGACCCTTCTTCATTTTCTAAAACTGATATTAATTAACTATCATTTAATTTGACTGAGTATTAATCTTCAGATCATGCCTTTTGGAATGCTGCCTTGAAATGACATTTATTCTCCCAAACAGAAATAAAATTCCAATAAAAGCAAACTAAAGTTAGCACACACTGGTCACCCACTCCTACCCTCCCTCCTATTAAAAAAAAAAAAAAAACCAAATATCTATTTACAGCTTTTAACTCAAGAAACAATTACTGTTAATCTCTAGTTGCACTATCCCCATAATGCAATGAGGTTATTCCCATCCCTCCAAAATAAATAAATAAAAAATAAGCACACCAAGGGTGTTTATATTCATTTTAGAAAGGGCATCGAAATGAAAGAAAATGATATTTTTCTAGAAAATATAAACAAAAAATTTCACCAAAAATGATGTGACAGTCATATTTTTTGTGACTAATAACCATTAAGATAGATGTTTTGTTTTAAAATAAATGGCTCTCATTCAACTTTATTATTCTCATGATAAATTATGTATGAATTTTCTAATTATATGGTAGCACCCAAAATGAAAATGTTGATCGACTTAGTTTGTAAAATCTCTTGGTATAGTACCAGAGAGTAAAATCTCTTGGTATAGTACCAGAGAGTGGGATCAAATCCCACCTTTATCCGAATAGAAAACAAGAGATCAAAGAACTTTATATGAACTAGAAGGTGAGCACACCCAATGGATGTTCAATCTTTAATTATCGCTGGATATAGATGCCATCTCACTGGTGATGACGATGTTTTCAATGTTTGGCAAGTAAATATGGTGAAAATTTTGTTTCTCTCTCTAATCAAAGAACTTTATATGAACTAGAAGGTGAGCACACCCAATGGATGTTCAATCTTTAATTATCGCTGGAGATAGATACCGTCTCACCGGTGATGATGATGTTTTCAATGTTTGGCAAGTAAATATGGTGAAAATTTTGTTTCTCTCTCTAATCAAAGAACTTTGTATGAACTAGAAGGTGAGCACACCTAATGGATGTTCAATCTTTAATTATCACTAAAGACAGATGCCGTCTCACTGGTGATGATGATGTTTTCAATGTTTGGCAAGTAAATATGGTGAAAATTTTGTTTCTCTCTCTAAAAACATGAGGCTTAAAGAAAAATAAAAGGAAAAAAAATTAAGCTAAAGCAATTGCAAAAACATGAAGCTTAAAGAAAAATAAAAGGAAAAAAAATTAAACTAAAGCAATTGCATGATGTGGGCAATTATTTGCAATTATTAAAATAGTGTGCATTTTTATTCTTGTCCTTTTAGAGAAACATGAAGATAAACCTTTTCAAAAAATAAATAACTGAATTAGTTTGAATAAATTGAAAAAGAAACGAATCATTCAGCTTCAAAAACACCAATTGAGGGAGCTTGAATTTATTAACAGAACAAAACACCAATTGAGGGAGCTTGAATTTATTAACAGAACGAAACGGTATGAGAACATAAAACAAAACGAAAGATATTTTATTTACTTTTTCTTCACCTTTTATTTTTTCTTTTCCTTCTATTTTCTATCACCAAATCTTTGGTTCAAACATAACTTAACAGAATTTTAGCATGGGATTTAAGCAACTAGAGAAACCAAATAGAAGCAGCAATATAATCTGAGGAGTTTTTAAGCAGGCATATTTGGACATTCATTGACGAAGAAGTGAATCTTCTAAATTATAACAAGCATTTAAATGGAAGAAATAACCCTACGGCTAAAGGAACAGAATACAAAAATGTTTTAGACCTCGAAAGTTTTTGAATCACAGCCAAAGTTTCAGAAAATAAACATAGTATTCTTCCAGAAATTTTATACAAAAAAAAATCACCAGACAGTGACATTGCTATAATCAAGAACCATTATGATAAGTGATTTGTTTTAAAGTGAATAACTCTTATATAACCACATCATTCTGATGATAAATTATGTATAAAATTTCTATTTGTATAACATTACCTGTGAAGAACAATAATACTAGGGCTTTAAGCTCTTACCAAACTCAGACTTCTTGATGTGTCACTAAACCCGTGGAATACTCAGAAACTCTTAAAAGAAAAAAAAAAAAAAAAAGTAAATGTATTGACTCCAACTTCCCGTGCAATTCGAGCCACAGGCACAACTAAAAGAATTTTTTCTTAGAGAATATGTAATCATTCAGATTATAGATAATATCACCGTATCTAACCACTAGCCACAGCAATATATATAAGAGTCAATGGACATACATACTAAGAGACAATAAAATTATAGGGTAGAAGTGACATGAAATATATAAGCTCGAGAAGAAAACCAAACAGCAGAACTCCTCCATACGAGCACTGGCAGTCAATCGGCTAAAAGAAAAACTCTTAAAAGCAACCAAAGCAATTATCTAAACGGAATTCGCAAGACCAAGAGGAAAAAGCTTGGGTACAGAAAATCAGATCACGTCCAACAATCAAGCCTATAATCAATCACAACGTAATATGACACCCGGAAAAGAAGAACAAATTATAATAACAGAACACCCCCAGGGTGTAAGGTCTCTTCCTCCCTTGCTGAATGCACATAGCGGGTCTCAAGGTTGTAACAGGTTCACTGTGGAAAGATAAAAGTAATATTAAATGAGAAACCAAGCATCTGAATGGAACAACAAGGTTCCAACTGCTTCATGGTCAAAAGACGATCTAATTATTAAATACGAAACCAAAAACCACAATGGAACCAAGAACCATAAAGTGCTAAGAAAAGTGGTTAAACCACCTCTGCAACCACAGCCCCACCATCTTTGGTTGTGCCCTCAATCCTCTGGGCATCTTCTGCTGCAGTGGAAGGAAGTCAAGAGATTCAAAAACAATATGGCTTTGGGGATTGGAAGGTAAAAGGCATATGAGAGAAAATTAAGGCTTGCTTGACTCTTCTCTTTTTTTTTTTTTTTTAAAAAAAAAAAATATCTGCCAGAGGACCCAACTAATATGCAAAGTGCAAGCAACATATTTCAAAATTACACTAAAATTTCATTGTGCTAGCATTATTTACAATAAAACAAATAAAACACCCATGCACTCAACTTTACAGGGTATCAAAATTAAAATACATCTTCCAGATCGAGAGTTTACATATCTAGCCATAGTGTAAATATTTAAGGCGATGCCCAGATCTCCAATTCAATTTGGAACCATTCTGGTGTATTTTAAGAGTTGGAATGATTCTATAAGACAACCTCAAGGGTTTGACTAAGCCGGTTATATTTATTTATTTATTTATTTTTCTTTTGTTGCTTACATTCAAAGAGTAAGTTTTATACCTATTATTAATGAACAAGAGTATATTAGAATTATCTGTGTTCAGTTGTCTTCTCTTGCATTGTTCAGTGGTACCTGAGCACGGGGTTTCTCCTCAGCAAGACAGGCATTGATTAAGCCATTAGTGGTGTTTAATAAGATTCAAGAGAGCAGCATTTAAAGTGGGTATAGGGGCAACAAGATTATCTGGAGGGCAACTCCCACTCTTTTAATTTAGCACACGCGAAAAAATAGAATAGGAGCATCTTCAAAACCCCAAAGGAGATTCTTTTAAAAAACAAAGCTTTCTAAACTTCTTTAAATAAATAAATTACACTCAGAGAAAACACCTTCAATGTGGAGAAACCTTGTACAACTGGTATATACAAAAGATCTTTAAACAGTATTTCTTTTGGGAGCTAAGGTTAAGTCTTTAATGGAGGGAAGAATTGGGCTTATCAAGGTAGCATTTTGATTTTTTAGGCTATAAATTTTTTTTTTAAAAAAAAAAGAGGTCTTGTTGTAGGCTGATGAAGGGCAGAAAGTTAAATGGAGTAGAGCAAAAAGAGGAGAAAAAGAATGTAAGAATAAAAATTAGAACTTTAAAAATTGACCCTTCCAAATTAAGCTTCACCACACAAAAAAAACAGGTGTAATTACACTTTACCCCTTTGTGATTTGAGCCAAATCAAATGACTCCCTTATGATTTAGACTTATCTGCAAAATGGATAAAAATTGTACAATTTAACAAAAATTTTGTCATAAGGATATTTTTATCCTTTTATATCTCCAAATTAAAACATCAAAATGGCGATTTGGTGAAACAACAAAACAAAAAAATAAAAAACCACTCGAAATACAACTCTTTAAAGAAAATTTTGTCATAAGGGTATTTTCGTCATTTTATCTCTCCAAATTAGAATATCAAAAAGACAATTTGTCCTTTTTATGCCAAAATAAAGGATTGTCTTTCAAGGGTTTTTTTTTTTTTTTTTGGTTATTTCACCAAATTGTCTTTTTGATGTTCCAATTTAAAGATATAAAATGACAAAAATACCTCTCTGACAAAATTTTCATTAAATTTAATGGTTACCATGCATTTTGTAGATATGTCCAAAGCACCCCCGGGGGGAGGGGATGTCTTCACTTTTAAACCATAGAGGGATCATCTAATTTGGGCTCAAACCATAAGGGATAAAGTATAATTACCCCCAAAAAATAATTTCAAATCCTATAAAGATGCATGTGTTTAGACTGCTAAATCACCACTAGGGATGTAAATTGAGCCGAACCAAGTTTGGAGGAACTTGAGTGCAACTCAATCAATCGAAACCATGCACAAGCTAGCTCAATAACATAAATGAGCTACACAGCTCCCCTCACATATCAAGGACCATAATACAAGCAAGGTGGTTCTGTTAGAAAACCATGGCATTGAATCTTGAACGTCAATTTTCATTAGTAAATAGCCTACTCTGGGCACACAGTTTTTCCTTCTTTTTTTTTTTTTGTTGGGGGAATTTTTCTTTTGAGAATTCAAATAAAAAATGAAAAAAACTATTATATTTTTTAGTTAAAGACTAACCTGTCAATTGACGAGAGCTGGCAAGTGGCACATTTTGAAAAGGATAAAATAATATGCTTTCTTTCCTCATTCCTGTTGGATTGTATGTCCTTAAATCCATATTTATAACATTTGATTAATGGTATTTTTAATACTCTCTATTATTTATATTCATTTTTACTGTGTTGGCAATTGTATTGATGCATGAGATGTGTAAGGTACAAAAATTACACTTAAAGTAGATCATATGTGTGAACGTGATTCATACACATAGAGATATGATCGCACCAGCTCTTAATTCCAAACTTAGTTCATAGTCAGAGTGAGCTTGGACAACTCACTTAGTCAATTGGTTGGCTATAACACAAGACAACTCACTTGGTCAGTTGGTTGACTATAACACATGTAACCTCTATTCGATAGAATGGTTGGTCTTGATTGCTGGAGTACTTGACTCCGAGTTAATATGTTGGTGCAGTTGGAGTACATTGAACTAGATCATGGTAAGAACACATTCTCACAACTATCAGTGGTAGTGTCACTTCTTATAACTCTATTAATTGCAAAGCGAGTCTTAACCCTGAGGAATTAAAGGACTCAAGTACTTGGTGGTGTGCTCTTTGATTTATTAATGAGAGAGACTTTTGTATAGTCAATACCTCGATAGGTTGGGTGTACATTGTTGGGACTTAGAAACTTATAATTTTAAGGTGGTCACCACACTCTTACGAGTTAGGTATTCTCTTGATTCAATCTATCGGTCTGATTGTTGTAGGCATCCTGGGTTTTTTCCCCTAAAACTTTGTACTATAGTATAAAGTTATTATTTATTTTTAAAAATGGTATTTTGGGATATAAATAATTAACAGTGATTAGTGAATAACGGATTGGTTAATCAATGTTCAAATGTAAATAAACTAAGCTGACAATTTACTAACTTGGTTCTTGTTTACGAATATTTGTTAAGTGGGGATTTGGCTTTGCGGTAATTAGTAGAATAGGGACCTTAACGTAATTTCCTATTTCGAAAGGTCAACTACCATCATTCAGTGGAGTTGAGAGTAATTCACTAATTGCTCTATTCATCAAAGGTTAATGTGCAATTATAACAATTTGATGTTAGCCTAGAATAAGAAAACCCTAAAGATCCCCTTCTTGCAGTTAGAAAGGCATTACTATATCTATACGAAGGGGTGGCCGGCCACATGCCTTAATAGAGAGAGACACATGGCTAGGTTTTGTATGTGTGTGTTTGTGAGTTCCCACCAACTCTTGCCACCTCTCGTGTCTTAGTGATCAGGGAGGAAGAATCCTATGTTAAGGAGGCTCAAATTCATCAAGTGTTCTCACTGTTTAGGGTGTGCTACCAAATCCTACGAGGTACGATCTTTATTTCATGTTGTTGTTCATGCATAGATCAATTAAGAAACAGGAGTATGATCTAAAAATTTTTTTTCAAAATTGCTTCCGCAAAGGTTTTCTCTAAAATCATCAATTCCTTCCTTTTTTTTTCTTTTTTTCTAATCTCTTTTCTTCCCTCCTCTCTCTCCCCTCCTAAATGCAAAGTTAATATAATCACCAAGTAAGAATCCCCATATGTTGTTTGTATATGTATTCATATCTTATAATCTACATTACTATTTGCAAACATACTTCTCAAGTGGGGGGAAAAAAAGTAGTGGCAGTTTTAGAAACAGTCTCACTATTGTCTCCCACTAAAATTAACTGTTGTTACACAAGAATGCATTGCCAATCTTATCAGCATCAAACATTATGAACATCTCTTAAACATTGAAATCAATCATAAGAATGCATTGCCATTCTTATCAGCATCAAACATTATGATCATCTCTTAAACATTGAAATCAATCACTTTCCCGCCTTAATGGTGGAAAGGTAAACATCAACAGATTATAGGATGCTTTTATCTCCACTTTTAACCATTGCTCCAATAAACTTTTCATAATCATAGTAAACTAGATGCAAAAGCATTACAACTGGACAGGGCATGCGTATCATAACAAGTTTTTTTCTTGAAAATGGCCTGTCACAAAATATTTTCTGGAAAATAATTTTCAAATAGTTATGCCAAATGCATTTTTATGGTTTTCATGTATTCTGTTTTTTAAAACAGAAAACACAGTTGTAAAAAATAATAGCAAATGGGCCCTGAATGTCCATGAGCTATGATATCATAAATGCTACATGCTAGAAAGTTATAACTGATTTTCAAGTATCTACACCAAGTGGTTTATATAGAAAATCACAAGTAACTGAAATGAAGGAAACATCCTCATGGCCCTGATGCTCTCCATGATAGTAGATTAATCATTGTCAACTTTTTATGCCCTAGACAAAAAATTTTGGTACCAACCACCAACTACCAACTACATAATAAGTCAGTTGATCCAAGTGCGGGAGCGATTATCGCCTTGGGTGGTAATTAGCCATTACAATGGTTAAACTATATCATCCAGTCTAACAAGACGGTTGCCATTCTTATTCAATTTATTTAACTTTCTCCCTTAATATACTTCTGAGATGAAGTTCAAAATTCAAGCACAACAAATATTCGAGCACATGAAAATGCAAAGTATACCAGACAGTACATGAACTGAAAACAGAACCCTGATCGAAAAGAAAAAATAATCCAAGGCAACAGGAGTCCAACCGCATGATAAAGTTTTGATAATTATTATAATTACCTCCATCCTCTGGGATGTCAGAAGTCCACAAGGTTAGATTATCCCTAAGGAGCTGCATAATTAAGGTGCTATCTTTGTATGACTCTTCATTCAGAGTATCAAGCTCTGAAATGGCTTCATCAAAAGCTTGCTTTGCGAGGTGGCAAGCCCTGAGACAGGCATCTCCCACATCAACTGAGATATAAAAACAGGTTTCTACAGCAGTCAAACTAAATAAAACACCCCGCTGACCTTTCAGGTGAATTCATAATCTCATAATAGAAGACTGAGAAATTCAAAGCCAAACCCAACCGGATGGGATGTGTAGGAGGTAACTCCGCCTCTGCTGCGGTCGTAGCTGCCTGCAAGCAGATTAAAAAAAGAGCACATGAGAGAGAGAGAGAGAGAGAGAGAGAGAGAGAGAGTATATATCTAGCCATATTATCTAACCAAGTTGGCACCTAAAGTTCCATGAGACATTGTTTTTGCCTGCAACAACCATAGCTACCCAAAAAAGTATGGAAGGCTGACTATGGAGAACTAAATAGTTGAAGTAGAAAAGAAATAATAAAGGTACAAAATACAGTACTAAAAAAAAAAAAAAAAAAAAAAAAACTGCTGTTTACATCAAGAACCAGACTCCCATTTTCTACAAAAGTCATCATTCATCTGTTTAGAAGACCGCTACCTAGTCCAAACTTTTAAAGACCCAACTGAAAAAGAGAAAGTAATAAGGAATATCCAATGGTACACAATGTAGAGCTAGAGAAAAAGAACTTCACCCACATGCTAAACAACCTTACGAAATAAGAATCCTTGCCGAGTAATTCACTAGTATATGGTAGTACGTTATCACAAATCTTATACTGAAGAAAAAAGGACAATTATAATTAAACAAATAACAATAACAATAATATTAAATAATAAAAAAATACACAAATACACTTTATTAGGCCTCATTTATAGAATTTCAACAGCATTAACCTTTGCATAGGCTCCATGAGATTCATGGGGCAATTTTCTCCTCCTAGTCAACTTGGTCAATAGAATATCAATGGGTCAATGAATGTCCACAAAAAGAATCAAGAGAACAATGAGCAAGGGTAGTCAATACATGGTTGAAGAGGCCAGCATTTCAAATCAACTCCAAGTTGGCAACATAAATACCATTAAAATAGTTAGAGAGGAAGGAAGCTAAATAATCCGTTGGCCAATAAGATTTCTAAAGAAATTAGAAGTGTAATTTTAGAAAGCTATTCCAAGATCCAGAACAGCTTCATTTTGATGACAACTTCAAATAGAAAATGGTAAATGAAAGGGATGATTCAACTACATATGCGGCAGAGACAGATAACCAAGCTGCAAAAAAGCGCAAGGACTTCAAAGCTAACAACTTCATTCACACTGTGTATTGGGAAATTGGGAAGTCAACCCAGAGGAAAGTGTCACAATGGATGAAACAAAAAAAATACAAACTTCACATTAAAAAGTGATTAAACCAACGGAAGAAACGGAAGCATAACATACTTGATATGCTTTCATCGAATGATCAGCAACCTCTTTCCTCTCATTACCAGCCTTGAACTCTGCAAGATATCGATAATAGTCCCCTTTCCTACATCCAACAAAAAGCTCCAAAAGGTAAATTTTCTCATAACACCCGAAACAAAAACACGATAAAACACCAGTATACAACATTAATTCCTCACATTTTGTAGTAAAACACAGTTGATTCTCCAGGGGGACACGAAGGAATGAGATGCTCATCGATCACGGTCATGATATCATTGCAAATGTCCGTGAGCTCAGATTCAACCTTCTGTCTATACTCCTTGATCCTCTTCGCGTTCTGGTCGTTCCCTCTTGACTCCTCCTTCTGCTCAATCGACGACAGAATCCTCCACGAAGCTCTCCTAGCCCCGACCACATTCTTGTACCCAACAGAGAGCAAATTTCTCTCCTCAACGGTCAATTCAACGTCCAGCTTCGCAACGTTCTTCATCGAATCCACCATTTCTGTCAAAATCAAACCCAAAAGGTAGCTTTAAACAATTCATACGAAGTAAGAAAAAACACAGGGTTTGGTTAAGGAGAAAATTGAGGAAAAAGAAAGGAGATTTTAAGCATGATTGTTACTATTAGTGAACTAAGGTGAGTAGAGGTCAAAATCTGAGGGTTTTTTTTTTAATTTAGTTTCTTTTTGTACATTTTTCTCAGTAATCAAGCAGAGGAGAAATGGAATTAAGTGAGAAAAGTGGAGAGTGAAAGTTTAGAGTGCGATCTAGAGAGAGAAGAACCCTAACCATCGTAGCGCTCGGCCTGTTCGGCGAGCTTGGCGATGTAGACGAAGTTCTCGCGCTCTTTGGATGAAGCCATGGCCGATCTGAGATATATGTTGAGGGTTTTGGTGGGGTTTGTTTCTCTCTCTCTCTCCACCGAGGTTGAAGCAGAGACTCTTTCTCTCTCTTGTCCGACGACGATTTTGGATCGCAGGGAAACGGGCGGTAGACCAATGAAAAAAGGGTAAGCAGCAGTAATCTTTTCAGTATTATCACTTACATCGTTTATATGTTTGAAATATCACTTGTCTCCCCCGTCGGACTAATTGTCACTGCTAGCAGGCCGGGTACCACATGGTGACAGTAACGCGATTCGTCATAATCATACACAACGGAAGTAACCCATGAGACTACTATACACCAAGTAATAGTCCCACTAAATTCAAACATCGAGACACAAGACTATGCGATTATCTAGGATTTATCCATAATGTTCTGCACATTTTGTTAAACTCTGTCCTCCGATACTCAAGTCATATGACTTACCCAAGCCATAGGCGATTGCAACGCCATTCTCAAATGAGGCACACATGACAAGTAATGTGCTTAGTGCTAGTCCCTCTTGAAACACAAGTAAGTAGCAATGTGCAACCAAACATGCGCGTGAGCCTCACCCGTTAAGCACGACGCCTCCATCTATGAAGTTGTTAGCTCTCCGCGGCAAAGTTGTTCCCATAAGGATAGGCATAATTGAATAACAATTGATAAGCTCATAAAATAGTACCCTGCGACACCAATGCTAGCTAAACCAAGTAACCGTGTGCACAAGTTTAAACCCAATGCGCAAGTGCACATGAGGCGCGCGGCATGTAAATGTGCACACCGAGGCCCAATTTGTCATGAGCATAAGCCCCTTCACGGCACGAATGTGGCATAGTGGATGCGAATGTCACAACCCCATCTTCGATGCCAATACCCAACATCTGCCCTACCGGACACAATGTCGTCCATATAGCCTCTTAACTAGCATGAAGACTGTAGCCACGTGCCACAGCCTGCCTTAAGTCTCGCATACTCCCTTGGGAGACTCACTTGAGTGTTGTCCCTTTTGGTAGCACCGGAGGGTGATAGAGTCAATACCAGACCCTACCTTATAATAGCATTCTGAGCCATCTCCAAACTTGTAAAAGAAAACATCATACTCTCTTAAAGAGTCATAATTCATAAATCCAATAAATATAAAAAATACAAATTATGATATTGTTATGCCACCAGCCAACCATGCTCAAACATGTCTTATGCCAAGGTCTTTCGCGGCCCCAGACATGACACGAGTGGCAACCTGTGACACCAATGCCTGTTGTTTTTATTTTCTTACGAGAGCAATAATTTATTCAATATTGCATAAAATATTGATGTAAATAGAAAAAAATATTGAAAATTCGAGACACGATTTAATTATTAGAAATTTTCCCATGTTTGGTTATGAGAAGTTTCTTCAATTCTTCATGTTATCTTATTGATTTCCCTTTCTTATGTAATAATTAACTAATTACTCTTTTTTTTTTTTTTGTATTTGCACTTCTATGGGAAATTAACATTTGAATTTTAGAAGGATCAAATTCCTTAATAATTCTAACATAAGCAGAGCATGGAATAATTTTATCCACTATAATTGGTGTTTTAGGAAAAAAAATTTAACCCGTCTTCAATTTTAAATTAACATCAAATTGGCATCTACATTTATATATTTGTATAGATATTTCTTTTCTATTTCTCCCACTTTTGGAACCATGAGTGGTTCAAAAGAGTTCGATTTTATTGTTAACAAAAGAAAAAAGATATTTTTTTAAGCAAAACTTAGGACCTATTTGATTACAGTGTCTAAAAAAATTGAAAAGGTATAAGGTTAAATGTGGTGAAAGTAGTTTTCAAACAACTGTTTTTAATTATGTGTCAGTTAATTTGGTTGCAACTTTTCTAGACTAGATGGGTTTGGTGAGACAAAAATAGTTGTCTTGCAAACTTAAGTAAAAAGATGGATTTTCAAAAAGGCTACAAAGCATATTGCTCGTAGAGGTTAAGTAGAATTTGATTGGTTTTGCTCAATTGAAAATTAAACAAAAAAAAAAATCTAAAAAACCTAGTTCTCATTTGAATGCAGCTTTTTATGGGTTTTTAGATTTGACTTATGGCTTTTTCATTAAGCTAGAAACAAAATCAAAAGTCCTTTAAAAAAAAAAAAATAGTGCCTTTCAAATGCTTATTTATCATTTTCATCGACTTCTCTACGACAAATTATTAGTGTTTTTGCATTGCTTAGTAAAATGTTGCATATTACTTAAAATTTTAAGAGACAAAATCTTGAAACTAAGAGCAACTCCAATAGGACCAATAAACCCTTCTGTTAGCTATTTTACAAAGCGAGCTCCCACATTTTGCTCCAACAAGCTTTGTATCCAACTCTTTATTTTAGCAATCTGTCTTTTCTCTCATCAAATGTAGTTAGGATTCACTGCTCACTATCTCCCCAACGATCATCCACTCTGGCAATTTGGCTCCTTTTTCTCTCTTATGTTTAGCATTCTCTTCTTCACAACTCCGTAAATCTTCACCAACAGAGCTAAGGCAATCTCTTCACAGTAGATCTTGGGAACAACCCATGTATGGAGCTTTCTCACTTTTCTCCTCTCTCCCCTCTCACCTCCAAAACCCTCTCCTTCGCCCACACCCTTCCTCCCCCATGAAAACCCGCTTGCAGACGCGCCCTTACTCTAAAAGCCCTCCTCCACATTGATAGAATAATAAGTTAGAGAGGGATATAGATAAACCCTAGAAGAGGATATATGTATCATAATGCATTGTATTGATAAGTAATAAAGTTATCTATTACATTGACAGAGAGTATCTA
Organism: Euryodendron excelsum; assembly: GCA_033060915.1. Lineage (NCBI taxonomy): Eukaryota > Viridiplantae > Streptophyta > Magnoliopsida > Ericales > Pentaphylacaceae > Euryodendron > Euryodendron excelsum. Next base: position 27,606,144 of record CM065386.1, read on the forward strand.
TGTATAGGCTTAAGAAGAGTGGTAAACAAGTAATAGTAAACAGGAAAGTAATACATAAGGTAATTAACTAACTAGAAAACCATAGAACTAGGAAATTATGCTAATATGGTTTAATAACCCCCCTCAAACTCAAATAGGTAAGATGGAGATTGTTAGGAATTTTTACTAAAAGACATATTTTGTGTAATGGTTTTAATATTTATTAATAAATTAGTTATTCCATTTTAATGAGAATATGTGTGAGCAATGTTTATCTTGCGTTATTTATTTAATGAACTAGGGCACGGTCCCATGAAATCAATACTCTAACAATCAAATATCTCAAGAGTGAGAATGGGGTTGAGGGACATCATATGCCTTATAGTTAGACTTCCAAGTTGTTGACACCTATCATATGATGTGCAAAAAGTGTGAACATTAGGAAACATAGTAGGCTAATATAAGCCAAATTATAGAATCTTTGCAATCATCTTTTTTGAACTAAAGTGCCCCACCATAAGCATAGGAGTGACAGAACTCCATGACAGATTGAAACTTATTGTTGGGGATACACCGACAAATTATCTGATCAGGACAATACTTGAACAAGTACGGATCATTCCAGAAGAAATACCTCACATTTTCGAAGAATTTTCGTTTATCTAAGTACGACCAATGTGATGGAATCTTGCCAGTAGTAAAAAAGTTGGCTATATCAGTGAATCATGGAACAGTTGCTTGAGACAGTGCTTGAATTTAGAAAAGATGCTCATCTGAAAAATACTTATTGATAGGGAGAGTATCTTTGGCTTCCCCATTAGTAAGGAGTCGTGACAAATGGTCAGCAACTACATTCTCTACCCATTTCTTGTCTTGAATTTTAATATGGAACTGTTGTAACAAAATAATCCAACAGATGAGGCGTGGCTTTGAATAAACCTTGGTAAGCGAGTACTTTAGTGTAGAATGGTTAGTATATATGATGACTAATGACCTCATCAAGTACGATCGAATTTAATCTAATGCAAAAACAACAAGAAGGAGTTCATTGTAAGTTGTGGTATAGTTCAATTGGGTTTCATTAAAGGTTTTGCTTGCATAATAGATGACATAGGGTTTCTTGTCCACTTTCTATCCCAAAACTACTCCTACAGCATATTCACTAGCATCACACATTAACTCGAAAGGTGATAACCAATCGGGTGACCAAATGATTGGTGTATTTGTCAACAGCTCTTTAAGCTTGTTGAAAGCTACTTGGTATTCAGACGTCCATTCAAATGAAACGTCTTTTGATAATAGATGGTAGATTGGACGAGGGATGACACTAAATCCTACTATGAATCGCCGATAGAAACCAGTATGCCAAAGGAAATATCAAATGTCTTTCACAGTTCTAAGAGTAGGTAGTTTCTAGATCAGTTCAACTTTGACTTTATCTACCTCAATCCCCTTGCTAGACACAACGTGCCTAAGCACTATGCCTTGAGTCACTATGAAGTGGCACTTTTTTCAGATTAGGACAAGGTTACTTTCCTCATATCTTTCTAACACCTTCTCGAGGTGTTCCGAACAACTCTCATAGATATCTCCATATACAGAAAAATCATCCATGAAAATCTCCAAGAATCTCTCCACTATATTACTAAAGATACTCGTTATGCATTTTTCAAAGGTGGTCGGTGCATTGCACAAGCCAAAAAGCATTCTTTTGTAAGCATAAACACCAAAAGGATATCTGAAAGTCATTTTATCCTAATCTTCTAAGGCAATTTCAATTTGATTGTACCTAGAGTACCTATCTAGAAAACAGTAAAAGGCCCATCCTGCCACTCGTTCTATGACTTGGTTCAAGAATGGGAGTAGGAAGTGGTCTTTTCTAGTAATAACATTTAGTCGACGGTAGTCAATACACATGCGCCACCCAGTTTGAATCGTAGTGGGCACTAGTTTATTTTCTCATTTTGAATTATCGTGATTCCAGATTTGTTAGGAATAACTTGGGTTGGACTAACCTATTTTAAATCAGAGATGGGGTATATGATACCTGCATCAAGAAGTTTTAGTATTTCTTCTCTCACCACTTCTTTCATGTTGGGATTTAAATGCCTTTACATTTGATACACCGGTTTAGACTCTTTCTTAAGATATATGCGATGTGTGCATACAAGATAACTAATACCATGAAGTCTGTAATGGTCCAACCTAAGGCTTTTTTTATGATTCTTTAGAACTTTCACAAGGCTCTTCTCTTGGCCTTCAAACAATGTAAGCATCCCATTTTTGCCCACTCAGCAATCTCCGGCCCAACTGGATCCAGTTTCAAACATCACAACACATAAAAGCCCAGATTGGCTCTTTCAAACTCTAATCTAGTCAACTTGTCACTTCTTGAGCCCATAAGGCCCAATTGAAGTTGAAAAGACCATATTGCCCTTGGGCGCTCCAGGCAGCTTTCCGAGACCTAGCGGTCTCGAGAACCAACGCCATCTTGGTAGTTTCTTGAGATTAGGCGATCTCAAGGACCAACACCTTATCAAATTTTAGATGGTTCACTTCTGGTGTTTGCTAGCTTGTCAATGTAAAATGTCCGTCATCTGGTAGTTCTCTGAGACTAGGCGATCTCGGGGACCAACACCACCCTATAAGTAGCTTTCTTAGATCAGGCGATCTTAGGAACCAACATCACCCTGCAGGTAGCTCTCTAAGACCTGTAAGGATCCTATTTTTGACTGCTCGGCAGTCTACAATCCGTCCAGACTTGTATTCAAGTCAATATGGACATATTCTGAGTCAAATCAACTTTTCAAGTCTAATGCCGTCTATCCATCGCTTTGCGGGCCCACAAGGCCCAAATAGAGGCAAAATGACCGAAATGCCCTTAGGGGCATTGCTCGGTCCAATTCCAAATTAGGCACATCTTTCCGAAGACGTAAGTCCCCTTTCCATATTCCAATAGGCGCGTCTTTCCGAAGACAATAAGTCCCCTTTCCAATTCTTTTTCCAATTCCAATTCCAATTCCTCTCTCGAGAAAGCTGATTCCTCAAGACGGTAAGTCTATCCAATCTGGCACATTTTTCAGAGAAAGTTTCTTTGAAACGGTAAGTCCCTTTAAACCTGTCGACCGGAACGAGACCCAAGTCCCCTAGATGGTAGAACGGTTCACTTTTGGCGCCTGTTAGCCCACCAATGCAGAAATGTTTGTTTCGGCACGCCTTTCAAGAAAGTTGACTTCTCAAGCGCTAAGTCCCTTAGCAGCTTCCCGAGATCAGGCAGTCTCGAGAATGATCGCGAACCGTCAGAGTAGCGGAAATACTCGCAAACATCGCAACCATCAGAGTAGCGAAAATACTTACAAACAGGTTAATATAGGGAATTGCCAACAAACCCCTGTATCACGGGACCGTCGTCAGAGTGGCGGAAACACTCAAAATCAAGATCAACACCAGTGCCTGCTAGTCCACTTCGGTGAAAAATAACCAAACTGCCACTAGGGTCATTTTTTAGCACGTTTCTTGAGAACACACCTAAGTCCTCAGTATGGTAAGTCCACCCTTCCAAGATTGTCTTAAAAGCAATTTGGCATGATTAGGTGCCTTCTAGTCAGTTTCGAGACTTTTCGGTCAAGATGGCCATTTTGCCTCTAGGCATCCGAATGCCCCGAGGACCACATCGGCTTTGGGTATCAAACCGGTAACCACCTGATAATGCTTTTTATAGTATTCCCGACCTTCCTTTATCTTTCCAGATCATTCCGAGTTAGTTCCGATAAACCCGGTGCAAAATGATCGTTTTGCCCTTGGTGGGTCGGTTGCCTTTTCCGACCACACTGGCTCTGGGAAACACTCTAAATAATGTTTCCAAATCTAGAGTCTTCTTCCGGGACATTCTGAGTCTGTCCCGGCAACTTCCAAGCTCGGTTGATCGTTTTGCCCCTAATGGCTCGGTCAACCCTTCCGACAAATTTTGTCATTCTTGTTCAATTCTACTACCTCTGGGACACTGTTTCAAGTGTTCTTGTTCTTTTTTGGCCTTCTGGGTAATTCTCGGTCCTTTAAGTCCTTCTCGGCCTTTCTAGAGTCACTCCTAGTGAAGCTAGGCTAAAAATTGCATTGTAGTCACTAGTATAGGTGCCCAAATCTTCCAAAGATATGTTGCTTGCCGACTTAATGAACTTTCCTAAGTTGTTGGCGCCACTAGTAGTGGCGCCAAGCCAAAAGCCAAAAAATGGCCTGGCACCACTCCTAGTGGCGCCAAGAGGAAATTTGCCCTGGCGCCACTGCAACAAGCGCCAGGTGATTCTGTTCTCTATAAATATAGAGCCTCCTCCAGTGTGAAGGAGGTCTGCAAACTCAATCTAAAAACCCTACTTTTTGATATACATAACTCATAGCCTCTCTAAACCCTGGTCTCCTTAGGTATTCCAAACCCTAGCCTCCATACACAAACCCTAGTCTCCTATACACTTATACACTCTCATATACTCATACACTAGCCTCTAACTCTCCATTGAAGGCTTGGAATGCTGCAACTACGAAACTTTGAAGATCAAAGACAAACTCTTGAAGACTGAAGTGAAGACCAAAGCAAGACACGTAAAACAAAGCACGCAAAGTTAAGCAAAATAAAGAAGACACAAGGTAGGCTTTCTCTTTAAGTTTATGCATTTTCCCCTTCCGTTCTCTCTCCTAACCCACTTGGGTTTTCTTTTATTTTAATCCTGCATCTTCTTCCCCCCCTTCTTACATGCTTGAAATAAGGGAATTCCTTGTCCATTTGTAGGATTAGGCTATTGGAGAGTCACCGTGTCGGGGGCTTTCTTTTAGTCTAATCAGAGATCACGTGGGTTCGGGCCCCTTAATTATGTAGTGAAGCATTTAACCTTGTATGTTCATGACCCCAACTTGTATTGTGCATATCATGATCTTGCATTCCTCCAAAATTCGTTTTCAAACTCGTTTTCAAAACTTGCATTAACATTGTTTTCAAACTTGCATCAAAACCTTCTTTTTCAAAACTTTTTTTCAAAATCACAATCCTAAGGTGATTCTAGCCTTTCCATGGTTAGGGTTGCTTTAAGAAAGTGTTACATTTAAAATGACCAATATGGTCCATATTTTCAAAGCATTGTTGTTTTCAAAACCACTATCTTAAAGTGGTTCTAATATTCTTATGATTAGAATCGCTTTAGGAAAGTGAGATATTTTATATACTTTCTAAAAACTCTTTTTTCAAATCTCTTCTTCCTAAAAATCTCTTTTCCAATACACTTTCTAAAAATTCTCTTCAACCTCCTTTTCAAAAATTCCTTTCCAAAGTTGTTTTTTAAAACTTCCCTTCCCGAAACTCACTTCCCTAAAAACTCCTTTCCAAAACACTCTCCTCAAAGTCCACTTTCTAAAAACACTTCCTAGGCCTTCTTTCTAGAAAACCTCTCTCCAATCTCCTTTCCAAAAACTTTTTTTTCAAAATTCACTTTCTAAAAACTCCTCTCTAGGATTGTCTTCCTAAAATCTCCCTTTTTAAAAAATTCACTTTTCAAAACTCTCTTTTCTTGATGTCCAAGTTAAACCTTAGAGCTAACAATTAGGAAACCCTAATTTTCTTTCCCAAAAGCATGATTTCCAATCCCTTATTTTGGTCTCAAAACCTTGGTTTCCAAAATCTCTTGTTTTCTACATCAAAACTATATCTATTTCCAAAACCTACTTTCTACATCAAAACTATAGTCTTCCCAAAATTAGAATTTCCAAAACTCCATCTTTCCAAATCCATGTCAAATCCAATCTTTCTTTTAGGAAGCCAAATCCAATCTTCTCTTTAGGAAACTAGGTCCTATCCTCCGTTTTTGGAAAGAAAATCAAAATATCTCTTTTTAGGAACAAAATCCAATCCCTTATTTTAGGAAATAGGAATCTCAATCCTTCTAAATCCAAATCTTTTCTAATTCAACTCTTTCCTAATCTAGTACTTTCCTAAATCTTAAGTTTCCTAAACTTAAACTTTTAAATCTTTCCTTAAACTTTAAGCTTTCAAACCTTTCCTAGTTCCATCCCTTTCCCAAATCTTAACTCTCCAAATTGAACTTCCAAATCTTTCCAACTTTCAAAACTTTCTTATTTTAAAACTTTCCTATTTCAAAATATTTCCAAATCAAAAATTCCTAAATTCTAAACTTCCTAAATTCTAAACTTTCCTATTTAAAAAACTTTCCTAATTCGAAACCTCTCCTAAAATGAAACTTTCCTAATTCGAAACCTTTCCTAAAATGAAACTTTCCTAATTCGAAACTTTCCTAAACCAAAACTTTTCTAAAACAGAACCTTTCCTATTTTGAAACTTTCCTAAATCGGACCTTTCCTAATTTAAACTCTTCCAAAATCTAATCTTTCTTAATCTTCCAAGTCCAACATTCGAGTCAAATCTTTCTTAAATCTCAATTTTTTCCTAAATCCTATCTTCCTAAGTCTAGATTTCCTAAACTTCAATCTTTCCAAATCATTTTCCTAATCCTTCAATTCCAATTTCCAATTTCCAATCTTCTAAGTTCAAATCAAACTCTTTTTCGAATTTAATCGACTATTTTCTATAGGACTCTAGTCCAAACTACGACTGACCACGACTGACCTAATTCCTTCAAAAGGATACGTAAGCAACCCTCATAGGTACAGTCACAACTTTTTTCCAACTTCTAATTCTAAATTTCTATTTTCAAATCTCTATTTCCAATTTCTAAGCTTTCTAATTTCAAATCTATCTTTTTGAATCTCTTTTCTAAAATCAAATCAATTTCTCTTCAAATCTCTATTTTCAAATCTATTTTTCAACTCTCTTTTCTTACACTTGCATATCATGCATCATTCTTTTTAAACATTCTTTTTCTAAAGTGGATAGGATTGAACATTTGTTAGTTGAAGACTCTCATAGGTGAATTTAGGGTAAATAGATATGTAGGTACCGCAAGAGCGGGGTAAGGTGATGGCTTAGTGCGTCTTCCCTACATGTAACCAACCTTCGAACCTAGAATCACTGTTTTCAAATACTAAAATGGAGTTTATTTTCAAAAAGGGCTTAATTATTTTCCAAAGGTTGCCAAATAACCTGTTTTCTTAAAAACCCTTTCTTAAGGAGATATTTTCAAAATCATTTTTCGAAAACCCTAAATGTGATCCTCGGATTATGCTTAGTTTTTAGGTAACCTAACTCACCTGAATCAAGTTAGGTGGCAACTCCAAATGTTTTCCAAAAGCCCTTTATTCAAATCAATTTTCAATTCAAACATAGTCGCACTCATTCTTCTAGGAGGATGAGTTCTAACGAGAGAGTACAGTGTTTTTCCCACTTGTGTGTGTATTCCTCGAGTGTGAAAAATCTAGGTGCAACAAGACCAAGTAGTCTTAGGGAAAAATACCACACAGGTAGCTTTTCGAGATCGGACGGTTTTGGAAACTAACAACTAGGTCAACACCGGCGCCTGCTAGCCTAACTCGGTGAAAAATGACCAAACTTGCCTCTTGGGCCTCCAAGCATGTCTTTGAGAAAGTTTAAAATTTCTCAAGACAATAACTCCACCCTTCCAAAGTGTTCTTAAACAGTTAGGCATACTCAATAAGCCATTCGGTCCAACTGTGGTCCAATTCCGGTCCCATTCCAATCAACTTTGGTCAAAATAACCGTTTTACCCCTTGACACCCTAACATAGTACAAATCCCACTAAATAGTGAAAACATCTTCCAAGACCATCCCTAAACAGTTTGGCACGCTTAGTATGCCACTCCAATCCATCTTGACCCTTTTTGACCAATTCTGGTCAAAATAACCATTTTACCCCTGGTGGCCCGAGCACGCCCCAAAACCACACTGGCTCTAGGTACCAAACTGGCAGATCCTATCATATGCCCCTGTTCGATCCGAGGTGACTTCCGTGACTCTAAACACTTACAAGTCGACAAAAATCCCTTAGAGCGTCTCACAGACTCTCTATTAGAGTTGTCTTTTCCTTTCGATTCTCGGATTATAATGCACCGTCAAATGACTTGAGAAATGTGTAAATAAAAGAATTCTCAAAAGCATGTCCATAGGTCTTTCCATTGATATGGCTCAATTGAATAGATCGCTTCCTGAAGCCCCCAATCGCATGGCTCAAAAATTGCCACTTTCAATAACCTCTGGAGTGTCTTATAAACGCTCCGTTAGGGTTGTCTTTTCCTCCAATTCCCTAATTATAACGCACCATCAAATGACTTGAGAAATGTATAAATTAAGAAATTTATGAAAGTATTTTCAAAGCACTTTCCATTGGTGTGGTCCGATAGAAAAGATCTCTTCTCGAAAGCCCCGATCACGTAGCCTAAAAATTGTTACTTTTGAACATCCACGGAGCGTATCACAGATGCTCCGCAAAAGTGTATTTTTGTACATGCTTCCCAAGATGATATCTTACTCTTCTAGACACTTTTCAAGCTCCCCAAAAATTCCTGGTCCATGAGAAATAGTAGGAGAACATCGTGGATGCAACCGATTTCCCCGAATCTTTTTTGGATTATGCAATTATCGAGGCAAAGTCAACACAAAAATTTCCAGCAATGGAGTGTATGCTACATGTGCCCAGATTATGATCAAATTGATCAAAACTTTGCTTGTTCCCCAAGTTGAGTTAGTATAGAGTGTGCCACATGGCATTAAAAAATGGAATAGTACTGGTGTATGTAACAAATGCGCTAGGGCAAAATTTTGCCCAGACACATGTACTACATGTGCCAGCCCTCACCTATTTGCTTATAAATACAGGTCTCCCCCTCTGCATATTGCAGAATCAAAAACAGCAGCGAAACTCTGCAGAAATAGCCTCTGAACTCCGAAATTCTATAAACACCTCACCCTCCAAGCACTTAAGTTAGATTCAAACTCTCTCTAGCCTATACACTCTACTTACAAAGCTTTTAATGCCTTAGAAGAACCATTTCCAGCCCCTTCAAGCCTCTCTAAGGCCATTCAAGTTCATGACAAGTCATCCATTGAAGCTTGAAAGTGTTTTGAAGACAAAGTTAGTGTTCTCTTTTACATTTTGCCATTCCCACTATTCTCTTCTTTCTCCTAGTTTGCTTAGGCTATTCTCTATTTTAAACCTCTATAATCTACCCCCCTTTCTTGCATGCTTGAAACAAGTGAGCTCCTTGTTCATGCTTAGAGAAAAGCTTGTGAGAGCCACCGTATAGAGGGATCTCTCATTAGCCTACTTTAAGATGGCATGGCCTTGGAGCACCTTACAATTTGGTGTGGCCCATAGCCTTATATGATTTCATGACTCCCTTTGCATATGGTAACCATGTTCATGTATTGCATGCTTGACCCTATTTTCATGTTCATCATTATTTTTCAAAAACTTTGCACTATCTCATTTCTATGTCTTTTCAAATTCCACATTCAAGTGTTTTCTTAAAAATGGTACTGAGAATTGGTTCCTTAAAGCCTAGATCAATTTCCATATCTTATAGAACCACATTTTTCAGTCCCTTGACTTCATTTTGCATCATCTCATTTTACAATCTTCACGTTGCATTAAAATGATTTTCAAACCTTGTATTCAATATTGATTTTCTCAAGTTTTACTCTCTTGAGTTTTGAGATTGAAATGGTCCCCATTAAACCCTCATTTGAGTGGTCTCCTCATTTATTGACCATAGGAACACCAGCTCACTAGAGTGATTTTCTATACCTCCAAAAGTGGTTTTCAAAACAACCATCTTCAAGAAGGGTTCTCAAATTTCATTCTCTTTAATTCGCCTAGAAATGATTTTCCAAAACTACCATTTTCATCTTTATTTTTAGGAGCTTTGCTCTATTGAATATTGTGGTTGGAATGGTCCCATGAAGTCCTCTTTGGAGTGATTTCCTTCAAATTAACTATATGAACCCTTATTCTTTAGAGTGATTTTCAAAATCTTAAAAGTGGTTTTCCAAAACCTCCTTTCCAAAAATAATTTTCAAAGGTTCGTTCTCTAAAGAAGTCTTCAAAACTATCTATTCAATATAGATTTTCACAAGTTTTACTCTCTTGAGTTAGTGGTTGAAATGGTTCCAACGTAACCCTCTTTTGAGTGGTTTTCAAATACTAATCATATGAACCCAACACTCGAGTGGATTCCATAAAATGGTTTTTCAAAATACACTTTTAAGTTTCATGCATAAAATCACCTTTCCAAAATTACTAGGTTCAAACCCTATTTCAAAACCACATCCCACCCCTAGGTTAATTTAACCCTAGTTATCCAACCCTATGTTAACCTAACCCAAATTAGTTAACCTTAGGTCACCTTAACCTTTGGTTGACCTAACCCAAGTTAGTTAACCCTAGGTCACCTTAACCTTAGGTTAACCTAACTCTAATTAGTTAACCCTAGGTCACCTTAACTTTTGGTTAACCTTACTCTAATTAGTTAACCCTAGATCACCTTAACCCTAGGTTAACCTAACCATAGTTAGTTAACCTTTGATCATCCCAACCAAGGTTAGTAAGCTTTAAGGTTCCAATTCAAAGACCCATTTTTAAGTGATCTTTCAATTCAAAACTATTTCCATAACATACTTCCAAAAGTCTTCTACTCTTTTGAGATTTCAAAAATCAACTCCAAAATCTTTTCAAATACTTCCATATTCTATCTTCAAAATGTTTCCAAAAACTTCTCTTAAACTTGTCTCGACTAAAATGGCTAGACACTTAATATTTTTCAAAAAATATTTTCAAAATATTTTAAAAAACTCATAACTCTAAAGTGTCCATAACCTTTTATGGTTAGAGATTATAAGAGAAGGTGATACATTAAATACAACCTTCAAGGTTGTCTTTATTAGGGTTCCAAAACTCTCAGTGTTTTCAAAAGCTCTTTTCAAAAATAATTTTTAAACATCATATTCTTGAAGCAACCCAAATCCTTCATTGGTTAGGATTGTTAAAATATAAGTGAGATATTCAAGAAGGGTTCTACAACCCAAAAAATTTAAAAACCAAAGAGAAGTTTCTAGCCCCTCTTCTAAACAAGTTTTCAAAACTCGTAACCCTAAAGGAGTTTAGTTCTTCAATGACTAACCTCTTAAGGTGATGAAACATTAAACATTAAACATGCCTTTCATAAGGTATTCAAAAACAACTTTCAAAAGCTTTTTGAAGACAAGTTCATAAGAGTATTTTCAATTCAAACTTTACCTCCAAAATTTTTAAAACAAGAATTCAAAATATTTCCAAAACTCTCTTGAGTTGTTTCAAAGTACTTCCAAAACTCTCTTGAATTAATTCCAAAATTATTTAAAATTATCTTCAAACCCGATTTAAAAAAAAAAACGCTTCAAACATTCTAAGTCCTACTTCAAAGGCATCTTTCTAAACTCCCAAGTTCTCTTTTTTCAAAGACCTCAAAGTGTCTTCAAAACTTTTCAAAAATCTCAATGCGTCTTAAAAAAGGCCCTAATGTGCCGACTTTTCAAGACTAGACCCCAATGTGTCTTCTAATGGCCTCAATGCATCTATTTTCTATCAGGCCCTTGCCCGAACTACAAATGACTTGATTCTCGTTAAATGAGATATGTAGACAACCTAAAATAGTGCGGTCATAAATTTTATTTTAACTCAAGTTCCCTTTTCAAAAGTTTTTATCAAGTTAAAATTTTGATTCCAAATAACTTCAAAACTTTTTATTTTCAAACATCTTTTCAAAACATGCATCATGCATCATTCATCCAAAAAGTGATGACCAAACCTCATTTTCAAAATTATAAAGTGGATATTAAGTTGATAATAGTAATCGGTTATTCAAGTGAATGAATTAAGGGTAATTAGACATGTAGGTAGCGAAAAGGCAGGGTAGGGTGTTGAAAGTGAGATATCTTCCTTACACGTAATCAATCCCCGGACCATAGATTTCTATTTCGAAGACCAAAATCGGAGTCATGCTTTCAAAAAGGCTTTCAAAAGGTTATTAAAACCTCTTTTCCAAAAACTTTCTTAGGAAGGACATTTTCAAAACCCTTTGAAAAACCTAAGTTTAGTTTTTCATATTACACTTAGTCTTAAGTGACCCAATACATCTTCAACTATATTAGGTGGCGACCCCAAACTTTTTTCAAAAGCCCTTGTTTAAGCAAATTTCAATATCAAATCTAGGCGCACTCGTCCTTCTAAGAGGACGAGCTTCTAACGAGAGAGTACTATATTTTTTCCACTTGCATTTTTCTGAGTACAAAAAATCAAAGCGCGAAAGACAGGCTAGAGAATATAATAATAGGATAAGACTCACTTTCACCAGGGAATACATACTTTAATATAGATGGTAAATGTTTTCTTTCTAAAGTGAGTGTTTTTTATTCAGAAGGGACAAACTTTGTGACACTAGGAATTAGAGGCTCAAATGATGGGGTCCAATGACCCACTTGCATACATTGTTTCTTCTCTATCTTTCCAGGAATTATGTCCCTAGAGGTGACATGGTTACAATCTAACCAGTCAGGTGCCTTCCTCAAAATAAGAGCTTTTTGAATAAAATCCTCAAAAAATGCACTCTCAAAGTACTCTTACACAATAGACTCAATGCAGTCTACTTATTTGATGTCCTCATACTCTCTCGGTTGTTTTTCAACTGAAAAAATATTCATCTCGACAGTTATATTCTCCAATGATAACTTTAATAGCCATTCCTATAATGGATTACGGCATTACACGTGGCTAGGAATGGTTATCCTAAGATAATAGAAATTTAGGAATGAGCACTAATACTTTCAACCGGTTGTATATCTAATATAATGAAATCCATTGGATAGTAAAACTTATCTATTTGAATGAGAACATCCTCTACAATACCCCTAGGAACCTAAATAGATCTATCAGCTAGTTGCAAGGTAGCATGTGTAGGGCACAACTTACCTAATCTAGTTGTTGATAAACCGAGTAAGGAAGTAGATTGATACTTGCTCCTAGATCAAGAATGGCTCGATCTGTCTTGTTTTCCCCCTATTGTACATGAAATAGTAAGACAGTCGGGGTCCTTATACTTCGATGGGGACTTACATTGCAAAATTGCACTTTGGCTCTCATTTATAAAAGTTGTTTCTTTGACATACAATCTCCTTTTTACAGTACACAAGTCCTTTAAGAACTTGGCATAGGAGGAAATTTGCTTAATGGCATCTAAGATTGGAATGTTGACCTTCACTTGCTTAAACACTTCATAAATTTTAAAATTCAGAATCTCATGATTTGGTTTGGCCAATCTATGAAGAACGGGTTTCATAACATCAATGCCCTCATCTTCAGATGCTCTTGTTGGCTCTAAAACTGGCTCAACTTTTTTTTTCTCTTTATCATTCTCATTTTTTTCTCTTTCTTGTTCTCTCGCATCTCCATTTCCTTCATCACTAACCTTAAGAGTTTCCTTTCTAGGTGGAATGGTTTTATCAATGATTTTTTCGCTCCTCAGGGTTGTGATGGATTGGACTTGTTCATGACTGGATTGAGGATCAGTTCTAGCTTCAGTCAAGTTTACTTGCTTTGGGAGATTTGAATTTGGTTGCGGTTGAGATGGAAATCTCCCTGACATTTGTGTAAGCACCCCCATTTTGCCCGCTCAGCAATCTCCGGCCCGACCGGATCTAGTTTCAAACATCACAACACATTCGAGTCTAGACCAGCCTTTTCAAACTCCAGTCCAGTCAACTGGTCACTTCCCAGGCTCGCAAAGCCTGATTGAAGATAAATAGACCATATTACCCTTAGGTGCTCCAGGCAGCTTTCCAAGACTAGGCAGTCTCAAGAACCATCGTCATCTAGGTGGCTTTTCAAGACTGGGAAGTCTCGGTAACTAATGCCATCCAAGTAGCTTCTCTAGATCGGGCAATCTAAGGGAGTAACACTTTATCAAATTTCAGACAGTTCACTTCTGGTGCCTGTTAGCCTGCCAATGTAGAATGTTTGTTATCCGGTAGCTCTCCAAGACTAGGTAATCTTGGGGACCAACACCACCTTAAAGGTGGCTTTCTGAGACCAGCCGATCTTAGGAACCAACACCACCCTACAGGTAGCTCTCCAAGGCCAGACGGTTTTAGGGACCAATACCTAGGTCAACACCGGCACCTCTTAGCCCGACTCGGTGAAAAATGACCAAACTTGCCCCTTGGGCCTCCAAGCACGTCTGTCGCACCAAGATTTTTCGCACTTGAGGAATACTCACACAAGCGGGAAAAATGTTGTACTCTCTCATTAGAACTCACCCTCCTAAAAGAATGAGTGCGACTAGGTTTGAATCGAAAAACTGGTTTAAATAAAGGGCTTTTGAAAAAGATTCGGAGTCGCCACCTAACTTGATTAAGGTGAGTTAGGTCACCTAAAAACTAAGAATAATCCAAAGACTACACTTAGGGTTTTTCGAAAATGATTTTGGAAAACATCCTCAAGAGAGGGTTTTTAGAAAAACAGGTTGTTTGGCAACCTTTGGAAAACATTTAGCCCTTTTTAGAAAAATAACTCCTTTTGGCCTTTGAAATCAGTGATCTAAGTTCGGAGGTTGGTTACGTGTAGGGAAGACGCACTAAGCTATCACCCTGCCCCGCCCTTTCGGTACCTACATGTCAATCTACCCTAGATTCACCTATGAGAGTCTTTAACTAACTCGTGTTCAATCCTATTTCACTTTAGAAAAACAATGTTTGAAAAAAAATATGATGCATGATATGCAAGTGCAATAGAAAAGAATTGAAAAATAGATTTGAAAAGAGATTAATTTGAAATTGATTTGATTTGAAAATAGATTTGGACAGACGGAATTGAAATTGGAAAGTTTGAAAATTGAAAGTAGAAATTTGGAAATAGAAATTTTGAAATTGGAATTTTGAAAATAGATTGGAATTTGAGATTTGGAAAGATTTTGGAAACCGCACCCATGAGGGTGGAATTGAAAGTTTGAAAAGTATTGTGACCGCACCTATGAAGGTTGCCTATGTATCCCTTTGGGGGAATCAGGTCAGTCGTAGTTCGGACCAGAGTCCGAATGAAAAGAGATTGATTTGAAGAGAGAAATTGGATTAGAAAGAAAGTAATTGAATTGAAAGTTGGATTTGGTTAGAGATGAGAAGAGGAGATTGGAAATTGAAATTGAGAAGACTGGACTTTGATTTGAAGAGATAGATTTGGACTTGTTTTGAAAAAGAGAAGGCTTTAAGAAAATCTAGACTTAGGAAAGAGAAGAGACTTAGGAAAGATTTGACTTGGCTTGGAAGATTTGGAAAGATTAGATTTTAGGAGATGTTCGAATTAGGAAAAGTCCGATTTAGGAAAGTTTTGAATTAGGAAAAGTTTCATTTTTGGAAAGTTTTCAAATTAGGAAAGTTTTGAATTAAGAAAGTTTCAACTTAGGAAAGTGTTGTTTTAGGAAAGTTTCGAATTAGGAAAGTTTTAGGTTTAGGAAAGTTTTCACTTTAGGAAAGTTTTGAAATAGGAAAGTATTGAATTTAGAAATGTTTTTGAATTAGGAAAAGTGTAGTTTAAGAAAGGCTTAGAATTTAGAAAATTTCAAGTTACGAAAGTTTTGAATTTTGGAATGTTTTGAAAAAGGGAAGTTTTGAAAGTGAAAAAGTTTAAAAAACAAGGAAGTTTTGAAAATAAGAAAGTTTCGTTTTGGGAAAGGTTTGAAAAAGGAAAGTTTTCAGTTTAAGAAATGTTTGAATTAAGAAAGTTTGAGTTTAGAAAAGTCTTAGATTTGGAAAGATGTTGAAGTTTTGGAAAGCTTAGAATTTTGGAATGATTTGAAATTTTGGAAAGTTTAAGATTTAGAAAGTTTTAGGGTTTTAGGAAATCTTGAGATTAGGAAAAGTTTGAGTTTGGAAAAAGTTTGGAAACTTGAATTTGGAAAGTTAAGATTTGGAAAGGGGGTTGAATTAGGAAAGGGTTGAATTAGGAAAGATTTTTATGTTCAAGTTTTGGAAACTTAAGATTTAGGAAAGTGGAGGATTACGAAGGATTTGAATTAGGAAAGATTTGGATTTGGAAAGGATTGGATTTGAGTTTCTAAAAGAAAAGATTTGATTTTGTTTCCAAAAACGGAGGACG
The DNA here is from genome assembly GCA_033060915.1 of Euryodendron excelsum. Lineage (NCBI taxonomy): Eukaryota > Viridiplantae > Streptophyta > Magnoliopsida > Ericales > Pentaphylacaceae > Euryodendron > Euryodendron excelsum. Next base: position 27,622,217 of record CM065386.1, read on the forward strand.
GGATCTAGTTTCCTAAACGGGAGATTTGATTTGGTTTCCTAAAGGGAAGATAGGATTTGGCAAGGATTTGGAAAGGGAGATTCTAGAAACCCTAGTTTTGAAAGTGTAGAATTTTAACATAGAAAATAGGTTTTGGAAACATGTATAGTTTTGATGTAGAAAACAAGAGGTTTTGGAAACCAAGGTTTGGGGCAAAGTTTGCAAACCATGTTTTTGGGAAGAAAATTAGGGTTTCCTAATTGCGGGTTCTAGGGCTTGACTTGGGCTCTAAGGAAAGAGTTTTTAGAAAGTGCGTTTTTTGAAACGAAAATTTTTCTAGAAGGGAATCCTAGGGAGGAGTTTCTAGAGGGAAGAGTTTTTGGAAAGTAAATTTGAAGAGAGTTTTTGGAAAGAGATTTTAAAGAAGAGGAGTTTTTGAAAAGTGTGTTTTTGGAAACGAAGATTTTGGAAGGAAAATCCTAGAGGAGAGTTTCTAGAAGGAAAATTTTGGAAAGATTTTTGGAGATTTTTTGGAGTTTTTAGGAAGGTGAATCTAGGGAGTGTTTTAGAAAGTGAATTTTGAGGAGAAAGAGTTTTTTGGAAAGAAGTTGAAAAAGAAAGCTTTGAAAAATATATTTTTGGAGGGAGTTTTTGAAAACAATTTTTGAGAGGAGAGTTTTAGGAAAGTATGTTGAAAAAGAGATTTTTACGAAGGGATTTTTGAAGAGAGAGAGTTTTGGAAAGTATGAAAACATCTCACTTTCCTAAAGCGATTCTAGCCATAAGAGGGCTAGAACCATTTTAAGAAAGTGGTTTTAGAAAACAATAAGATTTGAAAATATAGACCAAAAAGGTCACTTTTAATATAACACTTTCCTAAAGCAACCCTAGCCATGAAAATGCTAAAATCACCCTAGAATTGTGGTTTTGAAAACAAGTTTTTGAAAAAGAGTTTTTGATGCAATTTTAAAAACAAGTCTGAAAACAATTTGAAAAACAACTTTGAAAACGGTTTTTGGAAGATGCAAGACTATGATATGCACAATGCAATTTGGGGTCGTGAACATACAAGGTTAAGGCTTCACCACATAATCAAGGGGGCCGGACCCATGTGGTCTCTGGTTAGACTAGAAGAAAGCCCCCGACACGGTGACTCTCTAATAGCCCAATCTTACACATGGACCGGGAATCCCCTTGTTTCAAGCATGCAAAGAAGGGGGGGGGGGAAGAGATGTGGGATTAAAATAGAGAAAACCCAAGTGGGTTGGAGAGAGAAGAGAGAGGGGGAAAGTGCGGAAATTTAAAGAGAAAGCCTACCGTATGTCTTGTTATTTTGCGCGCCTTGCTTTCTTCGGTCTTCGGTCTTTGTCTTGATCTTCGTCTTCAATCTTCAAGAGTTCAAGCTTTGGATTGCAGCTCTTCAAGTCTTCAAAGGATGGTTGAAGGCTAGTGTATGAGTGTACGGGGGAGTGTATAAGTGTATAGGAGGCTAGGGTTTGTGTAGGGTGGCTAGGGTTTGAACAATCTAAGGAAACTAGGGTTTTGGAGGTGCTCGAGCTCTGTATATCGAAATATATGATTTTTAGGTTAAGTTTGCAGACCCCTTTCACGTTGAATGAGGCTCTGTATTTATAGAGGTTGGACAACATTGGCGCCTGTTGCAGTGGCGCCAGGCCAAATTTTACACTAGCGCCACTAGGAGTGGCGCCAGGCCATTTTTTGGCTTGGCGCCACTACTAGTGGCGCCAGCCAATTAGGAAATGTTTAAGGTCGGCAAGTAACGTATCTTTGACTAGATTTGGGCGCCTGTACTAGTGACTACCATGCAATTTTTAACCTGGCTTCACTAGAGTGGCTCTGGAAAGTCTGGGAATGATTTGGAGGAACCGGGAATGACCCGGAAGGCCGGAAAGGAGCAGAACCACTTAAAATAGTGTCCTAGAGGTATTTGACTTGAAAAGTGAGGGTAAGATGTGTCGGAAAGGTTGACCGGGCCTTTAGGGGCAAAACGGTCAATCGGACCGGGAAACTGCTGAGACAAACTCGGACTGTCCTAGAAGAAGACTTGGGATCTAGAAACATTATTTAGAATGTTCCCAGAGGTTGTCGGTTTAATTTCCAGAGCCGGCATGGTCGGAAAAGGAGACCAGCCCACCAGGAGCAAAATGGTCATTTTGTACCGGGTTTGCCGGAACTGACTCGAAATGATCCGCAAAGGTAAAAGGAGGTTGAGAACACTATAAAAGTAGTCTCAGGAGGTTACCGATTTGATACGCAGAGCCGGTGTGGTCGAAAAAGGAGACTGGCCCACTAGGGGCGAAACGGTCATTTCGCACCGGGTTTGCCGGAACTGACTCGGAATGATCCGGAAAGGTAGAGGAGGAGTGGGAATACTATAAGAAGTATTCTCAGAGGGTTACCGGTTTGATACCCAGAGCCGGTGTGGTTGAAAAAGGAGACCGGCCCACCAGGGGGAAAACGGTCATTTTGTACCGGGTTGGCCGGAATTGACTCGGAATGGTCCGGAAAGGTAAAGGAAGGTTGAGAACACTATAAAAAGTATTCTCAGGACATTACCGGTTTGATACCCAGAGCCGGTGTGGTTCCCGGGGCATTCAGATGCTTAGAGGCAAAATGGTCATATTGACCGAAAAGTCTCGGGAAAGGTCCAAAGGACAGTTTGGTCCTTTTTTACCAAAGTGGGTTAACAAACACTGGTGTTGACCTGGGTTTTGAGTGTTTCCGCCACTCTAACGGCGGTCATCGTGACGTAGGGGTTTGTTGCCAATTCCTTATATCAACCTATTTGTGAGTATTTCCGCTACTCTAACGGTTTTGTGAGTATTTCCGCTACTCTAACGGCTTTGTGAGTATTTCCGCTACTCTAACGGCGATCATCGTGACACATGGGTTTGTTGCCAATTCCCTATATCGACCTATTTGTGAGTATTTCCGCTACTCTAACGGTTTTGTGAGTATTTCCGCTACTCTAACGGTTTTGTGAGTATTTTCGCTACTCTAATGGCTTTGTAAGTATTTCCGCTACTCTAACGGTTTTGTGAGTATTTCTGCTACTCTAACGGTTTTGTGAGTATTTCCGCTTCTCTAACAGTTTTGTGAGTAGTTTCGCTACTCGGACCGTCTCGAGGAATAAATTGTCTCGAGAGTGGGATTGGAAAGGGGTCTTACCGTTTTTGAAAAGATGTGCCTGGATTGGAATCGTCTCGAGGAATAAACTGTTTCGAGAGTGGGATTGGAAAGGGGTCTTACCGTCTCCGAGGAGACGTGCCTGGATTGGAACCGTCTCGAGGAATAAACTGTCTCGAGAGTAGGATTGGAAAGGGGTCTCACCGTCTCCGAAGAGACGTGCCTGGATTGGAACCGTCTCGAGGAATAAACTATCTCGAGAGTGGGATTGGAAAGGGGTCTTACCGTCTCCGAAGAGACGTGCCTGAGTTGAAGCCGTCTCGAGGAATAAACTGTCTTGAGAGTGGGATTGGAAAGGGGTCTTACCGTCTCCGAGGAGACGTGCCTGGATTGGAACCGTCTCGAGGAATAAACTATCTCGAGAGTGGGATTGGAAAGGGGTCTTACCGTCTCCGAGGAGACGTGCCTGGATTGGAACCGTCTCGAGGAATAAACTGTCTCGAGAGTGGGATTGGAAAGGGGTCTTACCATCTCCGAAGAGACGTGCCTGGATTGGAACCGTCTCGAGGAATAAACTGTCTCGAGAGTGGGATTGGAAAGGGGTCTTACCGTCTCTGAAGAGACGTGCCTGAGTTGAAGCCATCTCGAGGAATAAACTGTCTCGAGAGTGGGATTGGAAAGGGGACTTATCATCTCCGAAGAGACGTGCCTGGATTGGAACCATCTCGAGGAATAAATTGTCTCGAGAGTGGGATTGGAAAGGAAAGGACAATGCCCCTAAGGGCATTTTGGTCATTTTGCCTCTATTTGGGCCTGACAGGCCCGCAAAGCGATGGACTGACAGAATTTGGACCTAGAGAATTGGTTTTGATAGGAATATGCCCACAATGACTTGAAAACAAGTCTGGACGGAGTGTAGACTGCCGAGCGGTCAAAAATGGGGTGCTTACAACGTCTTTGAGAAAGTTTAAAATCCCTCAAGATGGTAAGTCCACCCTTCTAAAATGTCCTTAGAAAATTAGGTGTACTTAATGTGCCATCCTGACCAATTCTGGTCCTGTTCCAGTCAACTCTGATAAAAAATGATCGTTTTACCCCTAGGCATGCCAACATAACACAAACCCCCCCAGGTGGCGAGTACGCCTTCTGGGACTATCCCTAAGTGGTCTGGCATGCTCAAATATGACATTTCGATCCATCTTGACTCTTTTCGACCAATTTTAGTTAAAATAACCATTTTACCCTTGGTGGCCCAAGTGCACCCTGAAACCATACTGGCTCTGTGTACTAAACCGGCATACCCTATTGTACGCCTATGTCCAATCCAAGGTGAGTCCCGTGACTCTAAACACTTCCAAGTCAAAGAAAGTTCCTAGAGTGTTTCACAGACAGTCCGCTAGGATTGTCTTTTCTTTTGATTTCCTAATTATAATGCACCGTTAAACGACTTGAGAAATACGTAAATCAGAGAATTCTCAGTAGCCCATCCATAGGTCTTTCCATTGATATAGCTTGATTGAATAGATCGCTTCCCGAAGCCCCTGATCATGTAGCTCGGAAATTGCCACTTTTAGAAACTCTTGGAGCGTCTTACAAACGCTCCGCTAGGGTTGCCTTTTTCTCCGATTCTCTGATTATAATGCATCATCAAATAACTTGAGAAATGCGTAAATTAGGAAATTCCTGAAAGTATTTTCAAAGCATTTTCCATCGGTACTATCCGATCGGAGAAATTATCCCCTGAAGGCCCTGATCACGTGGCCTAAATACCGCTACTTTTGAACATCCATAGAGCGTATCACAGAAACTTCAAAAAACTGTGTTTTTGTACATGCTTCTTGAGGTAATATCTTGCTCTTCCGAACACCTTTGAAGCTCCTCGATAGTTTCCAATTCTTGAGAAACAATAAGAGAATACCGTGAACGTGACCGATCTCCCTAATTCTTTCTCGAATTGTATAATTATCGAGACAAAGTTAATACAAAAATTTTCTGTGGCGGAGCATATGCTACATGTGCCCAAATTGTGATCATATCGATCAAAACTTTACTTGCTCCCCAAGTTGAGTCAGTATAGAGGGTGCCACGTGGCATTCAACCACTGGAACAGTAGCAGTGCATATGCTACATGCGCCAAGGCAAAAATAACCTAGGCACATATAGTACATGCACTAGCTCCTAATAGATTGCTTATAAATTGTAGGCCACACCCCCCCCCCCCCCCCCCCCCCCCCCCCCCCCCCCCCCCCCCCCCCCCCCGGTGGGCGCGTATTCTAGAGCTGAAAACAATGGTGAAGCCCTGCTGAAACACTCCCAGAACCTTCAAAAATCCTAAATACTCCTCCTCTTTCAACCTTCCAACACCCCCCAGTATGTATTTCAGAGCTAAAAACAATGGCGAAGCTCTGCTGAAACATTCCCAGAACCTCAAAAAATCCTAAATACACCTCCTCTTTCAACCTTCCAAGCATCTAAGCTTGAATCCACTCACCTTAAACCTATACACTGTTGGCCCAAGTAGGCAATTCAAGAGGGGGGTGAATTGGGTTTTGCAAAATAATAGCCAATAATCCAATTAAAAGCTTATCAAGTAATGTAGCAGTCGGTAATCAAACTAAAAACCAAGCAAGCAAATAATATGTTGCAATGTAAGCAAGTGTTATGAGCAAGGAAGAAAAACAAAGCAAGAAATGAAGAATGAAGGCACAAGAATTTTACAGAGGTTCGGCCAACCCTTGCCTACTTCCTCTCTTCCTCAATCCTATTGAAAGTATTCAACTATATAAAATTCTCTTACACAACTGCTAGTTTTGCTCCAAGTGCCTAGCTCACTCTTACAAAAACTCTTCCCAAGTTCTCAAAATCTCTGAGTGATTTTGTTCAAGCTTCACTCAAACTTATAAGTGATTTTGTTCGAGCTTCACTCAAACTTATAAGTGATTTTGTCCGAGCTTCACTCAAACTTACAAGTTTACAAACCTACCCAATAATAAATGAAGGTCGTACAATGCATAACTCTCTCTCAAAGAGTAGATAAGCAAATTTACAGCTCACTCAAGAACCCCCCAAATGAATAAAAATAGAGTATAAGATGTAGGAGATGAAATCTCACTTTCTAGCACTTGATCTTGTGTTCTTCTTATTTATATATAGGTTGAGGATCTTCTATATATAGCCTTGAGTTAATTATGGCCGTTGGTGGTAGATGGGAGACCATTTGATGCAAGATCGTATTGTTATAACGGTTAAAAAATATAGCCGTTGGAGCCCAGGTGTCGACACCTGACTTTATGTGTCGACATATCAAGTCTGCATTCCTCAAATTTTGTTCACTGCCTCTATGTGTCGACACATGACTTTCATGTGTCGACACATGACCATCCATTCTTCAGACTTTGGCCATTGTTTTCATGTGTCGACATCTCAAATCCATGTGTCGACACATCAGTCCAGAAAATTTGATTTTTGCAGATTTTGTCCAATCTTCTCCATTATTTTCAAGTTCTTCAAGTTTACCCAAATAAGATTTTTAAAACTTTAAAATAGTTCTTCAAGGTACGTTGACTTCAAGAACACCTTCAATCTCTTCGAGATAAATTCACTCCATTTTGATTACTTGTAGAGTTCTTTAATTAACATCACTTCTTCCATCGATCTAAGTCTTCTTCAAAATCTTCAAGAGAGCTTCTAAGACTTGAGATCTCTTTTCTTCAACTAATCTTCTATCCTTCTTTGAAAATTTTCAATATCTTTACTGGATTTTCATCAACTTGATTTCTTATAGGATTCTTCAATAAATATAACAAAACTCTTCAAGCTCTTCAAGAATCATCAATTTGAGACTTCTAAAGCTTGAAAGGTCTTATTCAAAACATGTGGATTTTCAAGAATACTTTCAATCATTCATTCTTCCACGTCTTTATCAAATCTTCAATGGAACTTGTGATCTTTAACTTTGCTTGAATCTTGACTCCTTTGAACACCTTCAATCTCTTCATGCTTCTAAGTTTATATTCAAACTTTCAAGACTTGTAATGCATGAGCTTGTTGAATGTGTCAACCCATTATGCTTATCACCATTCAAATTCTTCTTGACAAGCTTTTCAACACAAATTCTTTAATATCTTTCAATGTGATAAGCAGAAACTTATTGAAACAAAAATTTGCTCCCTCTTTCTTTTGTGATTTATGCCTCAATGCATATAAACTTTTGCTCCCCCGTTCTTATGTAATTGATGCTTCGGTGGATTGATATGGTCGTGATGATCGAGAGTCTTCATAATGAATAAGTTCTTGAATTCTCATAAGATCTTTCACTTTGAAATAGAGTTAATCCAATATGTTTCTCTATTAATCTTTAAGTTCTTTTATCAATCTTCATGTTTCCAAAACATATTACCATGATAGAATTTCATAACTTGCATCATTCTTTTCAATACTTGTTGAACTTATTGAGCATCTCCAATCTATTTGAGAATAAGATTACCTAAGTAATCTTCTTGTTGGATACTCAAACGATCAACTTAATTATTTTCTTGTTATCAAATGATTATAATGTAACATGCACACTCAATTGAAATCATTAGATAACAACTACATGATTTTGTTATCATTAAAATTAACATGGAGATCAACCTCGAGTCAACATACACCTCATCCCTAAAGCCTCCAAGCAACCTCGAAGGCTATTTCTAGCCTACTTCAAGGCCATTGAAGACCCTTCAAATCTCAAGTAAAGCACTTCATTAAAGCTTGAAGAAGTTGTGAAGATAAGGTAATATTTCTATTTACGTTTTGCTAGCCCCCACTCTTCTCTTTTATCTCCTACCCTACTCAGGCTATTCTCTATTTTCAACCCCTATCTTCTACCTCCCTTTCTTGCATGCTTGGATTAAGAGAACTCTTAGGTCATGCCTAGAGGAAAGTTTGTGAGAGTCACCGTGTACAGGAATCTTTCACAAGTTTACTTTGAGATGGTATGGCCTTGGAGAACCTTGCAATATGGTGTAGCCTTTTAGCCTTGTATGGTTTCATGACCTCCTTGCACATGGTTGTTATACTCATGTATTGCATGCTTGGCTCCATTTTATATATTCAAAACCATTTTTCAAACCCCTTAGCATTTATAATCTCTATACATTTTTTGAAATCCATATTCAAGTGTTTTTCTAAAAATAGCCCAAAGAGTTGGTTTCTTAAAGCTTAGTTTGAATCTTTAGATTTCTATGTCCTAGCGAGCCTTCCTTAAACCCCTTGACTTTATTTTGCATCATTGCATTTTACTATCTTCAAGTTGCATTAAAATGGTTTTCAAACCTTATATTTCACTTTAATTTTCAAAGTTTTGCTCTCTTGAGTTTTGTGGTTGAAATGGTCTCCATGGAACCCTCTCTTGAGTGGTCTCCTTATTTATTGACAATAGGAACCCTAGCTCACTAGAGTGATTTTTTACCACCCAAAAATAGTTTTCAAAACAACCCTCTTCAGAAGAGTCCTCAAAAGTTCATTATTTTAAAGATTTTCTAAAACTACCATTACATGTTGATTTTTAAAATTTTTTCTCTCTTTAAGTTAGTGGTTATAATGGTCCTAATGAAACCCTCCTTGGAGTGGTTTCCAAATATCAACCATATAAATCATACACTTGATTAAAGCTCATTTTCACACAATGATCTTTTTAAAAATTTATGTAACTCTTTAGATTTGTTTCTCAAGTCCTTTACAAAACATCATGGTTTCCAAAACCTCTTTTCGAAATTCATTTATTAAACCACCTTTCCAAAACCATTAGGTCCAAACACTAGTTCAAAACCAGTTTTGAAAACCACCTTCTAACCCTAAGTTAACTTGATCTTAGTTATCTTAGATTTGGTTAACCTAACCCAAGGTCAACGAAACCCTAGGCTAACTTAACCTTAGTTAGTTAACCATAGGTCCCCTTAACCTTAGGATAACCTAACTCTAGTTGGTTCACCCTAGTTCAATCCAATCCTAGGTTAGCCTAACTCTAGTTGGTTAACCCTAGGTCAATCCAACACTAGTTCAACCTAACTCAAGTTAGTTAACCTTAGGTCATCCTAACCATGGTTAGAAGGCTTCAAAGTCTCTAATTCCAAACTTCTTTCAAACCCTTTTCCAATTACAAGAATCATTTGCATGGCATTCATTCAAAAAGATCATACTCTCGTAAGTTTTCAATAATCAATTCAAGTCTTTTCTAATTCTTCCATATCCTATTCCAAAATGTTTTCAAGAATTCTCTTAAACTTGTCTTGACAAAAATGACTAGACACTTACCATTTCCACAAACTATTTCCAAAGTGATTTCAAAACTCATAACTCTAAGGTGATCTTAATCCTCTCATGGTTAAGGTTTCCTTAGAGAAAGTGACACATCAAGTGTGACTTTCTAAGGTCCATATAGGGTATTGACCCCTAAATGCTTTTCAAAAACCTTTTCAAAAATCTTGTTCAAATATCACATTCTTATAGCAACACTAATCCTTCCATGGTTAGGATTGTTCCAGTGTAAGTGAGATATTCAAGAAGGGTTCTATAATCCTAAAGTTTTAAAAACCAAAGGGAAGTCTCTAGCCCCTTTTCCAAACTTGTTTTCAAAACTCACAGCCCTAAAAGAGTTTAATTCTTCAATAACTAATATCTTAAAAGTGATGAAACATTAAACATACCTTTTATAAGGTATTCAAAAACTATTTTCAGGCTTTTCGAAGACAAGTTCACAAGAATATTTCCAATCCAAACTCTACCTCCAAAGATTTTAAAACAAGACTTCAAAATATTTCAAAAACTCTCTTGAGTTGTTTCAAAATATTTCCAAAACTCTCTTAAGTTATTTCAAAACTCCCTTGAATTGTTTCAAAGCACTTCCAAAACTCCCTTGAGTTGTTTCAAAAACATTTCAAAACTCTCTTAAGTTAATTTAAAAAACATTTAAAATCATCTTCAAACCCAATTTCAAAAACACTTTAAACATCCCAAGTCCTATTTCAAAGGCATTTTTATAAATTCTCAAGTTCTCTTTTTTCAAAAATCTCAACGCGTCTTCAAAGTTCCCAGGGGCCTTAATGTGCCTATTTTTCAAAACTAGACCCTAATGTGTCTTTACAAATTTAGACCCCAATATGTCTTCTAGAGGCCTCAATGCGCTTATTTTCTAGTGGGCCCTAGCCTGAATTATGAATGACCTAATTCTTACGAAATGAGATACGTAGGCAACCTTCAAATAGGTATGGTCATAACTTTATTTTAACTCAAATTCCCTTTTCAAAAATGTTGTCAAGTCTAAATTATTTTCAAAAACCTTTTTCAAATTCGATTATTTCAAGTCTCTCAAAACTTGCATCATTATATCATCTCATCCCAAAAGTGATGACCAAACCATTTTGTAAAGTGGATATTGAGTGGATATTAGTGACCGATTATTCAAGTGAGTGAACCAAGGGCGATTAGATATGTAGGTACTAAAAGGGCGGGGTAGGGTGATGATCTTAGGATGTCTTCCCTACACGTAACCAACCTCCGAACCTAGAATTATTATTTTCACAAGACCAAAATGGAGTTATTTTATAAAAAAAAAAGGCTTAAATTCTTCCAAAGGTTACTAAACAAACCATTTTCTTAAAACCCCTCTCAAGATGAAGTTTTCAAATATTTTTCAAAAATCTAAGTTTAGTCCTTGGATTACATTTAGTTTTTGCATGGTCTAGTACACCTTTAATTATGTTAGGTGGCGACTTCAAATCTTTTTTTTTTTCAAAAACCCTTATTCAAATCAATTTTAAGTTCAAACCTAGTCACATTCATCCTTCTAAGAGGGCGAGTTATAAGGAGAGAGTACTGTGTATTTTTTTCACCATTCTCGAGTGCGAAAAACCAGGACAGGATAATTGGCGACTCCACTGGGGTCACATAAAGGGTTAGGCTATTGTCATGTTTCTTCACCCTTCACTTACCTAGAATCTCCGGTTACTTTGTCCAGTTTTATCCACTTTTCAAAATTTTTCTAAGTTCCCAAAAAGTTTTTGAAAATCCTAAGTTTGTAAAAACAAACATTATTTTTCAAAAAAATTTCAAATAGGTGTCATCCCTTGCATTCATTTCTTACATTCATGCTCTTGCATCGACAATCATTTGCATGTTCTTGCATTGATTTCCATATTCACGCTCTTGCATTGATCATCTGTTTTATCTTGCATTGAGTTTTTCAAAGAGTTATTAACTCCTTGCATTTTCTTTTGTAGATGGAGCTTCGTTCGCACTTTATTTTATGTTATATTAACTGCCATGCATGTGATTAATGAATAGAATGGGATGTGTGTTATTAGGTCTTTTCCTTCATTTTTTAAAAAACTCACACACACTTGGTGCACTCACTTGCATTTGCATCTTTGCATTATTACCTGGTTACTACCCTTCTAGTTAGAAGGAAGATTAGTATATTGACTGTGGGCGGATGTTGTGTTAGTTTCTCAGCCTACAGCCTCTTAATAGTTTTCCCACTCAAACTATCAACCAAAGATGGAGTTCATCCTTTTGGGGGTAGACACCGAAGATTTGAAGGTTTGGGAACTGAGCTTTTTAGGAAGCATTAACAAACCCCCAACCTTATGCTCATGTAGCACCCCATGTATAGCCGAACCTCTGTCGGATTTAAGACATACGCGCAATTTAAAAAATAGGGAGGAAAGGGCGACCACTTTACTTCCCCATACTTTTTGTCCATTTTAATTACTTAAATTCCTGCTATTACAGTGCTTGTACATTTTTCTTTGCTATACAAACGTCATACTGCTCATGCGCCTCTCAGCATCATAACTGCTCATGTATCCGTATTTGACTTACCCCCAAAGGTGCTCTATTTATCCACATGTGTATGGTTGACTGTTGCAGTTTTATTTGAGAAGTCCGGAACCGTATTTTCTCAAGAACCAAGCCCAATATAGGCTATTGCACTCAACTCACGCTAAACTAACTTGTATTGAATGAAAATTATGTGAATTAAATCTAAATAAAAGGGAAAGTAAAAGAGATAGAAAATCTTTTGGGTTTTGAGGAGAGTTTTGAATTACTAAACTATTGCAATGAAAATAAAAGTAATTAACAACTAGATAATTAAATTAAAGCAAATTGAAATTAGATTTAATGTAATTAAAAAGGAATATGGCTCAATTGATCCAATCGCCTAATTCATCCAAGACTTTCAATGAGGTTTATAACTCAAATCAAACACAACAATCAAGAGTGTTTGATTCAGAAGATTTAACTTTGCAAGTCAATAATTCTCAAGTAATTAAAATTAGATTCATGGTCAATGGGGGAATCAAAGATTAATATCATCGATTTAACTAGGGTTAATACTAAATTGGGAGTTTGTGCATTGAATTAGCTAAACATAGTCAACAACCTAGGTGTTCTAAGGCATCTTGCAATCAATCGATGTGAATGAATTCCTAGCAATTGTGGAGTAATTATCTAGTGAAGAGTCATAAATTAATACCATCGATTTGCGTTATTAAAATTCTCAAACTTAGTTAATAATCTAAGTATTCTAAGATATCCACATGCAATTACTAAGAATTAGAAATCTAGAAAAATAAAGTAATAAATTCATGAGATAAGTCCGTTGAAAACCTTGGATTCCTTGAGTGATTTTCACATTTGAACCCAATTTAAAAAACTAGCTACTTGAATCCATTAGAAAAGCATGTAAAAATGTAAAGAGAAAGCATGAGGAATTAAATCTAACTTTTACTTGAAACATAAAAGTGTTTGGTTACAAGGAAAATAAAAAAAATGCAATAAAGTGAAGGAAAATACAATACAATAAAGGAAAATTAGAAGTTTAACTCTATACTACTCTTATAAAGCTAAATCTAAGCTAAAAATGACTCAAAAAAAAAAAGGAAAAACCAACCTTTTTGGAGCTTCTCCCGCCACCCCCTAGCTAAAACTAACCCTAACTACTCAAAAAATCTTCAGAAATTTTTCTAAAACTCAGCTTCGGACACAAAAAGTGCAATCTGAAAATCAAAATAGCGTTCGAACAGTCATCGGATAGGGTGCGTCTGATGGCTGTTCGAAGTGCATTCAAACAGTTATTGTTCATCGTTCAAACGCACTATTCACCATTTGAGCGGCTACTGTTCACCGTTTGAACGATCACTATTCATAGTTCAAATGCACTATTCAGATGATTACTGTTCATCGTTCGATCGTTAAGTAATGCAAACGGTGAACAATAGGAACTGTTCGAATGCACTGTTCACGGATTGTTCGGACGTTGTATTATTTACTATTCAACTCAATAACCTTGCAACTTGATTTTGACCACCTTAAAGGTCTATTAAACCAATACACATTGACAAGTTGTAGCCCTTGAAGTCTTCTTTCTAATGGTGTAAAATCAGCTCAATTGGATATCGGTATAAAATGTTATGGCCATAATGCTGAGAAAGGTTGGACTTCTCATCACCGGTTTGCTCATTTTGAACCTACAAAACACACAAAATATAATCAAATAGATATATAACTAAAATAAGGCAATTTACACTAATCTAAGTCTAACAAAGTGCGAATTAAAGGTCTATGATTACACTTTTATAGCTTAATCAGTATTCTTCTCAAAACAAGAGTTCCCAAAGTAACTCAAGTTATTGCATCCCCATGCATCTGGTTAATTCCTAGAGAATGGCTCAAAGCTAATCTCATTCAAATCAAGCCAACCAAGACTCTTCAGGGTATTAAGTGAACCTAAGGATTCATGACATGCATCAAGGCCATCTCATAAAGAAGGGCCCCAAGCCCTCTTTGCTTACAGTGATAGGGCTGCCAAGAAGACAAGAAGTAATCTGAAATTAAGGTCTCTCATTGACCTCCATCAAAGAAGGCGAATCCGAAGACTCAAGAGTAGTTTATAATTTCAAATATAAAACTCGAATAGGCAAAAGTCCTAAGGAAAATGTGCCCTCTCCTTGTTTTAATATACTTTTGAAAATTTCATGTATAATGGAAATTCATCTCAATAAAGTTATCATTCCTGTTGAATGAATAAGTGTATAAATGAATGACTATAGGCACATGTATAGTATCGCATAACAAGGGCAATGCCTTATCTCCAAAGCTTGAGCCAAAACATCATGATAAAACCCCCTCAAAAGGGAAGGACATTCCTAAGTAACTAGTTATTAGTAAGGGTGATTAGTAACCAGTTATTCAAGTGAGTGAACCTAGGGTGATTAGATATGTAGGTACTGAAAGGGCGGGGTTGGGTGATGATCTTAGGATATCTTCCCTATGTGTAACCAACCTCTGAACCTAGAATCACTATTTTGGTAAGACCAAAATGGAGTTATTTTCAAAAAAGGCTTAAATTTTTCCAAAGGTGGCTAAACAACCCGTTTTCTTAAAACCCTTTCAAGAGGAAGTTTTTAAATATTTTTCAGAAACTTAAGTTTAGTCCTCAAATTATACTTAGTTTTTGAGTGACATATCACATCTTTAATTATGTTAGGTGGCGACTCCAAACCTTTTTTTCAAAAGCCTTTATTCAAATCAATTTCAAGTTCAAATCTAGTCGTACTCATCGTTCTAGAAGGGTGAGTTATAGTAAGAGAGTATCGTGCATTTTTTCCACCATTTTCGAGTGCTATAAACCGGGGCGTAACAACTTGTTGAGTCAAAACTTGTGTCAAGTTAGACATTTACTTTGTTATGCCTTCCAACATCCAAGTGTGTTGGTCTAACAACTTGTCTTGCCTATCCACCCTATTTGACTACTCCCAAAATATGATAATCTATTAACATTCAGGTGCAGGTGCGGCGAAACAGTAAATAAAATCCAGTAAAATCGGAGTCAATTCACATGGAATAGTTATCAAAATATGCAAAGTTAGCTGCTAAAATTCACCCACGATAAAAGATTAGATACCGATTAAGCCATGCTAGACACTGTAGTGTTACAATGGATTCAGTTGGAATCTAAGCCAACAATTTCGAATTTCACCTTGAAAAGTACCATGAGAATTGGACAATAATTGCAGAAAATAGTAACAAAAGCACAATAGTTTAATTTGTGAGGAGTGATGGTTGTACAACGAGACTTTAATTAAATTAAATAAAAAAAGTCTTGGAGCCGATTGGTCTGATTACCTGATTTACCCGAAATTTCAAAGGAAGTTTTGTACTTCAAATCATTGGGTTATTCTTGAGCTTTTCATTAAGAAGATTAAGCTATTAGAATGAAAATTCAATAATAATTAAATTTAGAATAATAATAGATTCATACCATCGATTTGTACAATTACTATACCAAACTAAGATTTGCGCATAGAAATTACCAAACTTAATCAAGAATTTAAATTTTCTCAAAGATCTGGAATTTAATTACCAAGAATTAAAAGATTTTAAAAATAAAACAATGAAGCCTCAATTATCCTCGTTGATATTCCAAAATTCTCAGATGATCTTCATAATTGGCTCCAAAAGTAAAACTAGCTGTTTATAGTATTGAAAAGACATGGCTTGAAAAATAACTTCATAAATAAAAAGGTTTATTATAGCAAAATAACGGTAAAGAGAAGACTAAAAAATTAACTGACTAAACAACTAATAACAAAATAGCTAATTGCTAAGGAACCCTTCTGCTCTCTTTCCTTCTGCTCTCCCCTTTCCATCTCTTTTTATAGCTGAGAGTAGGAGATCATCTTTGTTTTATTTTTTGTTTATATTTTTTTCTTCTTTCCTCCTTCTTTCTCTCATTTTCTTCATACTTTTCTTCTTTTTCTCTCCTTTTCTCCTTTTCTTCATTTTCTTCCGTGTCTTTGTTAGCAGCTCCACAATGGTATATATATACAAAGAATAATATATTATATATAAAGCATAAGAATAATATATAATATATAAAGAAAAAGATATATATTATAATATATAAAGTATAAGATATAATATAATATATATATATATATATATATATATAATATAATGTACACATCCACTTGTATAGATAATATACATCACTTTGTTTTATTTTTCTTGATTTTATCTTCAAATTTACTCAAGGTGTGTAAAACATGAAAAATACTAAATTAATATAAAAATAATAAATAACACACAAATAATAACTAACATTAACCTGCAATTAGGGACTCCAATTGTACTTTTAAAGTACAATCACACCCCCTAACTAAGTTTTTACTAGTCCCTATCAAAACAAATAAACACACGTCAAAGATAAAAAGATATGCTCCACTTTCGTAAGGACCACAACTGTATTTTATCCCTAGTGGATGAGTGGTATCTCGTGAGGGTTTTCAATTATGGTACCCACAAATATCAAAATGTGGTTTATAAGTGAGGATAATGACGAAAAAATATTACATGTATCACAATATAAGCATATTCAGTATATCCTACTCATAAATAGACAAGCAAAATAATGTCTTAAAATAACATATGAGAAGGTTTTGTGTGCGTGTGATCATTACATGATAATAAAAGTGTTACAACATAAAACCACAGATACATCCTTTAAGCTTTGATTTAACCTTACTGTATATTTTCTCAGAAAGAAAGAATATAGGCATCTCACACCAGTTGTCCTTGTAAAAGAGTAAATGTAATGAAAAATCAAATAGACAACTATAAAGAAAATGACGTGAATATATAAAGTGAAAGACTTCTTAGCATAGCTGTATGAAAGAATACTTAATGTTAAAATCACACAAGCAATTGATAAATGAATTCTCTACGAAGTGAATGAACAAATAATGTACACATCAAATTCTCGAGGACTTTTTTAAGGTTGTAACTTGACCATGAGGTATAAGGTAGGAAGAAAGAAAGGATAAAGGCTCAAAACACGTGTGATCAACGCATGAATTGATCAATGAATACATACTTTCAATTTTCCTATTTCATTTGATTAGATAGGATTTTTTTTTTCTTTTTTGTACTTCCCTTATTCCTTTGTTTTTTTTCTTTTCTTTCCTTTGTTGCTAAATTATTTTTTTTTCATATTGTAAATAGATAACCCCCTTTCTCAATTCAACTTGCACAAGTGAAGATACTTGTGTTTTCGTATTTAAAGACAAAATTTTAGCATTTATACATGTAGCAAGAGACAAAGAAATAGGCTTAAAGATGGTTCCAAGATGGTTCCAAGGGGATTATGTTAACAAAGAAATTTGTGGCTCAAAGATTCAAAGATGGCCTTGATTTTTGAAAGTGCACAACAGCTCAAGTTTATAAGAATTCAACATATTCAATTACCTAAACAATTAAAACAATCAAGTTAAATACAAATATAATGGAGCCATTGATAGAGTAATGTGGAAGAAATTTATCAAGAGTAAATGTAAATACTCTAAAAGGCATGATTGACTTTAAAGCTTACTTGGTGAATAATTTCTACTTTGTAAGGATGATACTATACAATATGTAACAATACTAAACTTATCATGAGATGATAATAAGTGATGTAAAATAGCATCTTTCTATGTGTTAAGATAAAATCTTACAATTGTATTAAAAATAAAGAATAAAACAAAAACTGTGCTAAGATGAATGAAAACATGTTCCAACAAATTCTCAAAATCTACAGTTGCATTTTACCAATGATAGTGCAAAACAGTAAAAGATATGCAAACTTCTGGTAAGTTCTCAAGGTAGTAGACACATTTCATTGCATCATCTAAGAATAACACAAATCAATAAGAGTCCAAGTATAGTTCGCATGATCCTCTGTTGTTCGCAAGCTTTGTTGTTATTGTTGCTGTTGTTGTTGTTGTGTTTTTTTTTTTAGCTTGAAAAATACTTTGAAAACCTACAAAACTTAACACAAACAATCCGTAGAACATATTTACAGATAAATTAAACAAGCAATTATAAAATAAAAAGAAATATACAATCATACTGTATAATGGTTGGGCATGACAAAATCGAGTTAAACTTTTAACATTCAAATTAAGGTAGTCTACAGTTCTAGTGAAACCCAGGTATCTTAATGCCTCGGCCTTTACTCTACCCTTAATAATGTCTAAGTAAACCATCTGATTCTCTGACACTAATAGATTGCTCCCTTTATAATGTTTGTTTACACACGTGTGTCTAGCACAGCGATGACATCTATTCAACCCTACTTGCTCTTCTCTTATAGGCTTGAGTACTGCGACCAGTAAGAGGTTGAGGTTGTTTCTCTTGGAGCTCAACTCTCCTCACCAATCTTGCATGGCAAATTATTTCGCCACTGATACCGAGTGAAAGTATCAGATTAACACAACACACAAATGCAAGCACTTTGCCATGTATATGCAAAGTCATAACTATCCAGTTCTTTAACGTTTGCTGGTCTAAAAAACAAATAATAGAAAATGACGAACTAAATAATAGAAAAACAAACATGGCCCGCCCCCCAACTAGGTAACAGCCATGACCGCGAGGCAAAAATGGAAGGGAGAGGGTAGGAGACAAACATGGGTGAGAAAAAAAGGTTCCTTCCCTCCAACTAAAGATAAACTAGTTACCAAATCAAATAAATAGACTAAACTAATTGTACAAACAGATTGGCTGTTCCTTCTACTCAAGCAATGGTGGATTTATAAGATCCACACTTTTAATAACACTTACAAAGTTCTCTAAGTAGGGCTTCAATCTTTGCCCATTGACGTTAAAAACATTCCCATTACTGGAATTCTCAATTTCTGTAGCTCTGTGCGATGACATATATACTACTAGATAAGGTCTAGACCCATTAACTTTAAAAACATTCCCATTGTTGGAATTCTTAATTTTTACTGCTCTGTGTGGTGACACATCTCTTACCAGATAAGGTCCAAACCATTACTATTTAATTTGTTCGGAAACAATTGTAACCAGAAATTGTAAAGCAATACTTTTTGACCAACATGAAAAGACTTACGAAGGATGTATTTGTTATGGAATGTTTTCATCTTGGCCTTAGAGATCTTTGAATTCTCATAGGCATCATTTCGAAGTTCCTCAAGTTCATTGAGTTGTGGCTTTCTAGTTTGGCCACTTGTATCTATGTTCTCATTAAATTGGCAAATGACCTCATAGGCTTTGTGCTCAATTTCCACTGGAAAGTGACCAAATTTCCCATGCACAAGCTTGTAAGGAGAAGCACTTAACATAGTTTTGTAAGCAATTTTATAAGTCCAGAGTGTATCCACTAACTTTAAGGACTAGTCCTTACGATTAGGATTAACAATTTTCTCAAGAATGTGCTTAGTCTCCCGATTAGCTAACTCAACTTGACCACTAGTTTAGGGATGATAAGGTGTACTAACCTTGTAAGTGACCCCATACTTGCACATTAACATTCCAACGGGTTCATTACAAAAGTAAATGCCACCATCACTAATGATAGCATGAGGCATACCAAAGCGAGAAAATATATTCTCTTTTAAGAACTTAACCACAACGTAGTGATCATTGGTTCGAGAAGCAATAACCTCCACCCATTTAGACACATAGTCAATGGCCATAAGAATGTAAAGAAATCCAAACAAACTAGGGAATGGTCCCATGAAATCAATACCCTAACAATGAAATATCTCAAGAGTAAGAACGGGGTTGATGGGCATCATGTGCCTTCTAGTAAGACTTTCTAGTATGGTGGGCCAATATAAGCTAGACTGTAGAATCTTTTCAACCGTCTTTTTCAAACTAAAGTGCCCACCACAAGCATAGGAGTGATAGAACTTCATGATAGATTGAAACCCATTATTGGGTATATACTGATAAATTATCTGATTAGGACAATACTTGAACAAGTACAGATCATTCCAGAAGAAATACCTCATATTTCTGAAGAATTTTCATTTATCTAAGTAAGACCAGTGTGATGGTATATTTCTAGTAGCCAAAAAGTTGGCTATATCAGCGAACCATGAAACAGTTGCTTGAAATAGTGCTTGGATTTAGAAAAGATGCTCATTCGAAAAATACTCATTGCTAGGGAGAGTATCTTTGGCTTCCCCATTAGTAGGGAGTCGTGACAAATGGTCAGCAAATACATTCTTTATCCCTTTCTTGTCTTGAATATCAATGTGAAACTCTTGTAACAAAAAAATCCAACAGATGAGGCATGGCTTTGCATCAGCCTTGGTAAGCAAGTATTTTAGTGCAAAATGGTGAGTATATATGATAAATAATGACCCCACCAAGTACAACTGAAATTTATTTATGGAAAAATGACAGCAAGGAGTTCTTTTTCGGTTGTGGTATAGTTCAATTGGGCTTCATTCAAAGTTTTACTTATATAATAGATGACATAAGGTTTCTTGTCCACTCTTTGTCCCCAAATTGCTCCTACAGCATAATCACTAGTATCACACATCAACTTTAAAGGTGATGACCAATCGGGTGACCAAATGATAGGTGCAGTTGTCAACAGCTCTTTAAGCTTGTCGAAAGCTTCTTGGCATTTAGATGTCCATTCAAATAAAATTTCTTTTGACAATAAATGACACATTAGATGAGAGATGGCACTAAATCCTACTATGAATCGCGCGGTAAAAACCAGCATGCCTAAGGAAAGATCGAATGTCTTTCACAATTCTAGGAGTAGGTAGTTTCTAGATCAGTTCAACTTTAGATTTATCTACCTCAATCCCCTTGCAGGACACGATGTGCCCAAACACTATATCTTGTGTCACCATAAAGTGGCACATTTTTCAGTTTAGGACAAGGTCACAATTTATTATTAATTCTGAGGCTTCTGTTTCCTTCGACTAAAATTCAAAGTTCAGCCATGAAGGGCCATGAAAACAACTCAAATAATAACCTAGAATGATACAAAAAAATGCCAACAACCCTAAAAATAAAACAGTCCTAGCTTTTATAGGCTTCTGAAATTCTGCAGCTGCGTACAACCATTCGAATGCCCTTTGTCGCGCCCAGATTTTTTGCACTCGAGGAATACTCACCCAAGCGGGAAAAATGCTGTACTCTCTCGTTAGAACTCACCCTCCTAGAAGAATGAGTGCGACTAGGTTTGAATTGAAAATTGGTTTGAATAAAGGGCTTTTGAAAAAGATTCGGAGTCGCCACCTAACTTGATTAAGGTGAGTTAGGTCACCTAAAAACTAAGAATAATCCAAAGACTACACTTAGGGTTTTGGAAAACGATTTTGAAAATATCTCCTTGAGAGAGGGTTTTTAAGAAAAACGGATTGTTTGGCAACCTTTAGAAAACATTTAGCCCTTTTCAGAAAAATAACTCCTTTTGGTCTTTCGAAAACAGTGATCTAAGTTCGGAGGTTGGTTACGTGTAGGGAAGACGCACTAAGCTATCACCCTACCCCGCCCTTTCGGTACCTACATGTCAATATACCCTAGATTTACCTATGAGAGTCTTTAACTAACCCTAGTTCAACCCTATTCACTTTAGAAAAACAATGTTTGAAAAATATGATGCATGATATGCAAGTGCAAGATGAGAGAATTGGAAAAAGAAATTGATTTGAAAAGAAATTGATTTGATTTGAAAATAGATTTGAAGAAATAGAATTGAAATTGAAAAGTTTGAAAATTGAAAGTAGAAGTTTGAAAATAGAAATTTTGGAATTTTGAAAATAGATTGAAATGTGAGATTTGAAAAGATTTTGGAAACCGCACCCATGAGGGTGGAATTGAAAGTTTGAAAAGTATTGTGACCGCACCTATGAAGGTTGCCTACGTATCCCTTTGGGGGAATCAGGTTAGTCGTAGTTTGAACCGGAGTCCGATTGAAAAGAGAAGAGTGGATTTAAAGAAGGAGATTGAATTGGAAATTGAATTCGATTTGGAATTGGAAAAGGAGATTGGAAATTGAAATTGAGAAAATTGGACTTCGATTTGAAAAGATAGATTTGGACTTGTTTTGAAAAAGAGAAAGATGAAGGTTTAAGAAACCTAGACTTAGGAAAAACTTGACTCGACTTGGAAGGTTTAGGAGATTAAGAAAGGTTGGATTTAGGAAATGTTTGAAAAGTGGAAAGTTTCGTTTTAGGAAAGGTTTGAAAAAGAAAAGTTTCATTTTTGGAAAGTTTTGAAATTAGGAAAGTTTTAGGTTTAGGAAAGTTTTCGAAAAAGGAAAGGTTTTCAGATTAGGAAAGTTCCCAAATTAGGAAAGTTTTGAAAATCGGAAAGTTTTGAATTTAGAAATGTTTTGAAAAAGGGAAGTTTTGAATTTGGAAAGCTTTGAAAACAAGGTAGTTTTGAAAATAAGAAAAGTTTCGTTTTGGGAAAGGTTTGAAAAAAAGGAAAGTTTTCAATTTAGGAAATGTTTGAAAAAAAGGAAGTTTCAACTTAAGAAAGTCTTGAATTTAGAAAGTTTTGAGTTTAGAAAAGTTTTAGATTTGAGAAGATTTTGAAGTTTTGGAAAGTTTAGAATTCAGAAAGATTTGAAATTTAGAAAGTTTAAGATTTAGAAAGTTTTAGAGTTTTAGGAAATCTTGAGATTAGGAAAGGTTTGAAAGCTTAGGTTTAAGAAGTTAAGATTTGAAAAGAGGGTAGATTTAAGAAAGGGTTGAGTTAGGGAAAATTTGAAAGTTGAGTTTTAAAATTTAGGAAAGATTTTTATATTCAAGTTTTGGAAACTTAAGGTTTAGGAAAGTGGAAGTTTAGAAAGGATTCGAATTTAGGAAAGATTTGGATTTTGAAACTTAAGGAAAAATTTGAAGTTTAGGTTTAGGAAACTTATGATTTAGGAAGGTGGGAAATTAGGAAAGGTTTGGATTAAGAAGGGATTGGATTTGGTTTCTAAAAGAGAAAGGTTAGATTTTGTTTCCAAAAACGAAGGACGGCATCTAGTTTCCTAAACGGGGAGATTTGATTTGGTTACCTAAAGGGAAGATTGGATTTGGCAAGGATTTGGAAAGGGAGATTCTAGAAACCCTAGATTTGGAAAATTCTAGCTTCGACGTAGAAAATAGGTTTTGAAAACAAGGATAGTTTTGATGTAGAAAACAAAAGATTTTGGAAACCTAGGTTTAGGGCAAAGTTTGAAAATCATGTTTTTGGAAAGAAAACTAGGGTTTCCTAATTGTGGTTTCTAGGGCTTGACTTGGGCTCTAAGGAAAGAGTTTTTTTAGAAAGTGCGTTTTTGGAAACGAAGGTTTTCTAGAAAGGAATCCTATGGAGCAATTTTTGAAAAGTGAATTTGGAAAGAGAGTTTTTGGAAAGAGATTTTAGAGAGAAGAAGTTTTTTTTGGAAAACATGTTTTTGGAAACGTAGATTTTGGAAGGAAGATCCTAGGGGAAAATTTCTAGAAGGGAGATTTTGGAAAAGAGAGTTTTTGGAAAGATTTTTAGGGAGCGTTTTTAGGAAGGTGAACCTAGGGAGAAGATTTTGGAAAGGATTCGAAAAAGGGAGTTTTGAAAAATAGATTTTGGAAGGGAGTTTTTGAAAATAATTTTTGGAGAAGAGAGTTTTAGGAAAGTATAAAAACATCTCACTTTCCTAAAGCGATTCTAGCCGTAAGAGGGCTAGAACCACTTTAAGAAAGTGGTTTTGAAAACAAAGTTTGAAAATATAGGCCAAAATGCCACTTTTAATATAACACTTTCCTAAAGCAACCCTAACTATGGAAAGGCTAGAATCACCCTAGGATTGTGATTTTGAAAACATGTTTTTGAAAAAGAGCTTTTGATGCAATTTTGAAAACAAGTTTGAAAACGATTTTTCAAAATAACCTTTTGAAAACGAATTTTGGAAGATGCAAGACCATGATATGCACAATGCAATTTGGGGTCGTGAACATACAAGGTTAAGGCTTCACCACATAATCAAGGGGGCCGGACCCACGTGGTCTTTGGTTAGACTAGAAGAAAGCCCCCGACACGGTGACTCTCCAATAGTCCAATCCTACACATGGACCGGGAATCCCCTTGTTTCAAGCATGCAAAGAAAGGGGGGAAAGAGATGGGGGATTAAAATAGAGAAAACCCAAGTGGGTTGGAGAGAGAAGAGAGAGGGGGGGGGGGGAAGTGCAGAAAATTAAATAGGGAGCCTACCTTGTTTCTTGTTTATTTTGCGCGCCGTGCAGTCTTCGGTCTTCGGTCTTCGGTCTTGATCTTCACCTTCAGTCTTCAAGGATTGTCCTCAAGCTTTGGATGGTAGCTCTTCAAGTCTTCCAAAGATGGTTGAAGGATAGTGTATGAGTGTATGGGGGTGTGTATGAGTGTATAGGAGGCTAGGGTTTGTGTATAGTGGCTAGGGTTTGGGAAAACCTAGGGAGGCTAGGGTTTTTGGAGGTGCTCGAGCTCTGTGTATCGAATTGTGTGATTTCTAGGCTAAGTTTTTCAGACCCTTTTCCCGTTGATCGAGGCTCTGTATTTATAGAAGTTGCACAAGCCTGGCGCCTGTTGCAGTGGCGCCAGGCTTGTGCAACGTATCTTTGACTAGATTTGGGCGCCTGTACTAGTGACTACCATGTAAACTTTAGCCTGGCTTCACTAGGAGTGACTCTAGAAAGTCCGGGAATGATTTGAAGGAGCCGGGAGTGGCCCGGAAGGCCGGAAAGGAGCAGGAACACTTAAAATAGTGTCCTGGAGGTATTTGACTTGAAAAGTGAGGATTGGATGTGTCGGAAAGGTTGACCGAGCCTTTAGGGGCAAAACGGTCAATCGGACCGGAAAACTGCCGGGACAGACTCAAACTGTCCCGGAAGAAGACTTGGGATCTGGAAACATTATTTAGAATGTTCCCAGAGGTTGCCGGTTTGATACCCAGAGCCGGCGTGGTCGGAAATGGAAATCGGCCCACCAGGGGCAAAACGGTCATTTTGCACTGGGTTTGCCGGAACTGACTCGGAATGGTCCGAAAAGGTAAAGGAAGGTCAAGAACACCATAAAAAGTATTCTCGTGACATTACCGGTTTGATACCCAGAGCCGGTGTGGTTGAAGAAGGAGACCGGCCCTCCAGGGGCAAAACGGTCATTTTGCACCGGGTTGGCCGGAACTGACTCGGAATGGTCCGGAAAGGTAAAGGAAGGCCGAGAACACTATAAAAAGTATTCTCGGGACATTACCGGTTTAATACCCAGAGCCGGTGTGGTTTCTAGGGCGTTCGGATGCCTAGGGGCAAAATGGTCATCTTGACCGGAAAAGGTCCAAAGGGTAATTTGGTCATTTTTCACCGAAGTGAGCTAACAAACATGGGTATTGACCTAGGTTTTGAGTGTTTCCGCCACTCGGACGGGGTTGAGTATTTCTGCTACTCGGACGGGGTTGAGTATTTCCGCTACTCGGACGGGGTTGAGTATTTCCGCTACTCGGACGGGGTTGACGATTTGAGAGTATTTCCGCTACTCTAACGGTTCTATGAGTAGTTCCGCTACTCTAACGGTTCTGTGAGTACTTCCGCTACTCTAACGGTTCTGTGAGTACTTCCGCTACTCTAACGGTTGAGTATTTCCGCTACTCGGACGACTCCGTGAGTACTTCCGCTACTCTAACGGTTGAGTATTTCCGCTACTCGGACGGTTCTGTGAGTACTTCCGCTACTCGGACAGTTCTGTGAATACTTCCGCTACTCTAACGGTTCTGTGAGTACTTCCGCTACTCTAACGGTTCTGTATTTCCGCTACTCGGATGGCTCCGTGAGTACTTCCGCTACTCTAACGGTTGAGTGTTTCCGCTACTCTAACGGCTTTGTGAGTATTTCCGCTACTCTAACGGTTCTGTGAGTATTTCCGCTACTCTAACGGTTGTGTGAGTAGTTTTGCTACTCGGACCGTCTCGAGGAATAAACTGTCTCGAGAGAGGGATTGGAAAGGGGTCTTACCGACTCCGAAGAGACGTGCCTGGATTGGAACCATCTCGAGGAATAAACTGTCTCGAGAGAGGGATTGGAAAGGGGTCTTACCGACTCCGAAGAGACGTGCCTAGGTTTTGAGTGTTTCCGCCACTTTGACGATTTTGTGAGTGTTTTCGCCACCCTAACGGTTTTGTGAGTGTTTCCACCACTCTGACGGTTTTGTGAGTGTTTCCGCCACTCCGATGGTTTGGTGAGTGTTTCCGCCACTCTGACGGTTTTGTGAGTCGTTTTGCTACTTGGACTGTCTCGAGGAATAAACTGTCTCGAGAGAGGGATTGGAATTGGAATAAGAAAGGATAATGCCCCTAAGGGCATTTTGGTCATTTTGCCTCTATTCAGGCCTGACAGGCCCGCGAAGCGATGGAAAGACAAAATTTGGACTAGAGGATTGGTTTTGATTGGAATATGTCCATAATGACTTGAAAACAAGTCTGGACGGAGTGTAGACTGCCAAGCGGTCAAAAATGGGGTGCTTACACCCTTACTACCATTCGAACGCATCGGACTACCGTTCGAACGGTGCGTCGAACGCACTTCGAACGGTAAAATTGCTCTTTGTGTATTTCAAACGCTCTTCGAACCTGAACTTGACGTGAATCCATTTGACGTACCGTTCGAATGCATATGCTACCATTCGAATGCTCCTTCGAACGCTTCTTCCATTTTAGCACGAATTCGTCCCTTTTAAGCTAGGATCCTCTTCCTTGGTGTTCCATAGCACCCTAAATCAAAACATAAGAATAGTGAGTATCTTTAGGCACCAAATAAGTATAAAAGATTAAACATTAAGGGAGAAAAATATGACATTTGCATTCTCATCACCTATCTCTAAAGCTTAAGCCAAAGCATCATGCTTAGTCCCCTTCAAAAAGCAGGGGCATCCCTAAGTCATGCATTGCATAAAAATTTCCAAAGTTGGACACTAACTTAAAAATTATGTCTTGTCTATCTCCCTATCTTTCAAAGGGACTAAACTCTAGAAAAGATATTTCGGGTAGGCTACAAATCATAACATGGAAGATGTGAGAAGGATCCTAGCCATAAAACAAGGAAAAAGGCCAGTGTAAGAGACAAGGGATCCTGTGGAAACAATGGACCTTTTCGGAAAAATGCCAGTACAAGAGACAATGGATCCCGTGGAAATAGTGGCCCCCCCACCAGCGGACCAGGCCATCGACCCTAGACAAGTAGAAGGAAAGTTGGACAATATCTTTGTGACACTAAGAGCTGTAGCTGACAAGTTACTAAAAATAGTCCAGGATGACAGAAAAGAATGGTGCCCTGACAAAGCTTGGCCAGTGCCGGAATAGTCACCAAAGGGCCTTCAAGAAATCCTCATCCCTAAAGGGACCGCTCCTTCCAGTCAAAATCTAAGGGGCTAACCTTCCTAGGATCACAGCAAAAATGAACGAATCATTATAACCTTTCTTAATTATCCAGCCTAAGCAAACTAGCCTAATCCTAACTACTGAAACCTTACCCCACTTCCCATACTTCCGTATCATTCTCATTCCCTACCAAGAACTAGAAGCCCCAGAGCCCATGGTTGCAATGGCTGGGTTCATCCCATACATGAACCCTTAATGGGCCGTGAGAGCCACACTTCCTATACATACTCCTGCACCCCCAAGCATTCCTCCAGCACCTATCACCCTACCTATCTTTCCCAAAATGGAAAAACATGAACCTTTCTCCCTGCCAATACCAGGAAAGATAACCCTACCACTGCTATCCCAATTGTCTGTCACTGACCTGCATAAGGTGCCTTGGAACTACCCTCCAACTCCTGCCCAAACTGTAGAGGAATCCATTGCAGAAATAGGGGGAATGACCAGGTCTGGCCAATGATACACCTTAGAGGAAGTAGAGGAGAAGAAAAGGGAAAGACAAATGTTATGCCCCGGTTTTTGGGTGTCCAAGGTCCTTTCGGCTCGGACACGAAAAGCATGAAACTCTCTAGAACTCATCCATCTAGAAAGACAAGTTCGACTAGGTTAGAAAATTGATTTGACTAAGGGCTTTTTTAGAAAAATTGGAGTCGCCACCTAACTTGATTAAGGTGAGTTAGGGCACCTAAAACTAAGCGTTAATCCGAAGACTAAACTTAGGGTTTTTGGAAAATAATTTTGAAAACTCCCTCAAGAGAGGGTTTTTAAGAAAATAGGTTGTTTGGCAACGTTTGGAAAGATTTAAGCACTTTTGGAAAAAATAACTCCATTTTGGTCATTTGAAAACAAAAAACTATGGTTCAGGGGTTGGTTACGTGTAGGGAAGATAGCCTAAGGTCATCACCCTACCTCGCCCTTTCGATGCCTACTTGTCTAATCATCCTTTGTTTACTCACTAGAATAACCGGTTACCATTATCCACTTAATATCCACTTTAGAATTTTGAAAACGGGGTCTAGTCATCACTTTTTGGATGGATGATGCATGATGCAAGTTGTTTGGATGAAGTTTGAAAATAATGGGGGTTTTAAAAGAGTTTGGAATAGAAACTTTAAATTGATTGGAATTTTTGGAAAAGGGATCAGAGTCGAAATAAAAGTTATGACCGCACCATTTTAGGTTGCCTACGTATCTCATTTGGCGAGAATCAGGTCATTCATAGTTCAGGCAAGAGCCCGATGGAAAATAGGTGCATTAGGGCCTTTGGAAGGTTTGAAGACACTTTGGGGTCTCTGAAAAAGTTTAAGACACCTTGCGGTCTTCGGAAAAGTTTAAGACACTTTGAGGTCTTTGGAAGTTGAAGACTCTTTGTGGTCTTGGAAGTTGAAAACTCTTTGTGGTCTTGGAAGTTTTGACTTGAAATTGGATGGTGGAGTGTTTTGAAAATGCTTTTGGATTGACCTTTAAGGGAGTTTTGAAAAAATGCTTTGGCATGACTCAAGAGAATTTGAAAGTATTTTTGAAGTCTTATTTTGAAAACCTTAGAGGCATGACTTTAGAATGTTTTGATGAATTAGTTTTTAAAAATGGTTTTTGGAAATGGCTAAGGGTTTGGAATCCTCATATGGACAACCTTAGAGGCTGTTCTTGATTTATCACTTGTCCTTGAATCCTTAACCATGAGAGGGCTAGGGACACCTTAGGTTTGTGACCTTTTGAAAGCATTTTTGAGAATGTCTTGAAGATGGAGTGTAAAGACATTTGAAGAGTCTACGGAGTTGGATTTTTGAAATCATGAGAATAGGGGGTATTAGAGAAATAGGTTATGAGAATAGTTTGAAAATTGAATGATCTTTTAAATAGGGTTTAAGAGTTGGAACCTTGAAGTGTACTAACCTAGGTTGGGTTGGCCTAGGGTTAAGGGTGACCTAAGGTCAACTAACTTGGGTTAGGGTAACCTAGGGTTAAGATGACCTATGGTTAACTAACTTGGGTTAGGTTAACCCAGGGTTAAGATGACCTATGGTTAACTAACTTAGGCTAAGTTAACCTAAGGTTAAGGTGACCTTGGGTTAAGTTAACCTAGGGTCGGTCAACTAGGGTCAAGTTAACCTAGGGTCAAGTTAACCTAGGGCTAGGTAACTAGGGTCAAGTTAACCTAGGTTGGACAACTAGGGTCAAGTTAACCTAGGGTCAAGTTAACCTAGGGCCAGGTAACTAGGGTCAAGTTAACCTAGGTTGGACAACTAGGGTCAAGTTAACCTAGGATTGGATTGGAAGAATGATTTTGAAAGTTGTTTTGAAGCACTCTTGGAAAGAGTTTTGAAAAACAAAACATGTTATGCCATGGACCATGGTTGGCAATCTTTTTGAATATCATTTCCATGAAAATTTTGACTCTAGCCAAGAGTATGGTTTATATGGTTGGTGATTGGAAACCATTCCAAGGAAGGTTTCCTCATGGCCATTATAACCTTTATCTTGACAAGAGTGGAGGTCTCAAAAATCAACATAATGATGGCAATTTTTGAAAAATCATTTTTGATGCAAAGATGGAGAGAATGCATTTTTGAAAATCATCTTTTGAGAAGGATTTTTGGAAATCACTTTTCAAGGGGGCCATTCCATCAAGAGAGGGTTCATATGGCCAAACAAAAGGGGGACCACTCAAGAGAGGGTTCCGTGAGGCCATTCCAACCACTATGCTTGAAAGAATGGAAATCTTAAAAATTAGAGAAATGGAAAGCAACCATTGTGCAAGTTAAAATACAATGATACAAAAATGGGAGTCAAGGGGTTAGTAGGGGCTCTTCTAAGGCACAATTCTAAAATCTCATCCTAAACTTCAAGGGGCCAATCTTGGAATAATTTTTGAGAGAAATGGAGAACTTGGAAATGGCATAAAATTAAGAGCAATGTAAACATGGTGGAATATGACAATAAGCATAAAATGAAGCCAAGCTCACAAGACATGATCAAAATAGTAATATGCAAGGGGTCATGATTCACATATAAGGCTTTTAGGCTACACCACATAAAGAAGGGGCTCCTAGGCCATACCATCTTAAAGTAGGCTAGTGAGAGGTCCCCCTACACGGTGGCTCTCACTTGCTTTCCTCTAGGCATGATTTAAGAGCCCTCTTGGCTTAAGCATGTAAGAAAGGGGGGGGGTTGAAGATGGGGATTAAAATAGAGAATAGCCTAAGTAGGCTAGGAGGGAGAAGAGAAGAGTGGGGGAGAGCACAAATGTAAAAGGGATATCACCTTTTGCCTTCACCACATTTGTAGTCTTCAATGGACGTCTTGATTAGAGTTTGAGTGACTCCAAGAGGGCTTGAGAGGCTAGAGTGGAGTGTGTAAGTGTGTATGAGGCCTTGTGTATATAGTGTATAGGCTTGAGAGAGGTAGAATCTAGCTTAAGTGTTGGAGGGGTGGAATATATATAAAGATTCGAGTTTCTGTTTCTGCAGAACTTCGCATCAATTTCGGACCTGGAATATTCAAAGGGGGAGGCCTCTATTTATAGGCAATCTAAAACAGGCCTGGCACATGTGCTACATGCGCATGGCCAAAATTTGGCCTTGCACATGTAGGACATGCACAGGTAATGTTCGATTGCTAGAATGACATGTGGCACCCTATGTATTTGTTAAATATCGACCGTTGATCGAAAGTCGGTCGATCTGATCAAAATTTGAGCGCATGTAGCATACGCTCCATCACCAGGAAGGTTCGTCCAAACTTTGCCTCGATAATTAAGTTAATCGGGAAGGTTTCGAGAGAATCGGTCCCACTTAGGATATCCTCCCAAGGCTTCCGGTGAACTTTCATATTTTTAGGAAGTTTGAATTATGTTTAGAAGTGTGGGATATCGTCTCAGGAAGTGTGCCAAAAATGTCACTTTTGCGGAACGTCTGTGATACGCTGCGGGGGTGTTTGAAAGTGGCTATTTTTTCGTTTCGTGTAATTGGGGCTTTCGGGAAGTGATCCTTTTGATCGGACCGTACTGATGGAAAGTACTCCCAAAATACCTTCGGGAATTCCTAGATTTACGCATTTCTCAAGTCGTTTGACGGTGCGTTCCGATCAGGAAATTGGAGAAAAAGTTAACCTTAGCAGAGCGTCTGCGAGACGCTCTAGGGGTTGCTGAAAGTTGTAGTTTTCGCACCATACGATGGAGGGCTTCAGGAGGCAATCCATTCGATCAAGCCGTATTGATGGAAAGATCTATGGATGAGCTTTCGAGAATTCCCTGATTTACGTATTTCTCAAGTCAGTTGACGGTGTGTTATAACCAGGGAATCGGGGGAAAAGACAATTTGGGCGGAGCGTCTGCGAGATGCTCCAGGGAACTTTTATCGCGTCGTGTGAGCTTAGGGTCGTAGGGTCCTCCTTGGGTTAAACAAGGGCGTGTAGTGAAATCCTCTGCTCGAAATCCCAAGGCCAGTGCTGTTTCGGGGTATATTTGGGCTTCTAGGGGCAAAACGGTCATTTTGGCCAGGGCTGGCTGGAAATGGTTAGGAATGGTTTGGTGTGTTGTGTTAAGTGTGTAGGGTTGTTCAGGGATAGTTTTGGGAGAGTCTTTTACCGTTCTATAGGGTTTGTGTCGTGCTGAGGCGCTTAGGGACAAAACGGTCATTTTAACTGGAGTGGGCCGAAATAGGACCGAATTTGGACCAAATGGCATGCGGGGGACCCCTAATGGTTTAACAACATTTTGGAAGGATGGACTCATAGTTTTGAGGGATTTTAAACTTTCCCAAAACGTGCCTGGAGGCCCAAGGGGCAGGTTTGGTCATTTTTCATCGAGTCGGGCTAGCAGGCGCTAGTGTTGACCTAGGTGTTGATTCTCGAGACCGCCAGGTCTCGGAAAACTACCTGTGCGGTGTTGGTCTCCAAGAACGCCCATTCTTAGAGAGCTGCCTGTAGGGGTGGTGTTAGTTCCTGAGAACGCCTGGTCCCAGAAAGCTACCTGGAAAGGTGGTGTTGGTCTCTGAGAATGCCTGGTCTCGGAGAGCTACCAAATGATGGACATTCTACTTTAGCGAGCTAGCAGGCGCCAAAAGTGAATCGTCTAGAATTTGATGAGGTGTTAGCCCCCGAGATCGCCGGACCTCAGGAAGCTACCTGGATGGCGTTGGTTTTCGGGACCGCCCGGTTGGGAAAGCTGCCTGGAATAATGGTGCTTATGGCTCCAGCGGGTCTTTGTGGACCCGAGAAGTGACTAGTTGGCTGGATTGGAGATTGTAAGGCTCATCTTGAACCTGTATGTGTTGTGATGTTGGAAACTAAAACCGGTCGGACCGGAGATTGCCGAGCGGGCAAAAATGGGGTGCTTACAGATGCCTCTCTTTTTCTGGCTTTGCTTGCTGAAGGCAGAAAAATCACAAAGTAAGAATCCCTTTTTGATCGCGAGGCGATCGAAAGGACAATGTGCCAGTTAATTCGGAATGCTTCGAAACCTCTTGTGGGTTACTGGTCTAGAAGATCTTGGAATTCGAAAAGTCTTAGGCCTAGGTCAGGAATCGGGTTGACAGCTTGACACAGTTTGGTCCAGGACAAATGATTCTTGCTAGTGAAAGTTGAAGGCTCGACTTTTGGTTTTCGACAAAGCCTTAATAGCAAATTTGGATTTTTGGAAGCTTGAAACTGATTTTAGCGGGAAGCAGGAGGGCCGAGTGCATGTAACACACGCGCATTTGGTGATGTAAGCCTTGCGCATCTAATACATGTGCCAGTTGGATTTTTGTTCTGGCGCGTTTGCTACATGCGCTAGGTCGTGGCCATTAAAACAGAGCAGGTTTGCGTTTTGCTTACTGCGTCTTTAAGTTTTGACTGATTTCAGAATTTTCTTTAAAGGATTTCAAGGGGTTTTGCTCGGGAATCGTTAGGGGAGTGTTGGGAGACGTTGGGCAAGTGCCGAGGATCGTCATTGTCGCTAGATTCTTGCTGGAAAGCCTGTTTTTTGCTGAAGAATTTCAAAGGTTAGTCTTTTTGAAACTTGTCAATTTTGATACGTTTGCTTTTGTTTTTTGCATATGAACAGTGTAATCCCATGTTTTAGAACGTTTAGAATGCAATGATCGGATTGTTTTTGTGATTTAGTAGAGTTTTGAGTGTGTTTTGGATGATATTGTATGTTTGTGAAAGAGGGTTTCCTGTAGGACTCGAAAAATTGCTTCTACAGGCTTGGGCATTGACCGTTTGTGTGTGATTTTTGCACCGAGAACCTTAGAAAAATGTGTAGAACAAACGTATGAAGTTTTGTAATTTTTTGAAAAATTTTGAATTTTTGAATTTTTGGGAAATTATGAAAAATAGGAGAAATTAAAGAAAATTAGAAAACGGGCCTTGTTGAAGGTCGAAAAATCACAGAACCTTTTTAGAAAATTATGGTGACACGCTCAAACGTTCTAGAAATTTTTGTGAAATTTTGGAAATAAAACTAAGACCGAAAAATCTTGGAAGCTGAAGGAATTGTTCTAAAATTTGTGTTTGAGGACAAGACGCATGTCCTGGGGGCGTGAGATTGTTTTGACTGATGTGGTGGAAGGTCTGCGGCTGCTCTGGGCTACGTTTGTGACTTGTGAAATTTCGAGGTTGTGACTTTTTAAGGTGAAACTCTGCTGAAATTTTCAAAATTTTAACACTTTACTTAAACTTTTCGGTAAAGCAAATACTTTTGAGAAAAGGGCTTTTGAGGGAGAAAGCCCGGAGAAACCATAACTTTCAAGAAATTTTTGGGAGTGGGATTTTTGAAGGAGAAAACCCCAACAATACGTTTTGAAAAACTATGGGATAGGGCTTTTGAAGATGAAAGCCTGAGAAACTGTTAAGCCTTTGGAATAAGACTTTTTTAGGGAAAAGTTTTGAAAACCATTAGAAAATTTCTGAACCAGGGATGAGAAAACCCGAGAAACCGGTTTTGAATTTTGGAACCAAACTTTTTGAGGAAAAAGCTTGAAAACTGTTAGAGAATTTTTGAACCAGGGTTTTTGAAGGAGAAAACCCGAAAAACAGGCTTTGAAACTTTGAAACCAAACATTTTGAGGAAAAAGCTTGAAAACCCTTAGAAAATTTTTGAACCAGGGTTTTTGAAGGAGAAAACCCAAAAAATTGGCTTTGAAACTTTGAAACCAAACTTTTTGAGGAAAAAGCTTGAAAACCCTTAGAAAATTCTTAACAGTGATAGGTGAGGCCCTTGCCCTTCCACTTTTTTCTTTCTTTTTTTTTTTTTTTCTCTTTTTTTTTTCTTCTTTTTTTTTCTTTTTTTTTTATATTCTTTCCTCTTTTTTTTTTTTGGTATATATGTTGACACACTTATCTTTGCGCTTTTCACATATAGTGACTGATTGATCCTCTTGAATGTTGTCATTTTTTAGGATGTTGGAGGCTGGAGGCGACGGTCTAGACAGGAGGTGCCCCAGGAAGATGCTGCGGATAGAGCTTGAGGAGGGTGGCAGTAGTCGGGGTAGCTCGGCTAGAGGTAGCAGCCGGAGCGGCTCAGCTCGGATTAGTGGTCGGGGTGTCCTAGCGCGAGGAGGTAGTAGGGGCATCTTTGCGGGGAGTAGTGGTAGGGTCGGTTCTCTTCGGGGCGGTCGCAGTGGGTCAGAGAGATCTTCGTGCAGGACAGGTTCTAGTGGGAGCTATGTGAGGGGACAACCCTTGGTGGCTCCTGATGAGAGATTTGAGGATGAGGTCGACTCGTCCATGGACCCCCGAACAGGATACGATATGGCCTCTGTTCGGGACAGGCAGAGAGATACTTCATTTACGGATGATCAGTTAGCCATTCTTGATATTCCCCCGCTATGTGATTTGGCGTTCCATCCGAGCCTATATTCGCGCTATGGTCAGATGCCATCATCTACCCACAGTTCCTTCAGAGGGGCCAGTATCTCGGGCCTTGAGGGCTATGCAGGCGTCAGCTCCATCCTATTAGGAATTTTTGCATCGGATTGGTTTCGGCGCTTTTATGACCCTGCAGACGGATAAACTTGATCACGGGATTGCGATGGGGTTGTTGGAGCGGTGGTTCAGGGAGACAGGGACCGAGCATTTGGTGCGTTTCGAGTTGGGACCTACCCCCATTGACTAGGCTATGATTACCTAGCTATCTTTCAGAGGGGTACCGATCTCTCTATTGGACGTGTCTCTGGAGGAGGCCTGTCTTCTCTTGGGGCTGCCAGGGCTAGGGGGCTTGAGTTTCCCAACTTCACTTTTATGCTCAACTGAGACAGCCTTTACTTTCGAGCCTTCACCAGATGACCAAATTATTAAGAGGCGCCGGTTGATGCTGTACGTCGTCTTTAGTTGCTTTTGCAACAATAATAGGTCGACGGTCCCCTTGTCTCCGATAAGCCTAGTAGCGGATCTGGACGTGCTAGACTATGTTGACTGGGGCGCTTTTACCTTTGCCTGCTTCTTATAAGAGATGAGAGTGAGGACATCTAGGGCCTGGGGGAGCCTGACGAGCTTTTGGCCATTTCTAGTATGGTGGAGTTATGAGTACTTGCCGGTTCGCCGACCGGAGGTGTTAGCTGGTGATGCCTTCCCACGGGCCACGAGGTGGGGCTGGCAGTAGGTAGTCCAGCGGTCCTTGCTTACAGATTTTGTAGCCCTCCGAGCTAACTTAGAGTTGCTGAGGCCTCGGGATGTGACTTGGGCACCCTACCACTGGTCCACCCAGTATGCCGACATGAGGGACATCATCCTCTTATCCAGGTCGCGGATCACCTTTCGGGGCCTTGTGTCGTGGGAGACGTACCTCGGGGAGCATTACTGGCGGCAGTTTCATACTACCTTCCGTGCGGCCGTGGATCCTCCCCAGTATATGTTTGGACTTTATCAGGCAGGGGTAGAGATCCCTTATATGGTCGGGGTTCTTGGTGAGCAGTTCCTGCTTCCGCCGGATGTGGATTATAAGGCTCACTTCTGGGCAAGATTTTATTGGCGCTTTCACCCAACTAGATCTGGTGGTCGGAGGATAGGTGGCCGGCCATGAGGTGGTGGAGCTTTGGCATCGAGCTCAGGGCTTTGTTTCTGAGGAGGAGTACCTAGCAGCTTGCCAGGCACGAAACCAGTACCGGGCCGAGGTGGAGGCCCTGATTGCCCGTATATTTTTGATGGAGGCCCGCTAAGTATGTTATTTATAGTTTATTATTTTTATATTCCTTATGCATCTCTTGTGTTCCGACGCTAGCTCTTCTTCCTTTTTTGCCTTTCTCTTTGGCCAGGGTACTTTCGATGCAGGAGCTTCCTCTAGCCAGCCCTCCCCGTATGTGCCGGATATAGGCGACTTTGACTTGGATGACGACCCTGCTCCCTGAGGTGCCCCTTTTTATCTGTTGACACAGTTGTAGTTCAGTTAGTTTGGTAGCATCGTTTTATGTTTTTGAGGCCGTATGTTGGCCCTCATGGATGATGACTGTATGACGCTTTTATTTACATTATTTTTATTTCTTGCATGCAATGATGATTATTTATTCTTTCTTGCCTCGTCATATATGTTATGTGGGTATATGATGGGTATGAATGCAAACACAAGGGTACAGAAATCATGGTATGCATAAGAAATGGTGGATATGTGCAAACTTTAAGCAGATGTGAAAAAGGTGGGTGCATTATTGCACATGTCAGGCAGAGTGCACAGGTGTGCATATGACTTTATGAAGACAGGTCTAGAGGTAGATCGGGCATTCCCCGAAAATTGTCATTTTGGCACTTTGCTCTTTCTTTGGAGATTCCCCTTTTTGTTGCGCTTTTTTCCTGTCATGGCGAGATAACAGTCGTCCTATTCTTAGGGTTTTCATTTTTGGATCCGACCCCCCCTCTCTCTTATCTGAGGAACTGTCACTCAATTGATTTTCTCTCAGGGGCCTTATATTTGATCTAGTAGACTCTCCAGGTGACAATCAAAGTAGCCTTTAGTAAAGGAGCGAGCAGTTTCCATCCTCAATTCGAGAAGACTTTACTTTGGACCGTAATGTAGGCTAGGTAATGGGTGATGAATGAAGGGGTATCCAGGCTCAAATGATTTTTTTTTTTAAGGCGATAGTAACCAGAACCACCTTAAGTAAGCTTTTGCTGCTTTGTTCCCTTTTCTTTTTTGGATATCGCCATTTCCTTTCGAACTTGTTTAGACTAAGCAATCTTTCATGATCTGAGGGGACCTTCTGTGGGTTGTAATGTGGCCGGGTTGCTGGTTTTTGAAGGAAAGGGTATTGATGGCTCAAAGCGTGATGTGGTTTCTGGGGTTCACTGGTTATCACCTTTTTAGGTCTTTTTCTTTTGTTTGTGGGCTTCTTTCTCTATCTCCCTCCTTTTTCTCTCTTCTCTTCTTTGTACGAATTTGTGCCCATATAGGGCCCATCATTTCTTTTAGTTCTTACCCCAGTATTATTGCTTACATAATCTATTAACTTTCATGAGGCATTAATCGTTATTTCATTTTCATCATTTTTCATCATCATCATCATTTTTTTTTTGAGTATTGCCTTGTTTTCCTCTTTTTTCAATGTAGGAGGGGGCCCTCTTTCTCTCCATGCTCCTTTTTGTCACTTTTTCCTTCGAGTTTGCTTTTGCCCATTGCAGGGAGTGATCATCAGGGTGGGTTTTTTTCGAAGGAATATAATTTGGCTCAAAAGGGGTTTGTCAAAGAGTGTTTTTTTAACTGTATGATAGCAGAATAGATGGCTCCTCTTCCTTTCAGACAAGATTGCTTAGACCATGAAGTTCAGTTTTAGAGGTTTCGGCGTTATCCTTTGAAACAAACAAGAGTTAGCTTAACTGTCCTATTACTTGCATGTGCCCCAATGTGGGGGGTGATTCCTGGTTAGGGTATTTAAATGAGAATTACTTGTGGCTCGAGTGGGCTGACCAAGGGAGTTATGTTGCTATTCCAGGGATTTTGAAATGAAGGCTTCTCCTCCTTTCGAGGGTCTAACTGCTGACCCCTTTGCCATGGCGTCCTTCGGAAGCCACCCTTTTTGTGACCCACTCCCTTTCCTTCCTTTTGCTATCTTTCTTTTGGATCAGAAATGGTACCCCCGGGTGAGGATGCACATACCATCCCTCCTTTCAAGTTAGGGCATAACAACAAGAAAGGGAAATTCTGAGAAAGAGCAAGTACCAAAGATGATAAATGCAAATTTCAACTTCTTTCATTTCAAAAGTTCTGTTTGCATGATGAGCTCTTGATTAGCAAAAGATGAAAGTAGAGTTAACGAAATAAAGATTAATAGGAAAGTAAAGACAAAATTTGGTAGAAGGACATCCCTTTGGTAATCACTTTTTTAGGTAGGCTTTGGGACCACGCCTGCCTCCTCCATGCTCCATTGGTCGGCTTCTTCACTTGGTTATGCTGGGCGAATTGATGTGTCAACTGCGGGGTGGTAGAGATCAACAACCATAGCGTAACCAGGGCTTCCTCCTTTTCCTTCTTTTTCTTTAGTGGGGTCAGTGGGGTTGTGCATCCTTTCTTGGGACTTCTGCTGGCTTTCCTTTAGTTGAGCAGTTTTCTCTTGCTCGGCTTCTTGGAATTTCATAACCCGACCTTCTTCAGAGGCTTATGACAACTTTTCCTTGGCTTCTTCTTTTTTGGCTTCCTCTGTGTCAATCTCTTCAAACAGGCTATCCAGATCGCCTTCGTTGAATTTGAAGGGTGGGTTTGGCAGTTTTGGCTCATAGATGCCCCAGCCCATGTCCTCGTAATAAAAAAGCTCCTCTTTCAGGCGAGCCTCGGCTTCAGCATATCTAGGATGTAGGAATTCTTTTCCCCAGCCATCAACAGGTGCAGTATCATTGGGAATGTTTACAACAGGTTCATCCATGGGCCAGTCGAAAGGGTCTTGATCTCCACTTGTATTGTAGAGATAGATGGGGTATGGTGGCAGTTCTTCCTCCCAATCGCTTTCAATATCTGACTCACCCTCGAAGTACTCTGCGGTTATGATGCCATCAGGATCTGCCTCATCCTCGTTGATGATGTTGACAACATGGTCTGGTAAGGGATTTGCCATGACATTGCGCACGGGGACCGCCTTTGTTTCTTAGGTGTTGATAACCTTGTTGTCAATAAGGTCTTGAATCTTATGTTTAAGGAGAAACAGGATTCTGTGTCATGCCCCTGACTCCCAGAATGGTACTCGCAGGTAAGAGCAAGGCTGAAAGTTGGCGGCAGTGGGCTTGGCAATGGCCGCGGGGGAATAGGGTTTATATGCTTGGCCTTGAGGAGCTCATGATAGGCCTTTGTCTGGGTGCATGCCAAACGTGTGAACTCTCGGTTTTGTCGGTTGTTGTTCTTGTTAGGATTGAAGTATGGTCGGGTTGCAGCAGGTCCAGTTGGGGGTGCTTGGGTAGCAGCAACGGGGATGTTAATGATGGGAGTAGGCAATGAAGGTCGAGCTTGGTATTGGGGGTAATATGGTTATTGCTGTGTAGGTAGGATAGTAGATACTTCTTCCTCTTTCTTGCCCGTGCCTCGAGTGGTTGCACCTTCTTGGCTGCGTTCGCAAATCCCTCACTTGTCTTGGCATAGGGGTCGGTGATTCTACCAGTTTTCAGCCCACTCTCAATCATTTCCCCTTGCATTATCAACTCAGAAAAGCTCTTTTTGATACTTAAGCACATGCGCTCATAGTACAGCCCTTGGAAGGTGTTCACAAACAGCTGTACGTATTCTTTCTCTAACAGTGGAGGGTTGACTTGCACAGCCGCCTCCCTCCATCTCAAAGCATAGCTTTTGAAGCTTTCTTTTTTGCCTCGAGTCATCATCATCAAGGCGCATCTGTCTACGGTCAGGTCACTGTTATGCCGATATTAAGATCGGAAGGCTATGACTAATTCATTCCAGGTTGTTATTTTCCCCAAGTCCAAGTGAGCAAACCATTGCAAAGCGAGCCTAGTTAGGCTGTGTTGAAACAATTGCATCAGAAGTTTGGGGCGTTCCCATGTTCACTTAACGCCCCAGCGTACAACCTCAAGTGTGCTACGAGGTCCCCACTCCTGTCTTACTTCCAAAACTCCGGCATTTTGAACTTGGGCAGCCTCGGGTGGTTAGGGAAGAAGCAGAGTTCATCATAAAACATCCCGCCGAAGGTGTCATGACCTTGGAGGCTCTGTAGGGACTCCTCCAAGCCTTGTATCTTGAGATCGAGGGGGTCTAGGCCCTCCTGCTTTGAAGTGGTAGTTAGCAAGATAGTTTCAAGGTTGTCCTCCTCTCCTTTCTCTATTTGTACTATTTTAGGGATCTCTTTACTCTTTGTTGTACCGTCAGTTCGCAGGACGACCCTTGCTGGGATTGCTTCAATTTCCTTAGGATAGGATGTGGATGCCGAAGGGTTCGTGACGAGCCTTTTGAAGGCCATTAGTTGTATGAGTTTGAACATTTTGTCTATTTTTGCCTTCATTTCATTCACTTCTTCACGTGTCAGTGAATTGTTTTGTTGATCGGGAATATTGCCTTCGTTCGATATTTGTGCTATTCTTTGTTGGGTACAGACTGGCATTCGAAGAACGGGGGTCACTCGTGTTCCTCTTCTTCCTTTCCTTGGAGCAATGGTGACCTACAATGCAAGCAGTCTCACCAAAGCTATGGCTAGTCTTTTGATGAGACGGGGGGAGGAAAAGAAAACAAATAATAAGAAAGAACACAACAAAAAGATCACATGTTAGGTTCTTGATTTGGAAAATTTTTATGCAATGCATGGCCTAAGGATGCCCCTGTCTTTTGAGAGGAACTAAGCATGATGCTTTGGCTCATGTTTGGAGATAAGGGATTACCCCTGTATGCAAATACTATACCTGCTCCTGTTCATTCATCCATTCATAGATTCATTCATTCATTTGACAATAAGAACGATCTTATTAAGATGAATTCTTTTTGGTACATAAAATTTTCTAAAAAATACATAGAAATGGGGAGGGGAAACATTTTCCTTGGGACTTCCACCTATTTCTACATTTACATTATAGGATCCTAAACTACTCTTGAGCCTCCGGATCTGCTTTGTTGGTAGGAGCCCTTGATTTGAATTGCTCCCTTGTCTTCTTGGCAACCTTATCTCCATGAGCGAAGAGGGATTAGGGCCCCTCTTTATAAGATGACTTTGATGCATGCCATGAATTGTTAGGGTCTCGTGGTACCCTTAGGAGTTTTGGGTTGGCTTGAATTGAGCGAGAAAGTCATTGAGCCTTTCTCTAGGGGTTGATTGGATGCATGAAGATGCAATGACTTGAGTTACTTTGAGAATTCTTGTCTTTGAAGTGAGTTCCAATGCAAGAGCAGTTATGTTGCATGTACATAGAAGCAGTAAGAATTAGATGGCATATCAGCAGGGATTAAACAAAATTTATAAGGAAAATAAAGCAATCGTCCTTTCCTCCTTGATTTTGAAATTGACGCATGTGTCCTAAATCCGGCAGAGGTTCGACTATGCATGGGGTGCTACATGAGCATGAGATTGGGGGTCAACTAATGCTTCCTAAAGAGCTTGGTCCCGAACCTTCAAACCCCCGGCGTCCACCCCCGAAAGGGTGAACTTCATCTTTGGTTGGTGGTTCGAGCGGGGGAACTATCAAAAGACCGTAGGCTAAGAAACTGACACAGCATCCGCCCACTGTCAATATACTGTTCCCCCTTCTATCTAGAAAGATAGTAACCAGGTAATACATGTAAGATGCAAATGTAAGTGAGCGCACCAAGTGTGTGTGGAATTTTTAAAAAATGGAGGAAAGAACCCAACAACACACATCACATCCTGCCCATTCATCCACATACATGGCAATAAATAAGACATGAAACAAAATATGAACAAAGGTCCACCTACAAAAGAAGAATGGAAAGAGTTAGTAACTTTTTGAAAAACTCAATGCAACGCAAAATGGATGGTTAATGCAAGAGCATGAATGTAAGCAATGAATGTAAGTGATGACGTTTATTTGAAAATCATTTTGAAAAATAAGGTTTGTTTTGGAGGCTTGAGAAATTTGAAGAGTAGAGGAAATTGAATAAAGTAACCGGAGATTCTGGGTGAGTGAAGGGTGAAGAGACATAATAATGGCCTAACCTTTTAAGTGTCCCCAGTGGAGTTGCCAGCTGTCGCGCCCCGGTTTTTGGGTGTCCAAGGTCCTTTCAGCTTGGACACGAAAAGCACGAAACTCTGTCACTAGAACTCGTCCTCCTAGAAGGACAAGTGTGACTAGGTTAGAAAATTGGTTTGACTAAGGGCTTTTTTAGTAAAATTGGAGTCACCACCTAACTTGATTAAGGTGAGTTGGGGGCACTTAAAACTAAGCGTTAATCCGAAGATTAAACTTAGGATTTTTGGAAAAGGTTTTAGAAAACTCTCTCAAGAGAGGGTTTTTAAGAAAATAGGTTGTTTGGCAACCTTTGGAAAGATTTAAGCCCTTTGGAAAATAACTCCATTTTGGTCATTTGAAAATAGAAATCTATGGTTCGGGGGTTGGTTACGTGTAGGGAAAATATCCTAAGATCATCACCCTACCCCGCCCTTTCGGTACCTACATGTCACCCTTTGTTCACTCACTAGAATAACCAGTTACCATTGTCCACTTGAATAACC
Source organism: Euryodendron excelsum (assembly GCA_033060915.1). Taxonomy (NCBI): domain Eukaryota; kingdom Viridiplantae; phylum Streptophyta; class Magnoliopsida; order Ericales; family Pentaphylacaceae; genus Euryodendron; species Euryodendron excelsum. Next base: position 27,665,153 of record CM065386.1, read on the forward strand.
AGTTACCATTGTCCACTTAATATCCACTTTAGAATTTTGAAAACGGGGTCTAGTCATCACTTTTCGGATGGATGATGCATGATGCAAGTTGTTTGGATGAAGTTTGAAAATAATGGGGGTTTTGAAAGAGTTTGGAATAGAAACTTTAAATTGATTGAAATTTTTGGAAAAGGGATCGGAGTTGAAATAAAAGTTATGACCACACATTTTAGGTTGCCTACGTATCTCATTTGGTGAGAATCAGGTCATTCGTAGTTCGGGCAAGAGCTTGATGAAAAATAGGCGCATTAAGGACTTTGGAAGATTTGAAGATACTTTGGGATCCTTGAAAAAGTTTAAGACACTTTGACGTCTTTGGAAAAGTTTAAGACACTTTGAGGTCTTTGGAAGTTGAAGACTCTTTGTGGTCTTGGAAGTTGAAGACTCTTTGTAGTCTTGGAAGTTTTGACTTGAAATTGGATGGTGGAGTGTTTTGAAAATACTTTTGGATTGACCTTAAGGGAGTTTTGGAAAAATGCTTTGGCATGACTCAAGAGAACTTGAAAGTATTTTTGAAGTCTTGTTTTGAAAACCTTAGAGGCATGACTTTAGAATGTTTTGATGAATTAGTTTTTAAAAATGGTTTTTGGAAATGGCTAAGGGTTTGGAATCCTCATATGGACAACCTTAGAGGCTGTTCTTGATTTATCACTTGTCCTTGGAATTCTTAACCATGAGAGGGCTAGGAACACTTTAGGTTGTGACCTTTTGAAAACATTTTTGAGAATGTCTTAAAGATGGAGTGTAAAGACATTTGAAGAGTCAATGGAGTTGATTTTTTGAAATCATGAGAATAGGGGGTATTAGAGAAATAGGTTATGAGAATAGTTTGAAAATTGAATGATCTTTTAAAAAGGGTTCAAGAGTTGGAACCTTGAAGTGTACTAACTTAGGTTGGGTTGGCTTAGGGTTAGGGGTGACCTAAGGTCAACTAACTTGGGTTAGGGTAACCTAGGGTTAAGATGACCTATGGTTAACTAACTTGGGCTAGGTTAACCTAAGGTTAAGGTGACCTTGGGTTAAGTTAACCTAGGGTTGGTCAACTAGGGTCAAGTTAACCTAGGGCTAGATAACTAGGGTCAAGTTAACCTAGGGGTGACAACTAGGGTCAAGTTAACCTAGGATTGGATTGGAAGAATGATTTTGAAAGTTGGTTTGAAGCACTCTTGGAAAGAGTTTTGAAAAACAAAACATGTTATGCCATGGACCATGGTTGGCAATCTTTTTGAATATCATTTCCATGAAAATTTTGACTCTAGCCAAGAGTATGGTTTATATGGTTAGTGATTGGAAACCATTCCAAGGAAGGTTTCCTCATGGCTATTATAACCTTTATCTTGACAAGAGTGGAGGTTTCAAAAATCAACATAATGATGGCAATTTTTGAAAAATCATTTTTGATGCAAAGATGGAGAGAATGCATTTTTGAAAATCATCTTTTGAGAAGGATTTTTAGAAATCACTTTTCAAGGGGGCCATTCCATCAAGAGAGGGTTCATATGGCCAAACAAAAGGGGGACCACTCAAGAGAGGGTTCCATGAGGCCATTCCAACCACTATGCTTGAAAGAATGGAAATCTTAAAAATTAGAGAAATGGAAAGCAACCATTGTGCAAGTTAAAATACAATGATACAAAAATGGGAGTCAAGGGGTTAGTAGGGGCTCTTCTAAGGCATAATTCTAAAATCTCATCCTAAACTTCAAGGGGCCAACTCTTGGAACAATTTTTGAGAGAAATGGAAAACTTGAAAATGGCATAAAATTAAGAGCAATGTAAGCATGGTGGAATATGACAATAAGCATAAAATGAAGCCAAGCACACAAGACATGATCAAAATAGTAATATACAAGGGGTCATGATTCACATACAAGGCTTTTAGGCTACATCACATAAACAAGGGGCTCATAGGCCATATCATCTTAAAGTAGGTTAGTGAGAGGTCCCCTTACATGGTGGCTCTCACTTGCTTTCCTCTAGGCATGATCTAAGAGCCCTCTTGGCTCAAGCATGCAAGAAAGGGGGGGGGTGAAGATGGAGATTAAAATAGAGAATAGCCTAAGTAGGCTAGGAGGGAGAAGAGAAGAGTGGGGGAGAGCACAAATGTAAAAGGGATACCACTTTTTGCCTTCACCACACTTGTAGTCTTCAATAGATCTCTTAATTGGAGCTTGAGTGACTCCAAGAGGGCTTGAGAGGTTAGAATGGAGTGTGTAGGTGTGTATGAGGCCTTGTGTATGGAGTGTATAGGCTTGAGAGAGGTAGAATCTAACCTAAGTGTTGGAGGGGTGGAATATATATAAGGATTCGAGTTTCTTGAGTGATTTCAGTAGAACTTCGCATCAATTTTGGACCTGGAATATACAAAGGGGGAGGCCTCTATTTATAGGCAATCTGGAACAGGCTTGGCGCATGTGCTACATGCGCATGGCCAAAATTTGGCCTTGCGCATGTAGGACATGCGCAGGTACTGTTCCATTGCCAGAATGACATGTGGCACCCTATGTACTGGTTAAATCTCGACCGTTGATCAAAATTTGGTCGATCTGATCAAAATTTGAGTGCATGTAGCATATGCTCCATCACCGGGAAGGTTCGTCCAAACTTTGCCTCGATAATTGAGTCAATCGGGAAGGTTTCAGGGGAATCGGTCACACTCAGGATATCCTCCCAAGGCTTCCGGTGAACTTTCATGTTTTCAGGAAGTTTGAATTATGTTTGGAAGTGTGGGATATCATTTTAGGAAGTGTGCCAAAAAGGTCACTTTTGCGGAGCGTCTGTGATACGCTCCGGGGGTATTTGAACGTGGCTATTTTCGTTTCGTGTGATCGGGGCCTTCAAGAAGCGATCATTTCGATCGGACCGTACCGATGGAAAGTATTCTCAAAATACCTTCGGGAATTCCCAGATTTATGCATTTCTCAAGTCGTTTGACGATGCGTTCCGATCAGGGAATTGGGAAAAAAGTCTACCTTATCGGAGCGTCTGCGAGATGCTCCAGGGGTTGCTAAAAGTTGTAGTTTTCGCACTATAAGATGGAGGGCTTCAGGAGGCGATCCATTCGATTGAGCCGTATCAATGGAAAGATCTATGGATGAGCGTTCAAGAATTCCCTGATTTACGCATTTCTCAAGTCAGTTGGCGGTGCGTTATAACCAGGGCATCGGGGGAAAAGACAATTTGGGCAGAGCGTCTGCGAGACGCTCCAGGGAACTTTTATTGTGTCATGTGAACTTAGTGTTGTAGGGTCCTCCTTTGGTTAAACAAGGGCGTGTGGTGAAACCCTTTGCTCGAAATCCCATGGTCGGTGCTGTTTCGGGGCATATTTGGGCTTCCAGGGGCAAAATGGTCATTTTGACCAGGGGTGGCTAGAAATAGTCAGGAATGGTTTGGTGTGTTGTGTTAAGTGTGTAGGGTTGTTCAGGGATAGTTTTGGGAGAGTCTTTTACCGTTCTGCAGGGTTTGTGCCGTGCTGAAGCGCTTAGGGGCAAAACAGTCATTTTGATTGGAATGGGCCGGAATAGGACCGAATTTGGACCAAATGGCGTGCGGGGGACCTCTAATGGTTTAACAACATTTTAGAAGGATGGACTCATCGTTTTGAGGGATTTTGAACTTTTCCAAAACGTGCCTGGAGGCCCAAGGGGCAGGTTCGGTAATTTTTCATCGAGTCGGGCTAGCAGGCACCGGTGTTGACCTAGGTGTTGGTTCCTGAGACCGCCCGGTCTCGAAAAACTACCTGTGTGGTGTTGGTCTCCAAGAACGCCCGTTCTTAAAGAGCTACCTGTAGGGGTGGTGTTGGTTCCCGAGAACGCTTGGTCCCAGAAAGCTACCTAGAAGGGTGGTGTTGGTCTCTGAGAACGTCCGATCTGGGAGAGCTATCAAATGACAGACATTCTACATTGGCGGGCTAGCAGGCGCCAAAAGTGAATTGTCTAGAATTTGATGAGGTGTTGGCCCCCGAGATCGCCCGACCCTGGGAAGCTACCTGGATGGCGTTGGTTTCCGGGACTGCCCGGTCTGGAAAGCTGCCTGGAATAATGGTGCTTATGGCGCCAGCGGGTCTTTGTCGACCTGAGAAGTGACCAGTTGGCTGGATTGGAGATTATAAGGCTCATCTTGAACCTGCATGTGTTGTGATGTTGGAAACTGAACCCAGTCGGACCGGAGATTGCCAAGCGGGCAAAAATGAGGTGCTTACAACAAAGAGGGAGAATGTTTAAACCCGCTGAGAGAGCGCGAGATTTTTGCATTCGCTAAAGCACTAAAGAAGAACGACTACGATGTAATGGAATAACTGAAGAAGACCCCTTCCTATATCTCCATTTTGGGACTGCTTCTCACATCCGAAACTCATCACAATGCCTTGCTCAAAGTTCTTGAAGAAGCCCACGTACCAGATAGTTTTACCCTGAAAATTTACAAAATATGGTAGGACTCATCATGGCACCAAATGCCATCACTTTTACTGACGATGAAATCTCCACAGATAGGACCGAACATACTTAAGCCCTATATGTGACGGTCAAGACTAAAGGGATGATTGTATTAAGGGTACTAGTGCACAATGGGTCAGCCCTGAATGTTTACCCATACTCGACCCTAGAACGGCTTGGGATGGACCAATCCCGCTTGAACCACAGCAGGATCGTCATACGAGCCTTTGACGGATCTAGAAGAGAAACAATGGGGAAAATCGAGATACCTGTCGAAATAGGACCCATCATTTTCGCCATCAAATTTCAAGTTTTGCAAATACCTTCAGCCTACAAAATGTTGCTGGGGCGGCCCTAGATTCATTCAGCAGGGGAAGTACCATCTAGTCTTCATTAGAAGGTCAAATTTATTATCAAGGCCAGGCTAATTTCCATCTATGCTGAAAAGGAATTTCCAATCTATAAAACCGATGCAGTCCCTTACACTGAATTGGCTGCCCCATCCTATTTTCAATCCCTGGAGTATGTCACTATGATATATGAAGGAGGTATGGTCAAGCCCAAATATTCAGATAACGCACAAATGATTGCCCGTTATTTTTAAAAGAATGGATATCGGCCGGGAAAAGGACTAGGAAAAAGGTTACAAGGGATTGCCAGAATTCCAGACATACCATCTTAAAAGCACACTTTCATCCTAGGATACAAGCCAAGAAAGAAGAAAATCAAGGAACATACCCAAAAGAGAAAGCGGCAGAGGGTCGCTCAAGGAATTGCAGAAGAGGAAGAAATGACACACCAATTTAAGGGGCTTTGTTTGACCAGGGATAGCAAAAGTCTTTAGGAAAGAAAAGTGCAAACTGAAGTTCAAGCTGATTTGTTATAAGAAACCCTAATGATTGATGTGCCCTTGCCCTCGGACACTGAAGTACCAAAAAGTACCACTATCAGGTCAGCTCTTCCTAGAGAGAATCTCAATAATTGGGATAGTGAAGACCTCCTTCGGGCATGCAAGTTTCGGTACAGGCTTGCCAGGGTATTCCATGCACTTTTAACTCTTTAAAATTTGTCATCTGTTTATCTTTCTATTTTTGTTTCTATTTCCAATCAAGAGCTTTAATAGAAATACCAATATATATAAAGGAGTGGCTTGTTTTGAATGATTCTCCTTGTTATTCTTGATCAGGAATCCACATATCCAACGTCTTGGCCAATTGATCAAAAGAATGCCTATTTGACTGATTACGATTTTGAAACTGATTTTAACTACCAACTCTTGGGAATTGAACTCACTGTAAACAACACTGATGAGGTCTTGGAGGAGATTTTAGAACAGTTAGAAAGGCATGATAACCGCAAGACCCCTAATATTGAAGAAACAGAGGCAGTTAATTTGGGAAGCAAAGAGCCTCCTAAAAAGGTCAAGATTGGAACTGGGTTAGATCATTGGCAATGCAAAGAAGTGTTGGGATTGCTCTCTGCCTACATTGATGTCTTCACATGGTCTTACCAAGATATGCTAGGATTGAATGGGTCCATTGTTAAGCATCGACTGTCATTGGATCCTCAAATTGGGCCCATAACGCAGAAACTCCAAAGAACCCGAGTGGCACTTGAAAGTCAAAGAGGAAGTGGTGAAATAGTTTCATGCTGGCTTTCTGCAAGTAGTCTAATATCCTCAATGGTTGGCCAACATTGTCCCGGTCCCAAAAAAGAATGGGAAGGTACGAATGTCTATCGACTTCCGGGATCTCAACAAAGCAAGCCCAAAGGATGACTTCCCCTTACCCCATATAGACATCTTGGTGGATAACACTGCGGGCCACAAGTTGTCTTAGGATATAACCAGATCAAGATAGCCAAAGAGGATCGGGAAAAAACAATCTTTATTACCCTATTAGGAGTATATTGCTATAAGGTAATGCCCTTCGGGCTGAAGAATGCTGAGGCAACCTATCAAAAGGCTATGGTCACTCTCTTTCACGACATGATGCATAAAGAAGTGGAAATCTACATGAATGATATGATAGTCAAGTCTAAAGCCCAAGAAGACCATTTAATCAACCTACGAAAAGTGTTTGATCGACTTTGCAAGTATCAACTTAAGCTCAACCCTGCCAAATGTACTTTCGGTGTCTCTTCCAAAAAATTGTTAGGATTCATTGTCAACAAAAGGGGAATTGAAGTAGATCCTGCCAAAATTAAGTCGATCACTGAGATGCAACCCTTAAAAGGATAAACCAAAATTAGGTCCTTTCTGGGCAAGTTAAATTTTATTAGCAAATTCATTTATTAGATGACCCACCTTTGCAAGCCAATTTTTAAATTGCTTAAAAAGGATGCCCTGAAGGAATGGAACAAAAACTGCCAAAAAAGTTTTTGAAAAGGTCAAATAATACCTCATAAATCCCCCAATTTTGGTGCCGCCAACTCCTGGAAAACCCCTCTTAATGTACCTAACGGCCCTCAAAACTTCAATGGGATGTGTTTTGGGGCAGCATGATGAAAATGGAAGACATGAGCAAGCCATCTACTGCCTCAGCAAGACGTTTTTACCTTATGAGATCAACTACACCATATTGGAAAACAACTTATTGCGCTTTGGCATGGGCATCCCATCAGCTTAGGCATTACATGTTGCATCACACCACATTCCTTTTAAAAACCCATTCTTTCTAGTAGGGTAGCCAGTTGGCACATGATTTTGGTTGAGTTCGACATAGTCTTCACCACCTGCAAGGCAATTAAAGGGCAAGTTATAGTAAACTACCTGGCAGAAAACCCCATCAAGGAATGCCAACCCATGAAGCCTTGTTTCCCCGATGAAGGTATCTTGTATACCGAATCTGAGGTTAAGAAGCAAGAAGACCTGGGCTAAAAGATGTATTTTGATGGTGCTTAGAACAAGAAGAGAGCTGGCATTGGGGCAGTCATGGTGTTTGAAAAAGGCAACCATTACCCCATTACGTCTAAGTTAAAGTTTGATCTCTGCACCAACAATATCATTAAATATGAAGCCTAAATTCTGGGATGAAGGCTAGTAGTAGAAATGAAGATTAAGCAATTAATGGTTTTCGGGGATTCTAATCTAGTGATTTAGCAAACTAAGGAAGTCTATCAAACTAGGGATGACAAACTCGCCCTTTATTATCAGCAAGTCAAGAAACTTTGCCAAATGTTTTTAAAAATAGACTTCTACCACATTCCCCGAACCGAAAACAGTTTCATCGATGCCTTGGCCACCTTGGCCGCAACATCAAAGTGGATGATGATACCGAAATTCCTGCCCTCCAAATCTTTGTTCGAGATACCCCATCTCACTACCTCAACACCTCCACTGAACTGGATGGGCAGCCCTGGTTCTATGATATCAAAAGATATATGCAGACTGGGGAGTTCCCAGCTCAAGCAATACAAAATGATAAGAAGATGATCCGAAGGATGGCAGCCCAATATTTTCTGGTTGGAAATGAGCTCTTTAAAAGATCCACTCTGGGGCCACTAAAATACATTGATGCAGCTGAAGCAGGAGAAATCATGAGAGAAGTCCATGAAAGGACCTACGTGCCCCACATGACTGACCATACCCTCTCCAAAAAAATTCTCAGAACGGAGTACTATTGGACCACTATGGAGACAGATTGTATCCGATATGTCCTCTGGTGCCACAAATGTTAGATACATGAAGCTTTAATCAAATCCCCACCTGTTGAGCTCCAGCCAATGACGGCCTCGTGGCATTTTTCCATGTGGGGGATGGATTTGATTGGCCCGATCTCCCCAAAAGCTTCAAAAGTACACCGGTTCATCTTTGTCGCCATTAATTATTTCACGAAATGGGTTGAAGCAGCATCATATGCCCATGTCACCAAGAAGGTAGTCAACAAGTTCATCAAGAATTACATCATTGGCCGGTATGGGATTCTTGAATCACTCATCATAGATAACGCTATCAACCTAAACAATGACTTGATGTCCCAGTTGTGTCGAAACTTTAAAATCATCCATCGAAATTTAGTAAGCTACCAGCCACAAATGAATGGGGCAGTAGAAGCCACCAATAAGAACATCAAGAGAATTCTCCAAAAAATGATCAACCACTATCAAGATTGGCACGAGAAGCTCCCTTTCGGGCTCATAGCCTACCGGACGATGAGATTCTCTATCGGTGCAACCCCTTATGAATTGGTCTACGTCAATGAACTATGCTCCCTGTCGAAGTAGAAGTTCCTTCCATAAGTGCACTAATGGAAACTCAGCAAGAGGAGGTGGAATGGGTTAAAGATCGATATGCACAATTATGCCTGCTGGATAAAAAGTGGCTAGCAGCTGTCTATCATGCGCAATGCTACAAAAGAAGGTTAACCAAAGCATTTCACAAGAAAGTAAGACCCCAATGTTTCCAGGTCGAGAACTTAGTGCTGAAGAAGATTATCTCCAACCAAGAAGAAGCCCAAGGAAAGTTTGCTCCAAACTACGAGGGGCCTTTCATAGTCAGAAGGTGCAAGCACCCCACTTTTGCCCGCTCGGCAATCTTTGGTCTGTCTGGACTCATATTCAAACCAAAATAGACACATTCAAGTAAAAAATTAATTTTTCATAATCAATCCAATCAATCAATCGCTTCGTGGGCCCGCTAGGCCCCAATGGAGGCAAAATGACCAAAACGCCGTTAGGGTATTGATCGGTCTAATTCCAAATGGAACATCTTCCTGGAGATGATAAGTCCCCATTTCAATCTCAAAATCAAGTTTAAATCCAATTCCAATTCAAATCAAATCCGACATGCCTTTTGAGAAAGTTAATCCCTCAGGTGATAAGACCATCCAATCCGGCACATTTTCTAAGAAAACTCTTCAGAACGGTAAGTCCCTTCAAGCCTGTCGATTGGGATAGAACCCAAGTCCTCGAGATGGTAGAATGGTCCACCTTTGGCACCTGCTAGCCCGCTAATGAAGAATGGCCATTATTCAGCACATCTTTCGAAAAAGTTAATTCCTTAAATGATAAGTCCATTTAGCAGCTTCCCGAGATCAAATAGTCTCTAGAATGAACGCGCACCATTAGAGTGGCAAAAACACTCATAAACATCGTAACCATTAGAGTGGCGGAAACACTCGCAAATAGATCGACATTAGGAATTGCCAATAAAGCCTTATGTCACGGAACCAAACTCGCCTTTTGGTCGTGACACGTTTACCAAAGGATGAGATACCTTTGGAGACCAACTCATCACAGGCCATCAGAGTGGCAAAAACGCTTAAAACCCAAGTCAATACCAGTACCTACGAGCCCACTCGAGTGAAAAATGACCAAACTGCCCATTGGGCCTTTTTCAGCATGCTTCTTGAAAAAGTACCTAAGTCCTCAGAGCGGTAAGTCCACCCATCCAAGATCATCCCAAAGATGATCTGGCATGTTCAAATGCCTTCCAGTCGGTTCTGGACCAATTCCGAGACCATCTAGTCAAAATGTCCATTTTACCCCTAGGCATCTGAGTGCCTCCGGGAACTACACCGCCTCTAGGTATCAAACCGGTATTCTCTCGAGAATACTTCTAATAGTATTCCTAACCCTCCAATACTTTTTTGGATCATTCTGAGTCTATTCTAGCAAACCCGATACAGAATGATTGTTTTGCCCTTGGTGGGCCGGTCACCTCTTCCAACCACACTGGCTTTGGGTATCAAATCCGAAATCCCTTGGAACACTTTAGATAGTGTTTTCAACCTTCAATTCCTCTCATGAGTCATTTTGAGTCCATTCTATTGGTTTTCTGGTCTGTTTGATCATTTTGCCCCCTAATAGCTCGGTTGACAATTCCGACCTTGTTTTTCAAGTCTGTTACCCTCAGGAAATTGTTTCAAGGGTTTCTACCCACTTCTGGCCTTCCAGCTTACTCCCACCCCCCCCCTAAAGAACAATTTTGGATCTTCCGGAGTCACTCCTAGTGGAGTTAAGCCAAAAAAATGCCTGGTAGTTACTAGGACAGGTGCCCAAATCTTCTACCTTGTGTATCAAGGGTCGAAGTTATGTTTCTTGCTGCCTTAAAAAGTTTCCTAAGTGCTTGGCACCACTACAAGTCAAAAAATGGCCTGGCGCCACTCCTAGTGGCGCTAGTGTATTTTTAAGCTTAGTGCCACTACAACAAACGCTAGGTCAGTCTTGTGTCTATAAATATAGAGCCTCTCCTTACATGAAAAAGGTTGGCAATCTAAGTCTGAAAACTCCGTCTCTCGATATACAGACCTTGAACTCTCTTCAAACCCTAGTTTTCTTAGGCTTATTCAAACCCTAGCCCCCATACACTTTAACCCTAGCATACATACACTCAATGCACTCCTATACGAGCCTCTATGCTGACCATTGGAGACTCAAAGTGCTGCAATCTCAAAGCTCTCGAAGATCAAAAGGAAGTAAAGCAAATAAAGCAAGCAAATCAAAGAAGACACAAGGTTGGTTTTCTATTTTTGTTTATGTAATTCCCTCCTCTCTTTTCTTTCTTTTAACCCACTTGGGTTTTCTTCTATTTTAATCCCCTATCTTCTTCTCTCCTTTCTTGCATGCTTGAAACAAAGGTTTTCCCAGTTCATGTGTAAGAAGAATGGGTGAAAGTCACCGTGTCAAGGGCTTTCTTCTAATTCAATCTTAGACCATGTGGATTCAGCTCCCTTGATTATATGGTGAAGCCTAAACCTTGTATGTTCACGACCTTACTTGCATTGTGCATATTATACTCATACATCTCTTCAAAATCGTTTTCTAAGCTTGTTTTCAAAACTTGCATCAAAATCTTTTACAAAATTTGCATTAAAAATCTTCTCTTTCAAACTTGTTTTTAAAAATCACAATCTTAAGATGATTCTAACCTCTCCATGGTTAAGGTTGTTTTAGAAAAGTGTTACATAAGTTTTGGGTGTAAACCCTAAATTGTTTTTGTCCAAATCACAATCTTAAGGTGATTCTAGCCATTCCATGGTTAGGGTTGCTTTAGAAAAGTGTTATATTTAAAGTAATCAACATGATCCATATTTCCAAACCTTTATTGCTTTCAAAATCATAATCCTAGAATGATTCTATTTTTCATATGGTTAGAATCGTTTTAGGAAAGTGAGACATTGTTATTTTCAAGAGTCCATAGTCAAATCTACTTTCTAAAATCTCTTTTCAAACTTGCTTTACTAAAAACTCTTTCTAAAAATCTCTTTCTTAAAAACTCTTTTTAAAAATTTCTTTCTTAAAAACTCTTTTCAAAAATTTCTTTCCTAAAAACTCTCTTTTTAAAAGTTCTACTTTCCAAAATCTTTTTTTTCTTAAAGTTCAAGTCAAGCCCTAGAACCCATGATTAGGAAACCCTAGTTTTCAACTTCCTTTTTTATATCCAAATCATAGGTTTCCAAAATCCTATTTTCTACATCAAAATCATAGGTTTCCAAAACTTTCTTTTTTCACATCAAATCATAAACTTCAAAGTCCAAGCTTTCCAAATTTCATCTTTTCTAATTCCATGTCAAATCTAATCTTTCAGCTTAGGAAACCGAATCTCATTTCCAATTTAGGAAACCAAATCAAATCCTCCGTTTTTAGAAACAAAATCAAATCATCTCTTTTTGAAAATAAAATCCAATCTTTTATGTTTGGAAATAGAAATCAAATTTTATCTAATTCCAACATTTCCTAATTCCATTCCTTTCCTAATTCCATACCTTTCCAAATCTCAACTTTTTAAATTCTAAATTATCAAATCTTTCTTAAACTCAAATCTCTCTTAACTTCAAGTATTTCCAAAACTTAAAACTTTCCAATTCCAAATCTTTTCAAAATTCTAGGACTTTTCAAATTTCAAATATTTCTTAAATCAAACTTTCTAAATTCAAATATTTCCAAAATCAACTTTCTTAAAAAGAAAACTTTCCTAAGTTCACTTCCAATTTAAAACTTTCCTAAAATGAAAAGTTTCCTAATTTGGCACTTTCTTAAAATGGAACTTTCTTATTTTGAAACATTCCTAATTCAAAACTTTCCAAAGTCTAATCTTTCCTAAACCTTAACTTTCCAAATCATTCCAAGTTGAGTGTTTTTAAATCAAATCAAATCTCTTTTTCAAATCTTCCTTAAATCAAACTCTTTCTCTAATCAAATCTTTTCAAATCAAACTTTTCTAAAAAATCTCAAAATATCTATTTTCAATCGGACTCTTGTCTGAACTATGATTGACCTGATTCCCAAAAATGGATACGTAGGCAACCATCAAGGGTGCGGTCACAACCTTTTTCAAACTTTCAATTCCATGATATATTTCAAGTTTCTAATTTTAAAGTTTATTTTCAAATCTCGAATTTCAATTTCTACAACATTCTTTCAAAATCAAATCAAGTCTTTTCAAACCTATGTTCAAAATCAAATCAAGTTCTTCTCAAATTTATTTTCAAAATCAAACCTCTTTCTTGCACTTGCATATCACGTATCATGTCAAATTTATTTTCAAAATTCTTTTCTAAAGTGGATATAATTGGACATTTATTAATCAAAGATCCTGAGTGAGATTAGGATATCTTTCCTACACGTAACCAACCTCCGAACCTAGAATCACTATTTTCAAAGACCAAAAATGGAGTTATTTTTAAAAAAGGGCTTAAAAACCTTTCAAAGGTTGTCAAACAACTTATTTTCTTAAAAACCCTCTCTTAAGGAAGTTTTCAAAATCTTTTGAAAAACCCTATGTGTAATCTTTATATTGTGCTTAGTTTTAGGTGGCCTAACTCACCTTAATCAAGTCAGGTGGCGACTCCAAACCTTTTTCTAAAAGCCTTTAATAAAATTAATTTTCAATTCAAACCTAGTTGCATTCGTCCTTCTAAGAGGAGGAGTTCTAACAAGAGAGCACTGTGTTTTTTCCCACTTGTCTTATTTTAAGTGCAAAAAATCAGGTTGCAGCAGAAGGTCCTGACAGGAGGGGTGCTCATACTAGCCGAAATGGACGGGCAAGAATTTCCCAACCCCCTGAATTCATATGCAATCAAGCTTTACTTTGAATGAATCAAAAGCTCTTACTTTCCCTCGAGTAACAAAGAAGTCCATTGCAATAAAGGAAGGCCTACGAACTTTTCTTTTATTAAAAAATGTGCGATCCTTTCCTGAATCATCAAAATTCTTATCAAAGGACTCGTGGATACTAAGTAGGTTAAATTGACGTGATGAGAGACCATTAATTCTTTTTACCCTATACACCACATCCCTTGCTACAACCTATTTTGAGCCAAATTACATTCCTTTGACAAACCCGACCTGGTGATCATCGCCCATAATGGGTGAAAGCAGAATTAGAAAGAAAAGGAGTAAAGGAAGAAACTTGAGGCAAAAGAAAGCCTCCTCTTACATTTAAAGAAAGGGAGAAACAATGCGGCACCCTAAAAAAAATAGAATGATGAGACACCCTGAGAAACCCGTAAAGGCCATGTAAATAGCAGTGCTGGAGTAAAACAAAGAGAAACAATGAACCCTATATAGGTAAAGTTCGTACAAAAACATGACAAATACCCAAAAGAGAAAACTGACAAGGAAAAGACCTAAAGGAAAATAAGTGTTGAAAGAGTGATCACCAGTCTGTGATAAACCCTAGGAGAAGTGTAACACCTTGGGCCTTCAATACCCTTCCTTTCAAAAACCCTATAACCTAGCCACATTACAACCCAATTTAAAAGCCCTCTCTAATCAATGAAAACTGCTTAGTCTAAACTGAGTCTAGCCTAAGAAATGTGATGGTTTTTGAATATTGACTAATATCCAGAACATTCGGGTCTCTGTTCCTGACACAGATCCTTCTAGAGAATTCCTTATTGCTAAAAAAAAAAGTGTGACCCCAAGGGCGCGGAGAAAACTTAAAAAAGCATTACGAGTAAAATGATGGAGGCATGACAAAATACAAACCTGTTGGTCTGGTGAAAACTCGCAAGGGTGCCAAGACGCAAAAATGATAGAGTTGGGATCGGTGAAAACCTACAAAGGTGCCGATGGCAAGATTAGCTTAAAAAAAATCTTTCTTGTCTCTTCTCAAATTTATCTCAACCAATGTGTAAATAGTTTCTAGGTCGTGGTAGGAAAAGACAGGGGAGAAAATCGTAATTGTCAAAAAAGGCATTCTTTCAAAATCAATGGGCTAAGAAGAAAGAATAATGCGGGCCCCTGCCAAGAACATCTCAATGAGAATTCCATTGCTAAGGAAGTAATTCCTCTCCCATAGATGTAAATCTTTCTATAACTCCTGCTATAACACATGTTTAAATTAACAAAGTGGTATAGGAACAAACAGATAGTAACACTCCCCGAAAGGAAGGTAAAATCTATTATAGCAAAATCATGATAACCAAGCTAACATAAGCATGTTTACAAATGTAGGCAATCCTATAAGAAAATCCAAACATCCCAGGGCAGGCTAGCCGTAGTACAAACAAAAAGGAAAAAGAAGACGAAAGGGAAAGATTACATTAAGAACGAGGAGCCACGATGTAATGGTCCACGTCCCTGTCTGATGAGTCCTCATTCGAACCCCTAGTGACAAGACTTGCAAGACTAGGGCCGAAAAACAAAGGAGCATCCTCATTAAATGGTGGCGTCACCAATCTCTCCCTAGAAGGGCCAGCATTGGTAGAGGCTTCGAAAGATGAAGTCGATAACTGGCTCAGTCCATGGCACTGGTATCATTCGAGAAGGTGATCCCTCTCCTGTGAAAGGGTATGTACCATGTCCCTCAATAAAACTATGATCTCCTCCCGGGGGTCAGTCACCGCTGAAGGAAGGGTGTCTAGAGACCCCCGAGGGTGCCTAAGTCCCCAAGAAACGTTGGCTAAAAGGCAGTCTCTCACCCCGGGAGCGACCTCAAAGCTGCCTCTCCAAATCACTCACTCGCCTCCTGTTGGCCTCTAATAGAGCCTCCAACTCACCCAATTGGGCACGATAAAGTCTTTGGTGATGTCTCGCCCTGATGGTAGTAATGGCTAAAAGATCAACATATCTCATTGGAGGTAGGGGAGACTTCGGGAGAGGATCTCTAACTGTGGCATCCCCCAAAACATATATCTGGAACCGTCTATCATAATCAGCAGTGGTTGTCGAAACGAAGGAGAATGGACCATTTGAGCTGTCATGCGCTACCAAAGTTGCCATAACTTCGTTAACTCGGTCACCAAACCTCTCGGCACATCATCATCAAAATAAGTCTGATATCCTATCGCCACAGTTGTGTATGGGACGTCCTGTCTGTAAGCACCCCATTTTTACCCGTTTGGCAGTCTCCAGTCCGTCCAAACTTGTATACAAGTCAATATGGACATATTCCAAGTTTAAACCAGTTTTCAAGACATAATCTAGTCAATCGATCGCTTCGCGGGCCCATTAAACCCAAATAGAGGCAAAATGACCAAAGTGCCCTTGGGGCATTGTTCGGTCCAATTCCAGTGGGCGTGTCTTTTTGAAGACGTAAGTCTCCGTTTTAATCTCAAATCCAATTTCAAGTCCAATTCCAATTAAGTTTGGCACGCCTTTTGAGAAAGTTAATTCCTTAAGGTGGTAAGTCCATCTTGTCCTACACGTCTTTCGAGAAAAATCTTCAGAACGGTAAGTCCCTTCAAACCCGTCGATCGAGGTGAGATCCCAAGTCCTCGAGATGGTAGAACGGTCCACCTTTGGGGCCTGCTAGCCCGCAAATGAAGAATGTCTGTTTCAACATGCTTTTCGAGAAAGTTGATTCCTTAAGCGATAAGTCCACCTAGTAGCTTCTCAAGATCAGGTAGTCTCTAGAATGATCGCAAACTGTTAGAGTAATGGAAGTACTCATAAACATCGCAACCGTTAGAGTGGTAGAAACACTCGTAAACAGGTTAACATTGAGAATTGCCAATAAACCCCTATGTCACGGGACTATCATCAGAGTGGCGGAAACACTTAAAACCCAGGTCAACACCAGTGCTTGCTAGCCCATTTCGGTGAAAAATGACCAAACTACTCTTAGGGCCATTTTCAGCACGTTTCTTGAGAAAGTACCTAAGTCCTCAAAATGGTAAGTCCACCCTTCCAAGGTCATCCCAAAGACAATCCAGCATGATTAGGTGCCTTCTAGTCGGTTTTGGGCCAATTCCGAGACCCTCCAGTCAAAATGACCGTTTTACCCCTAGTGGATTGGTCACCTTTTCCAAGCACACCGGCTCTGGGTATTAAACCGGTAATCTCCTAAGGATACTTCTGATAGTATCCACGGCCTTCTGATGCATGTCTAGATCATTCCGAGTTAGTTCCAGTAAAGCTAGTGCAAAATGACCATTTTGCCCCTAGTGGGCCGATCGCCTCTTCCAACCACACTAACTCTGAGTATCAAACCGGCAACCTCCTGGAACATTATAGCTAATGTTTCCTAGCCTTGAGTCTTCTTCTGGGATATTCCAAGTCCATCCTGGTAGCTTTCTGGCTTGATTAACCGTTTTGCCCCTAATGACCTAGTCAACCCCTCCAACACGTCTTGTCATCATTTTTCAAGTCCGTTACCCCTAGGACACTATTCTAAGAGTTCATGTCCCTTTCCAGCCCTCTGGGCCATTCCCGGTCCTTTAAATCATTCCCGGACCTTCCAAAGTCACTCATAGCGAAGCTAGGCTAAAAATTGTTTGGTAGTCACTAGTATAGGCACCAAAATCTTTGAAAGATATGTTGTTTGCCAACCTTAAAAGTTTCCTAAGTGGTTGGCGCCAAGCCAAAAAATGGCCTTGCGCCACTCCTAGCGGCACCAGTAGGATTTTTAGCTTGGCGCTACTGTAGCAGGCACCAGTTCAGTCTTCTATCTATAAATATAGAGCCTTCTCCAACATGAAAAAAGTTTGCAAACTCAATCTAAAAACCCTGCTCTTCAATATACAGAGCTCGAAGTCCTTCCAAACCCTAATTCCTTATAGGTGCTTCAAACCCTGGCCTCCATATACAAGCCCTAACCTTTATACACTTAACCCTAGCCTACATACACTCATATACACTCATATATAAACCTTCAAAGCCTCCATTGAAGACTTGAAGTGCTACAACTTGGAACCTCTCGAAGATCGAAGACCAAAGCAAGCTCTTGAAGACCGAAATAAAACAAAGCAAAGCAAGCAAGCAAAACAAAGAAGATACAAGGTAGGCTTTGTATTTATGTTTACGCAATTCCCCCTCTCTCTCTTCTCTCTCCTAACCCACTTGGGTTTTCTTTTATTTTAATCCCCATTTTCTACCCCTCTTTCTTGCATGCTTGAAATAAGAGACTTCTCGGTTCATGTGTAGGATTAGACTATTGAAAGTCACCGTGTCGAGGGCTTTCTCTTAGTCTAACCGGAGACCATGGGGGTCCGGCCCCCTTGATTATGCGGTGAAGCATTTAACCTTGTATGTTCATGACCACAACTTGCATTGTGCATATCATGATGATGCATCTCTCCAAAACTTGTTTTCAAACTCATTTTCAGAACTTGCATCGAAAATCATTTCCAAAACTTACATTAAATATTCTTTTTCCAAAATTGTTTTCAAAATCATAATCCTAAAGTAATTCTAGCCTTTCCATGGTTAGGGTTGCTTTAGGAAAGTGTTACATTTAAAAAGACTTTCATGGTCCATATTTTTAAATCTTTATTGTTTTCAAAACCACAATTCTAGAATGGTTCTAATTTCTTATGGTTAGAATCATTTTAGGAAAGTGAAATATTTTTAGAGGCTTGCAAAAGTCTGTATTCAAGTCCCTTTTCAAATTGTTTTTCAAACTTACTTTCCAAAACTTCTTTTTAAATCCTCTCCAAAATCTCTTTTCAAATCTACTTTCTAAAATATCTTCTCCAATATACTTTCTAAAAACTCTCTCCAATCTCCTTTCCAAAATTGCTTTCTAAAAATTCCCTTCAAAAAACTTACTTTCCTAAAAGCTTTGTTCAAATCCCTTCCCAAAAACTCTTTTGAAAAATTCACTTTCTAAAAAACACTCTTCAAGTTTCCTTCCTAGAAACTTCCTTCAAAATTCTATTTTTCAAAATCTCTTTTCCTTGAAACCCAAGTCAAACCCTAGATCTATGATTAGGAAACCCTAATTTTCTTTCCTAAAACATGATTTCCAATCTTACCTCAAAACCTAGGTTTCCAAAATCTCCTTTTTACATCAAAATCATAAGTTTCCAAAACCTATTTTCTACATCAAACTATAGCCTTCCAAATCTTCCAAATCTAAGATTTTCACAACTTCACCTTCTAATTCCATGCCAAATCCAATCTCCCATTTAGGAAACTAGATTCACTCCTCTGTTTTTGAAAATAAAATAAAATCACCTCCTTTTAGAAATAAAGTCCAATATTTTGTTTTAGGAAATAAGAATCCCAAACTTTTCTAATCCAAACCTTTCCTAATCCCAATCCTTTCTAATCCAAATCTTTCTTAATCCAATCCTTCCTAATCTCATACATTCCTAAACCTTAAGTTTTCAAAACTTAAACTTTCAAATCTTTCCTTAAACTTTAAGCTTCTTAATCTTTCTAAACCCAAACTTTTCCTAATTCCATACCTTTCCAAATTCTAAATTTTCAAATCTTTCTTAAATTCAAACCTTTCCAAAATCCTAAACTTTCTAAACTCCAAATCTTTCTTAAATCAAATTTTTCTTAATTCAAATCTTTCCAAAAATCTACTCTTTCTTAAAAAGGAAACTTTCCTATTTCAAACATTCCAATTTCAAAACTTTCCTAAAATGAGAGCTTTCCTATTTTGAAACTTTCCTAATTCGAAGGTTTCCTAAATCCAATTTTTCTTAAATTTCAACTTCCCTAATCTTCCAAGTCTAACATTCGAGTTAAGTCTTTTCTAAAACTCCTCCAACTCAAGTCAAATCTTTCTTAAACCTCAAGTCTTTCCTAAGTCCCATCTTTCCTAAGTCTAGGTTTCCTAAAACCAAGCTTTCGAAAGCCAATCTTTTCAAATCATTCAAGTCAATTTTAAATCAAAGTTCAATTTCCTAATCTTTCAATCCAAATTCCAACTCAAACTCTTTTTCAAGTCAAAACTTCTATTTTCTATCAGACTCTTGTCCGAACTACGACTGACCTAATTCTCGAAAAAGGGATATGTAGGCAACCTTCATGGGTGTGGTTACAATCTTTTTTAAGCTTCTATTTTCACAATCTTTTTCAAATTTCCGATTTTATAACTTTTCTTAAACTTCCAAATCTAAAAATCTATTTTCAAATCTTTCTTTCAAATTAAATCAAGTTCTTTTCAAATCTATTTTCAAAATCAAAGTTTTATTCTCTCACTTGCATATCATGCGTCATGTCAACTTCTTTTCAAAATTCTTTTCTAAAGTGGATAGTTTTGGACATGTATTAATTAAGGACTCTAATGAGTGAACCTAGAGTGAATAGATATGTAGATACTGTAAGGGCGGGGTAGGGTGATGGCTTAGTGCGTCTTCCTTTCATGTAACCAACCTCTGAATCTAGATTACTGTTTTCAAAGACCAAATGGAGTTATTTTTCAACAAGCGCTTAAATTTTTTCAAAGGTTGCCAATCAACCCGTTTTTTTAAAAACCCTCTCTTAAGGAAGTTTTCCAAAACTTTTTTCAAAAACCCTAAGTGCGATCTTCAAATTGTACTTAGTTTTTAGGTGACCTAACTCGCCTTAATCAAGTTAGGTGGTGACTCCAAATGTTTTCTAAATGCCCTTAATTTAAATCAATTTCCAATTCAAACCTAGTCGCACTCATTCTTCTAAGAGGATGAGTTCTAACGAGAGAGTACTGTGTTTTTCTCACTTGTCTTTTTCGAGTGAGAAAAATTCAAGCGCAACAGTGTTCGACCCAACTGGCGAGGAACTCGAATGCCAAAGAAAGGGACAACACCCCTCAAGCCGACCAAAAAAATGAAAACCCGACCAGAAGTCCGTACTCACAACGAATCAACATTACACAAGCCCACAAACCACTAAACTAAATCAGATCTCCTTGTCTGGAGGAATGTCATGTAAGAATCAGGGCAGTCAATACCATCAATGATCTTCTGCTAAGACCTCACCAAGCCATGGATAGGGTCGACCTCTAGATACCATATGTGACAAGTGATATAGTGAATGAATAGATGCTCAAGAGCCCATAGTTGGAAAAGGGGTCGAGACCCTCTAAAAAAAGTGTCCTCCCCACTCTGGAGCTGAGTAAAGCTCATATAGGTCTTACTCATGGCTAAAGGGGCATAAGAATACCCTCGTCGGATCGACAACAACAAGGAGCAAAGTCTGCCATCCACCCGGCCATCTCCTCAAGGGAATACTAGAAGACTCAACAGAATCAGGGCAAGGGTGTTCATTTGAGCGATAGCCCACTCCGAATAAGTATGCCAAACACCAAGATGAGTAACCTGATCGGTGTGAAACTCAAAATGATCTAGTAAAAAGCCCACCTCAAGGACTGGAAAAACGGGATGAGAGTTTGAATCTAGAATCTAGCGCTTGAATCCCAACTGACTAGAAACAATGGATAGAAAGCCCCTGGGAAAGTCTGGACCAACGATACCCTCCTGACCACTCCTCAGACCTAACAAGCGCCCATACTCGTGAATGGTCGGTGTCATCTCAAAATTGCTAAAGCGAAACAAACATAGCTCAGGGCACCAAAAGGTAGCAGATGCCTCAACCAAACCCGGTACCAGCCGAACGAAGAAAAGTGATCCCAAGTATCCAAAAGCCCTACAAAAGATCCGTCGTTCCTCCTCAGTATAGTTGTCATACCAAGCACGGAGCCAAGACATGACGGCAACATTCTCCTCAACTCTTGCACCTAGAGCAGTAAAGGACAACCCCCTCGCAGCACTGCTATCTTGGGTAGAACCACTCCTACTACCGTTGCCCTCTTTGAGCTCAACCCGCGGCGCCTTCCCATGGCGCCTCCTATCAAAACCATCATCACCCACCTCCGACATCCTGAAAAGCAACAATATAAAAAATGTAGAAAGTTGATTAGCCACAAGATATACATAAAAGCAAAAAAAAAATATATGTATATATAGCAAAAAATAAAAGGAAAAAAAAAGAACAAAAGAAGAAAAAAAAAAAAGCAAAGAAAAAAAGAAAGAGAAAAGAAGAAAAAAGAAAACAAGAAAAAAGAAGAAAGAGAAGGGAAAAAGAAGAAAAGAACAAAAAAATGAAAAAGGGAAAAAAGAGAAAAAGCAAAGAAAAAAGGAGAGGAAAAGAAAGAAAAGGAAAGGAAAAAAAGAGAGAAGCTAAGACCCTATCCATTTCCTAAGTTCTATTTCAAAATTTTAAAACGGTTTATTCGGCTTTCTCCTTCGAAAGCCCCGTTTGAAAGATTTTCTAACGGTTTTCTGAGTTTTTTCCTCAAAAAGTTTTATTTCAAAATATTAAATCGGTTTTTCGGGCTTTCTCCTTCAAAAGCCCTGTTACAAAGATTTCGTATGGTTTTTTGAGCTTTTTCCTCAAAAAGTTTCGTTTCAAAATTTCAAACTGGTTTCCGGGGCTTTCTCCTTCAAAAGCCTTGTTTCAAAGATTTTATACAGTTTTTTGAGCTTTTTCCTTAAAAGTTTCGTTAAAAAAATATCAAATCGGTTTCTCGGGCTTTCACCTTCAAAAACCCCGTTTCAAAGATTTTCTAATGGTTTTTCGAGCTTTTTCCTTAAAAAGTTTTGTTTTAAAAATATCAAATTGGTTTCTTGGGCTTTCTCCCTCAAAAGTCCTGCTTCAAAGATTTTCTATCGGTTTTTTGAGTTTTTTCCTTAAAAAGTTTCATTTCAAAAATATCAAATCAGTTTCTCGGGCTTTCTCCTTCAAAAGCCCCGTTTCAAAGTTTTCTAACAATTTTTTGACCCTTTTGCCTAAAAAAAAAAAAAAAAACTCTACTTCAAAATATCAAACTAGTTTCCCAGGTTTTCTCCTTCAAAAGCTCAATTATCAAAAATAACTGTTTTTTCTAAGAATTTTAGAGTTGAAAATTGAATTCCTAAAGGGTCAATACTTTTTAAAAATTTTCGGTAGAGTTCTACCTTAAAAAGTCACTATCCTGGAATTCAAAAAATCACAAACATATATCACTGAAACTTCCTGAGCCTTCAATAACGACAACTGACACCATCCCATCCTTCGTAACATGTGACCCATGATTAAGCACAATTTTCGAGACCATTTCTTCATTTTTCAAACATCTCCGATTTCGTTTTTATCTCTAAAAATTCTCAAAAATTTCCTAAACATTCAAAAAGATCCTCACAATTTTTAAAAAATGCCCCACAATTTTTCATAATTTTTCATAATTTTTCCTTTTTTTTCCTAATTTTTGAAAATTTAAAATTTTCAAAAAATTACGAAACTTCATACGGTTGTTCTATACATTTTTCTTAGTCACCCAGTACAAAAATCAAGCACAAACATGTAATACCCGAGCCTATAGAGGCAAATTTCTCAACTTTGTAGAAAACCCATTTACATAAACAAGCAAAATCGCACAAACACACTCAAATCTTAGTCAAATCACAAAAACAATCCGCCCATTGTATTCTAAACATCTTAAAGTATAGATTTACACTAATCATACATAAAAAAAATGAACACATATGCATCGAAATTGATAAAATTTCAAAAAACTAACCTTTGAGTTCTTCGATGAGAAACTAGCTTTCCAATGAGAATCCGATGACAATGTTGACTTCCGGCAAGCACCCGACCTCCCTCGAGACTTTCCTAGCAAGACCCGATGTAAATCTCCCGAAATCCCCGTGTCAAAGCTCTCTGATCACCCGGAATTATCAAAACCCGCAATACAAAGCGCGAACTTGGTCTAATTTAAAACCCACGGCTTGGCACATGTAACAGATGGGCTAGAAGGAAAATCCAACTAGCGCCTGTGCTAGATGCGCCAGGGTTATTTTAGACCAGGCACATGTGCTATATGCACTCGGCCCTTTAACTTCTTGCCAAAACCAACTTTCAATCCTCCAAGTGTCAAAAGTCATTTTCAAGGCTTTCAAAAGCCAAAAATCAAGCTTTCAAAAATTTATTTTCAAAAGCCAAGTGTTCTAGGCCAAACTTTGTCAAACAGGCATTTTCAAAACTCGGACCCTAAACAAAATTTTTAAAGCACTAAGTTTTTCAAAATTTAAAGTTTTCCAGACAAGCGACTCACAAGTAGTCCAAAACTTTCCAAACTTGCCAAGTTGTCGTCCCCCATATCGCCTCGCGACCAAAAATGGATTTTTACTTTGTTATTTTTCTACGTTTGACAAGCAAAGACAGAAAAAGAGGGGCAACTGTAAGTACCCCATTTTTGCCCTTTCGGCAATCTTCGGCTCAACCAGATCCAGTTTTCAAACATTACAACTCATATGGGCCTGAGACGGCTCCTTCAAACTCTAATCTAATTAGCTGGTCGCTTCTCCGGCTCACAAAGCCTAATTGAAGGTGTAATTGAAGGTCGCTTCTCCATCATGCCCCTAGGCATTCCTAGCAGTTTTTCGAGACCGGGAGGTCTCGAGAACCAACGCAATCCAGGTAGCTTCCAACACCTTATCAACTTTCAGACGGTTCACTTATGGTGCTTGCTAGCCCGCTAATGTAGAATGTCCATCATTTGGTAATTCAATGAGACCAAGTAGTATCAAGGACCAACACTGCACAAGTAGCTTTCCAAGACCAAGAGGTCTCAGGAGCCAACACCTAAGTCAACACTGTAAGCACCCCATTTTTGCCCGCTCGGCAATCTCCGATCCGACCGAACTTACATTTAAACCGACATAGACACATTCAAGCCAAAATTAGCTTTTCAGACTTAATCCAATCAATCAATCACTTCGCGGACTCGCATGACCCAACATAGACAAAATGACCAAAATACCTTTAGGGCATTGCTCGATTCAATTCTAGTT
Source organism: Euryodendron excelsum (assembly GCA_033060915.1). NCBI lineage: Eukaryota > Viridiplantae > Streptophyta > Magnoliopsida > Ericales > Pentaphylacaceae > Euryodendron > Euryodendron excelsum. The sequence goes on from CM065386.1 coordinate 27,689,555, forward strand.
GGCACATCTTTCTAGAGATGGTAAGTCTCTTTTTCAATCTCAAATCTAATTTCAAGTCCAATTCTAATTCAAATCAAATCTAGCATACCTTTCAAGAAAGTAGATCCCTCAGGCAGTAAGACCATCCAGTCTGGCACGTTTTTTGAGAAAACTCTTTGGAACGTAAGTCCCTTCAAACCAATTTACTGGGACGAAACCCAAGTCTCCAAGATGGTAAAACGGTCCACCTTTGGTGCCTACTAGCTTGCCAATAAAGAATGTCCGTTATTCGGCACGTCTTTCGAAAAAGTTGATTCCTTAAACGATAAGTCCACCAAGCAGCTTCCCAAGATCAGGTAGTCTCCAGAATGAACGCGCACTATCAGAGTGGCGGAAACACTCGCAAATAGGTCACATCAGGAATTGCCAACAAAACTCCTATGTCATAGGACCGAATTCGCCTCTTGGCCGTGACACGTTTACCAAAGGACGAGACACCTTTAGAAACCAACTAGTCACAAACCGTCAAAGTGGCGGAAACACTCAAAACTCGAGTCAACACTAGTGCCTGCTAGCCTACTTCAGTAAAAAATGATAAAACCACCCCTTGGGCCTTTTTTGGCATGCTTCTCTAGAAAGTCTATCTTTTCAAGATCGTCCCAAAGACGATTCGGCATGTTTAAGTGCCTTCCAGTCAGTTCCGGACCAATTCTGAGACCATCCAGTCAAAATGATCGTTTTGCCCTTAGGTATACAAGCACCTACAGAAACCACATCAAGAATGCTTCTAATAGTATTCCCGATATTCTAATACCTTACCATATCATTTTGAGTCTATTCCAGTGAACCTGGTGTAAAATGACTGTTTTGCCCCTGGTGGGCTAGTCAATATTTCCAACCACACCGGTTTTCAGTATCAAACCGGCAATCCCTCGGAACTCTTTAGATAGTGTTTCCAAAATTCAAGTCCTATCATGAATCATTTTAAGTCTATTCTGGTATTTTTTCGATCTAGTTGATCTTTTTGCCCTTAATGGCTCGGTCGACTATCATGATACTGGTTTTTAAGTCTGTTACCCCTAGGATATTATTTCAAGGGTTTCTACCCATTTCTAGCCTTCCGAACCATTCTCGGCCTTCCGAAATATTCCCAAACCTTTCGGAATCACTCTTAGTGAAGCTAAGTCAAAAATTGCGTGGTAGTCACTAATACAGGCGCCCAGATCTTTTGCCTTGCATATCATGATTGAAACATACATTATTTGCTGACCTTAAAAGTTTCCTAAGTGGCTGGTGCCATTAGCGGTGGCACCAGAAGGAAATTTTCCCTAGTGCCACTGCAATAGGCGCCAGGTTAATCGTTTGTATATAAATACAGAGCCTCCCCCCTGCGTAAAAATAGTTTACAAATTCAGTCAAAAAACTATGCTCTTTGAATTACAGAGCTTGAAATCTCTCAAAACCCTAGCTCTCTTTAGTTTTCTAAAACCTTAGCCTCTATACACTTAATCCTAACATCTATACACACTCCATATACTCATACACGAGCCTCCAAAGCCTCCAAAGCCTCTATTAAAGACTCAAGGTGCTGCAATTTGGAAGCTCTCAAGGATCAAACAAAGCAAAGCAAGCAAAGCAAGAAAACAAGAAGAATACAAGGTAGGATCTCTCTTTATGTTTATGTATTTCCCCCCTCTCTCTTCTTCCTCCTTACCCATTTGGGTTTTCTTCTATTTTAATCCCCTATCTTCTTCCCCCCTTTCTTGTATGCTTGAAACAAGGGTTTCTTTGATTCATGTGTAGGAAGAATGGTTGAAAGTCACCATGTCAGGGGGCTTTTTTCTAATTCAACCTTAGACCATGTGGATTCGGCTCTGTTGATTAAGTAGTGAAGCCTAAACTTTGTATATTCATGTCCCTACTTGCGTTGTGCATATCATGTTCATAAATCTCTTCAAAATTATTTTCAAAAGTTGTTTTCAAAGCTTGCATCAAAATAGTCTTTCAAACATGCATTCAAAATCTTGTCTTCAAAATCACACTCGTAGAGTGATGCTTGCCAATTCATGATTAGGATTGCTTTAGGAAGGTGTTACATTCATTATGACTATCAAGGTCTATATTTTGGGTATAAACCCTAACTTGTTTTCCATTAAAATCACAATTTTAAGATGATTCTAGTCATTCTATGGTTAGGGTATTTTGAGAGGGTGTGATATTCAATGTGAACCATTGGTCCATATTTTAAAATCCATGTTGTTTTCAAAACCACCAACTTAGAATCATTTTAATCTCTTCATGGTTAGAATCATTTTAGGAAAGTGAGACCTTCAAAAGATTTCAAAAGTCCATTTTCAAGCCCCTTTCCAAAATTTCTTTTTAAACTCCTTTCCAAAAACTCTCTTCAAAAATCTATTTTCCAAAAACTCTATTCAAACTTCTTTCTAAAAATTCCCTTCAAAGACTCACTTTCTAAAAACTATCTTCAAGTCTTCTTCCTAGAAACTCCCTTCAAAATATTTACTTTTTAAAATCTCTTTTTCTTGGAGTCCAAGTCAAGTTTTAGATTCCATGGTTTGAGAATCATAATTTTCTTTCCCAAAGACATGATTGCCTCTTTCGCTTCAAATCAAAATTTTCAACAACTATCTTTTGCATCAAATCTTAGATTTTCAAAATCTCTTTCTTTTACATAAAATCATAGTTTTTCAAATCATAGATTTCCAAAATTCAACGTTTCCAATTCTATATCAAATCTAATCTTTCAAATTAGGAAACTAGATCAAATCCTCCAATCTTAGAAACTAAATCAAATTATCTCTTTTTGTAAATAAAATCGAATCTTCAACTTTAGCAAATAGAAATCAAATATTTCCTAATTTCAACCTTTTTAAATTTCAAAACTTTCCAAAGTTGAAATCTTTCTAAATTCAAAACTTTCCTAAAATGAAGCTTTCTAAATTCATGACTTTCTTAATTTGGCACATTCCTAACATGGAACTTTCCCATTTTGAAACTTTTCAAATTCAAAGATTTTCAAATCCAATCTTTCTTAAACCTTAAGTTTTCTAAACTCCTTCAAATCAAATAATCAAGTGTTTTCAAATCAAGTCAAATCTCTTTTCAAATCTTCCTTACATCCAACTTTCCTAATTCGAATATTTCCTAAATCCAACTTTATAAAATTGAACTTGCCAAGTCTAAATCAAATCATTTTCAATTCAACTACATGTTCTAATCCTAGGTAACTTAAACCCTAGGAGGCCTAAATCCTAGTTCAACCCTAACCCTAAAGTTAGGAAGCTTCAACTCTTTTCTAAAACTACTTTCTAAACCAAGATGATTTTTCAATTTCAAACTTTAAAATGCTTTCAAAACTCAACTCTATCTTTCCTAAGTCAAGTTCAAGTTTTCTTTCCAAGTTCAAACCCTTTTTCAAGTCTAAGTTCAATTTCAAATCAAATCTCGATTTCATATCTTCTATTCTAAGTTCAAATCAAATCATTTTCCAAATCCACCTTTTTTCTACTCAAACATTTCAAATTAAACTTTTCAAAAATCTCAAAGTGTCTATTTTCAATCGGGCTCTTGTCCGAACTACGACTAGCCTGATTTCCAAAAAGGGATATGTAGGCAACCCTCATGGGTGCGATCACAACTTTTTCTAAATTTTCAATTCCATAACCTTTTTTCTAACTTCCAATTCCACAACTTTTTTTCAAACTTCCAATTTCACGATCTATTTCAAGTTTCTAATTCTAAAATCTAGTTTCAAATCTCCAATTCCAATTTCTAAACACCTTTTTTCAAAAATCAAACCTATCTTTTCAAATTCATTTCAAAAATCAAATCTTTCTTTTAAATCTACTTTCAAAATCAAATCAAATTCTTGCACTTGCATAGCATGCATCATGTTAAGCTTCTCTTTAAAAGTTCTTTTCTAAAGTGGATAGTTTTGGACAATTGTTAATCAAAGATTCAAAATCAGTGAATCTAGAATGAATAGACATGTAGGTACTGCAAAGGCAGGGTAAGGTGATAGCTTAGTGCATCTTCCCTACACATAACCAACCTCCGAACCTAGAATTACTGTTTTCAAAGACCGTAATGGAGTTATTTTTTTTTTAAAAAAAAGGGCTTAAATATTTCCAAAGGTTGCCAAACAACTTATTTTCTTAAAAACGCTCTTTTGAGGAAGTTTTCAAAATCCTTTTCAAAAACCCTAAGTGTAATATTTGAATTGTGCTTAGTTTTAGGTGACCTAACTAACCTTAATTAAGTTAGGTGGCAACTCCAAAACTTCTTTCAGAAGCCCTTATTCAAAATCAATTTCAAATTCAAACTTTGTCGCACTCATCTTTCTAGGAAGATGAGTTCTAACGAGAAAGTACTGTATTTTTTTCACTTGTGTGTATTTTCCTCGAGTGCAAAAAATTAGGGCGGATAGTTGGCGACTCCACTGGGGACGCTTAGAGGGTCAGGACAATGTCATATCTCTTCACCCTCACCCATTTAGAGTCTTTGATTAATTTTTCCAATTATATCCAACTCAAACTTTCAAAATTAAGCTTTTCCAAGTTGTTTTAAAAAACGTGTCATAGTATGCATTATATTCATATTTAATTTTTTTTTTCAAGTCTTGCATTAAGTTTGTCATTCAAGTACTAATTTTCGCATCTTTATTTTTGTAGGTAGACCTTTGTTTACATTTTATTTCATGTTATATTAACTGTTTGTATGTCATGAATGTATGGAAGGACAAGATGGACAGGAGTTGTTGAGCCCTTTCCTCCACTTTTCAAAATTTTGCACACACACTGCATTGTGCACAAGCATATGCATACTTGCATTCTTTACCTGAATATGTCCCTTCTAGTTAGAAGAGGGAACGGTATATTGGTTGTAAGCAAAATGTTGTGTTAGTTTCTTTGCCTATGGCCTCTTAATGGTTCCCCGCTCCGATCACCAACCGATAATGGCACCATCTCGAGGAGTGGGCCTAAGTTTGAATATCTGGGAACCGAGCCTTCTTAGGAAGCATCAGTAAACCCTTAACATCATACTCATATAGACACCATGCATAGCCGAACCTATATCGAATTAAGACACGCACGTCGATTTCAAAATCATAGAGGAAAGGGTGACCGCTCTATTTTCCTTTAAGCTTGTCTATTCCTATTGTTATAATGTTTGTATTCTTGTTATTATAATGCATGTATAATTGCTCATACATCCATGTTTACTTTACAATTGCATTCTCTCTCTCTCTCTCTCTCTCTACTTTATGCATTCATGTCCATGCATTTAATATTGCATGTTAAGACAAGAGTTCCAAAGTAACTCAAGTCATTGCATCTTCATGCATATGATCAACCCAAAGAGAGTGACGCCAAGTTCACTCTCCCTTGCATTAAACCTACCAAAATCCTAAGAGTTCCCATGTAACCCTAAGCACTCATTACATGCATTTCAAGGCATTCTATAAGAGGAGCCTCAATCCCTCTATACACACGGAGATAGGATTGCCAAGAAGACAAGGGGCAATCAAACAAGATCTCTCAACGACCTCATCAACATCAAAGAAAAGGATTTCAAATGTAAAAGTAGATAGGTCCTAAGGAAATTGTTCCCTCTCCCCCCCCCCCCCCCCCCCAAAAAAAAAAAAATTAAAATGTATTTCAATTCCGTTGTGTTTAAACTCCAAAGATCAATGTACTTCTTTTATTTTCTCATGAATGAATGAATGTTCCCACTCAAATGGTAAGGTATCTGCATACAAGGGGCAAAACCCCTATCTCCAAAAAGTGAGTCAAATCCATCATGTTTAGTCTCTCTCGCAAGAAGGGAAACCCCTAAGGCATGCATTGCATAAAGATTTCTAAATATCAAAAACTAACTTGTGCTTTGTGTCCTTGTTTTCCTTTTCTTCCTTTTTCTTTTATAGAAACCACACCATAGGAAACCATCATTGCTCATGAGAAAGACCAACATCCACCTAGAGATCCCATCATTAGCAGACAAAGAACCATATTAATGGCTGCCAATCTTAACGAGTCATCATCTGTCTCTCGTGAAAAAGTCAATGAAATGAGAACCAAAATCAATGAGATGTTCAAGCTCATCCAGCCTATAGCCATAAAGGAAGTTGCTTTGGCCCTGTCATCATCCATTATTTTTTCCAAGGACCCTGAGCCTGCTAACCCAAGGGTTGTTCTACAATCTGACAATATTGGGAAAAACAAGGAAGACACCAAGGGGGCTAATACCGAAGAAGAAAAAATATACTGCTTTCACCTACTATGAAAAAAGCTCCCCTAGACCCTCAGTCTGAAAATCCAAGGGTTGGAGGACTCACTACGAAGCCTTTATGGCCATGACTCCTTTGGGCTTGCATCCTATGATGAGTTGTGTTTCTTCCTGAACCATCCAAGACCAGCCAAGTTCAAAATGCCTGACTTTCGGAAATATGACAGCACCGGCAGTCCCATTGCCCATCTTTGCCTGTATGCTGGGGCATTAAGTGGCCATGGCAACGATCCAAAACTCCTCATGCAATTATTCTAACATAGTCTTACTGGATCTGCTCTGTAATGGTTTACCCGACTAAACCTAAGGAAGATCACAACCTGGATCAAGCTGGTCAACGAGTTCAAAGCCCAATACCACCACAATATTGACCTTACGTCTGACCAGTGGTCCCCAATGACGATGAGTAAAGGTGAGAAGGAAAGCTTTAAGAGCTATAATCTTAGATGGAGAGAAGTAGTTATGCAAGTTAATCCCCCACTGGAAGAAAAGGAGTATGTGCAATTGTTTGTACACATGTTCTAAGGCATATACTATGAGAAACTCTGCACTAGCATGGGAAAAAGCTTTTCTGAGCTCAGCATGTAAGGAGAAATAATAGAAAATGGCCTCAAGATAGGGAGGATTATTGACTCCTCCACGAAAATTGAAGAAAGTTATGCTAACGTAGCCAAAAAGGTGGCTATTACAAGGGGAGTAATCAAGAAGGAAAGCGAGGTGCCTGCTATCTTACCCTTTCAACCATCCTAATACCGTCCCCCACTTCAGTCTCACCCTATCTTATCCATACCCACTCTAAACATGCCCGCCCAGGTACCTAACTTTGGCCCAGCTGGGGCATGACCTAATTTCAATAGGCTGGTCCGACGCTTCCGTAAGTTTGATGCCTTAGCCTACACCCAGACTGAAGCTTACCATAACCTCTTAAAGAACAACATCCTAAAACCCATATCGGCCCGTCCATTGCCAAGCCTTCTACCTTTGACCTTTAATGGTGCCCTCACATGTGAGTATCATTCGGGAAACCAAGGGCATGACACCAAAAGTTGTTTTTCCCTCAAACATAAACTTCAAGACCTGATCGATAATAAGACCATTGATCTGCAACAGGTGAACCCTACTCCAACCCCCAATATGACCACAAACCCTCTGCCGGACCACACAATCAATGTGATACTAGTGGAAATAGAAGATGAGGGAGAGTTGGATGAGACCATGGTTGAGGATTATGAAGAGGATTGGGAGGTTGATGAAGAGAGTGATTGGAAAGAGGATTTCCCACCATGCTCGATCTACCTCTATAACTCTAATGAGGTCTCCGATTTGTTAGATTGGCCAATTGAGGAGCCCACACTCATGGAGAAGGACCCTAACAAAGACATAGTGTCGATGGTTGGGGTGCTAAATTTCTACACCCTAGATATGCCAATGCTGAGCGCCATTTATCAGAGAACCCATGGTCCATAACTGAGCTTAATTATAAAGATATGGGTTGGGGACGTCAAGTGCCAAAGATGCCTGAAGAACCATTCGAACTGGAGGGAGGCGAGTTAGCCAACCTATTTATTGAAGGAATCAAGGAGGCAACTGAGGAAAACAAAAGGGCCAATGAAGCTGACAACTGCACCATCACCGTCAACGCACCCGTGGCTCTAAAGGAGGCCTTTGCTCGCTTTGCCTTGGCCAGAGACCGTAATTATGGATGGAGCATTGGAAATGTAGGCATCGTCCCAAAGCCCTATTGAGAGGGTGTTTTCACCCACTTTCTTTCTATCCCTTTGTTTTTATGCCTTTAAATTTGCATTTTTGTTACTTCTAAAGAACTCTATGTTTGCACTTCATTAAAATAATAACATATTAGTTTTTGTTCAAATTTGTTGTTATCTCATATCTTTTTGATGAATGGTGAATGCTTCCTACACAAGAGGCATGGTCTATCTTATGGAGGACCCGACTTGAAGGGTATGATAGCATGAGTTAGCCACTCGCCGACCGATCAACTTTTCAAAAAGAGAGAGGATAAAGATAAGTGAGAAAACTACCCCAAAAGCAACACTTGCGAGACATCAAAGCTAAGCAATGTGTGGCCAAACTATCAAAAGGAAGAGGAGCTATCTTTCATTTTCCTATAAAAAAATAATGATGTTTATATACCCTTTTCTTAACCCACTACTACCTAGCAAAAAGCAAAGATTTCTTGTCGAACCCCGATCCAAGACCGTCCCCTCACACTGGGGCAGACAAATAATTGAGAACTCTGCAAAGCATGTCATTCAACCTTCATCAAGTTGAAGCAACATTGAAGGCTCTATGGATCATGCAATCTAGTTCAAAGTGAAGAGAGGCCCTCATTTCATCTCCTATATAGTCCAAAGCAGCCATTGACAAAAATTTTGAGCCTGTTATTTTCTTTTTTAAGAAAAATCCCAACTTAGGGATCACCACCCACAATGGGTTAAATTGAAATGTTAAAGAAAAGAGCTAAAGAACAAAGTTGTAGAAGTGTTCGTCTCATAAAAAAGGAAAAAAAAAAAGGTAAAAGAAATGAAAGAAAAAGCAAAGAAAAGAGAAAGAGCTGCCAAGGGGCAAGAGGCCAAAAAAAGAAAAAAGAAGCATATATGAGAAAAGGCCTGAAGAAAGTCATGTTTGTGCCATCTTGAAAAGCATATAGAAAGGCCGAAAGAGAAAAGAGTCATTTTATGGCATTTTGAGGAGTATATAGTAAAGGCAAGAAGGAAAGTCCAAAGGTGATCCTAGGTGATAAAGAAGCCCAATAGAAGCTTTAGGTTTGAGCCTTTACCTTTTCTTGTTAAACCCCAAGCCATAGCCTACATTACAATCCTATTTAAGTCCAGTCTGATTGACAATAGATTGCTTAATCTAAATAAGCCAGACATGTTGCCAAAGTAAAAGAAGAATGTTAACCCTACCAGAAAAAATAGTCAAGGATGGTATGGATCTAAATCCGATTGAAAGCGACATCAAAATTGAGCCTTCATATCTCATTGTTTCAAAACCCCATAACCTAGCCTACATTTCGGTCCTAAAACAAAGTCTCCTTGGATTGAAAGACTGGTTGCTTATCACTCTGCCAAAAGTTAAGTAAGATATTGCCAAAACCCCGAGGGTTGAGAGTTCAAGCCAAATGATCTCATACACTAACCCAAGATAGAAAGTTGGAGTTTATCAAAAGGACGAGAAAGGTACCAAATGTTATCATCCAGTCAAGGTAAAGTTGAACCAAAAAAGAGACCAACCCCTAACAAGGAAAAAGTTGCCATTTCAAGGATGTATAGTTTGTCAGTACCCCATTCATTGAATTAATTGTCACATCCCTAACATATGTATGTATTTCTATAAAAATTTCGGCAAGAGCTTCGCATATATAGGACATAGCTCCCTATAGAAATAGAAGTCACCAAAGCAGTTTAATATCATCTTGTGTAATAAATACATATCATCATCATTATACCTATACATGCATCTGTTCATATATCTAGCTATGTAAATCATAAATATCTCTGCTTGTCCATGGATCAATACATATATTTAACTATCTAAATCATAAATATCCACTCTATGCAAAATTTACAAAACTAAACTGTTTGCCAATGAAACTAAATACATCTTCAGGATAGAATACAGGAAAAATCTGAGCCTATGTAAAGAGGCTACACATCAAAGGTCAAAGTCAATATTCGAGTCAAAGTCTCCCAAACCTGGCTCTAGAGGAGGCGGGCGACTACTAGAAGCATCAGCATCCTTCAAAGAAGAAAAAATGGAATTAGCAAGGCAAAAGAATAACTAAGCAACATTAGAACAAAGAGAAGGGAAGGAGAACATACCCCGTCACCTCCCATCTAAGCCAACCATGCTGTCAAGGAAGCTATCTCCGCCTGGAAATGATCCTTGTGCATCTGGAATTGGTCCCTCTCAGTCTGGTACCGGTCCCTCTGGTCCCGTACAACAGTAAACTCAGTAAATGCACCACCTCTTGGCCAATGGCGTACCCACCAACTATCACCTCAAACTGAGTAAATGCACATACAAAATGGGCTCCAAAGTGTGCAGCATGATCAATCTCTGGAGGAAGCATAAAATTGGCACCAGGCTAACGCTCCTGATATAGAATGGGGACCCCCTCAACCAAGGCTCCGAACATGTACTATGGTGGATCCCCTATTGACCGGAACTCCTCATGGAACTAACGCCAATGCTGGTCTCCCAGATAAGACTCCTAGGAATCATTACTAAGGAAGGAAACCCTCGACAGAGACAACGGGACCAAGTATCTGATCGCCTCATAATGAACCGATCCGGCGAAGGGCCGCCAAGTCACATCCCTCGCCTAGATGAGCTCCAGGTTAGCCCGTATCATCACGAAATCAGTAATCTCTGATCGCTGGGGATAAAGATCAGCCTCAATAACCTCGGGACGTCGGACAGGCAGGTGCTCATAACTCCACCATACAAGAAAAGGCTAGAAACCAATCACACTACCCCAACAGGAGGAAGTCCTGACTTACATTGATCGAAGGAAGCAACCAAAGGAAAAGAACCCCCAATCCATCTCAGATAAAACCCCAAGATTAGCTACTATGCGTACTAACTGAAAAGGGATGTACGACTTATTATTATTGCAGAAGTAGCTGAAGATGATGTACAAAATAAGTCACCGCCTCATGATGTCTTGACGAGCAGGTGGTGGCTCAACAGCAAAGGTACTATCATCCCGACTAAGCTAAGAGACTAGAAAGGCAAAATGCTTAGGACGAGGCAAGTCCAACAAGACACACGCATCAGCCTTGTTGACCGACTGTAGGGTGATCTACCGACTGACAAAAGAAAGCCCCGTGACGATGGCCCAATCTAACAGCGTAGGTCATAACTCGAAGCCCACAAAATGGAAGGTCCACGTCTCACTAAACCACCTTTTAATAAGGGCCAACACCAAATGTATGTTCAGGCGGTTAGCTTATAATCCTATAAAGGCTCTAAAACTGATCTCAGCCAAAAGCAAGATGGACGGCCCCTCTAAATGATGCGTGTACCCGTGGAGGAGGCAAGTGCTGTTGAGAGTAAATGCTGGGATGACAAGCGAGGTCTCCCAGAGGAGGAATATACGTTATCTCCAAATCACTGGGATCAGCATCTGTCTGCCTATGTCTAGAGGAGGCCCTTCTGTAACCAGTCACCCAATCACTAAGGCTTGGTACCTCCTCCTCCGCATCCATCTCCTCCTTAAAGGCCTACTCAATTAGAGGGAAGGGGTCGACAAGAGATCTACTCCCCCTTCCACTCTGACTGGAAGATGCCCGACTAATGAATCTCCGACTACCTCTAGAATGGCTGGAGCTACCAGAAGAATTCGTGTGTGCCCCCTTCCCAGATCGGCATCTTCTCTCCGAACCGTTATCGCTTGCATCTGCTATCCTAGAAATCAAGGTAAAAATGTCGACATATGGCAAGTATAGCTCAAAAAGGTAAAAGAGATAAAAAAACAAGGAAAAAGAAGAAGAGAAAAAGAAAAAAATATTTCAAATGATAAGTCAAAATGAATTTCTTACACATTTTGATTTTAAAAATTCAATTTTCAAGTCAAAATGACTTTTCTACACATTATGGTTCTTCAAAAATTCAATTTTCAAGTCAAAATAAATTTTCTATACATTTGGTCTTCAAAAATGTCAAGAGATTTCCAATTTCAAGTCAAAATGAATCTTCTAAACATTTTTCCGTCAAAAGTTTCAAATTTCAAGTCAAAACGAATTTTCTACATGTTTTGTCCAAATTTCAGAATGATTTCTAATTCAAAGTCAAAATTTTTCAAGTTCATTTCAAATCTTAAAAATTTTCAATTAAAGTTTATCGCAAGTTTCTTCCCCAAAAAGATTTCTATTCCAATCAAGTTTTAAGACTTTCAAAAAATCCTTTTCCTTCAAAACCTCTTGTTCCAAAATCAATTCTCTAAAACATTCTCAAGTTTTCAATCCTTTAAAAGTTCTCATCAAATTCCAAAGTTTTCAATTTCAAAATCTATTTTCAACATTTTTCTAAGTGTTTCTTCCAAAAGTTTTCATTCAAAATTCCATTCTTAAAATTTGCTTCTTAAATTTTTCTCCTAATAATTTTAGGGCCTCCGAGTTTCTTGGGGCCTTTTCAACCAAAAAAGCCCTTCCCTCAAAGGTTTTATATCTTTTCCCTTGAAAAAATTTTATTTTAAAAAATGCTCTAACTCTTTCTTTAAATCTCAAAAATTTTGGCAGAGTTTCATTTAAAAATGGTCCCTACATTGTCCACAACACCACAACGAAACGCAAACAATGCACTTCACAACATCACAACATCATAATCACGTAATACCAACACACGTAAGAGAATCTGTGCACATTTTCATAATTTTTAAAATTTCAAAGACATGTTCTAAGTTTTAAAAATTCCAAGATTTTTAAGATCGTTGCAAAAGTTTTTCAAAATCACTTCAAATGTTTTCTAAAATATTCTCACATTTTTCTAGGGATTAAAGTTAGATATTTCAATTATTTTCTACTTTTTTCTTATTTTTCAACCTATTTTTCTATTTTGTTTGAAAAATAAAAACTCACAAAGTTTTTACAAAATCACGAAATTGCATACGATTGTTAAACACATTTTTCTAAGGCACATAGTATAAAAATCTAGCCAAAAAACTCAATACCCAAAGCTATAACAGTAAATCCCTAATTTCTGTAGAAACCTTCTTCACATAAACATACACAATTGCCCAAATTCAATCAACTAAGCATCAAAATGTCAAAATAACTTCATCAAAGTGCTCAAAGCATATCAAAACATCAATTTCGACTGTTTATACGACTCAAACCGAGTTCTATACATCAAAATCAACACGAAAAAATATCTTACTTCTCGGAGTTCTCCGGTGAAATCTTCTTCTCTAGCAACGGTGACTACTTTCGACAAACCTCCGGAGTTCCCAAGTCCACTCCTTCAAAGCCCTAGGGTTCTTCCTAGCAAAAACTTGGCAAAGAACTCTCAAACTCACAAAACCCATAAGTGTTCGAATCAGAAATTTATCTGATTTTAACCCCAGGCCTGGTGCCACTAGCAGTGTCGCTAAGGCAAATTTCACGTAGGTACCACTACAAGTGGTGCCAATGTCCAATTCCAGGCAACTTTGCCTTTTTCTTGCCAAAACTTGATTTCAAACGCCCCCTTAGGCCGAATATCCATTTTCAAGCTCGAATCTTTACAACATTTTCAAAGTCTATCCCTTCGATTGCCTCGTGGTCAACATGGGACTCTTACTTTATCGTTTTCTATCTTCGACAAGCAAAGACAGAAAAAGAGGGCAGCTGTAAGTACCTCATTTTTGCCCACTCGGCAATCTCTAATCTGATTGGACTCACATTTAAACCTAAACAGACACATTCAAGTCAAAACCAGCTTTCCAGACTTAATCCAATCAATCAATCGCTTTGCGGGCCTAACAGAGGCAAAATGACCAAAATACCATTGGGCATTGCTCGTTCCAATTTTAGTTGGCACGTCCTCCTAGAGACAGTAAGTCTCCTTTTCAATCTCAAATCTAATTTCAAGTCCAACTCCAATTCAAATAAAATCTTGCATGTCTTTCGAGAAAGTTAATCCCTCAAGCGGTAAGACCATCCAGTCCAACACGTTTTTCGAGAAAACTTTTTAGAATGGCAAGTACCTTGAAACTCGTCGACTAGGACAGAACCCATGTCCCCAAGATCATAGAATAGTCCACCTTTGGCGCCTACTAGCTCACCAATAAAGAATGTCCATTATTCGGCGTGTCTTTCGAGAAAGTTAATTCATCATACGATAAGTCCATTAGCAGTTTCCCGAGATCAGGCAGTCTCCGGAATGAACACACACTGTCAGAGTGGTGGAAACACTTGCAAACATCGCAATCGTCAGAGTGGCGGAAGCACTTGCAAACAGGTCGACATAAAAAATTGTCAACAAAATTCCTATGTAACGAGACCGAATTCACCTCATGGCTGTCACACATTTACCAAAGGATGACATACCTTTAGAAACCAACTTATCACAAACTGTCGGAGTGGCAGAAACACTCAAAACCTAGGTTAACAGCAGTGCCTGCTAACCCACTCTAGTGAAAAATGACTAAACTACCCCTTGGGCCTTTTTCGGCAAGTTTCTCGAGAAAGTATCTAAGTCCTCAGAGTGATAAGTCCATCTTTCTAAGATCATCCCAAAGACGATCCAGCATGTTCAAGTGTCTTCCAGTTAGTTCCAGACCAATTTCGAGACCATCTGGTCAAAATGACAGTTTTGCTCCTAGGCATCTGAGCGCCTCAGGGAACCATACCGGCTCTAGGTATCAAACTGGTAACCTCCCAAAAATACTTCTAATAGTATTCCTGACTTTCCAATACCTTTCGTATCATTCCTAGTCTATTCCGGCAAACCAAGTGCAAAATGATCGTTTTACTAACCCAGTCCAATTTCTAAAACCTTCTTTCAATTTCAAATCAAGTCTTTTCAAATCTATTTTCAAAATCAAATTCTTGCACTTGCGTATCATGGATCATTTAAAATTTATTTCAAAGTTCTTTTCTAAAGTGAATAGTATTGGACAACTGTTAATTAAAGATTCCAAATGAGTGAACCTAAGGTGAATAGACATGTAGGTGTTGCAAGGGCGGTGTAGGGTGATGGCTTAGTGCGTCTTCCCTACACATAACCAACCTCCGAACCTAGAATCACTATTTTCAAAGACCAAAATGTAGTTATTTTCAAAAAAGGGCTTAAATATTTCTAAAGGTTGCCAAACAACGTTCTTTCTTAAAAACCCTCTCTTGAGGAAGTTTTCAAAATCCTTTTCAAAAACCCTAAGTGTAATCTTTGCATTGTACTTAGTTTTAGGTGACTTAACTCACCTTAATCAAGTTAGGTGGCGACTTCAAACCTTTTTCTAAAATCCCTTATTCAAAATCAATTTCAAATTCAAACTTAGTTGCATTCATCCTTCTAGAAGGATGAGTTCTAACCAGAGAGTACTGTATTTTTCTTACTTGTGTGTATTTTTCTCGAGTGCAAAAAATCGGGCCGCGACAAACACTAGCACTTGCTAGCCCAACTCAGTGAAAAATAACCAAACCTACCCCTTAGGCCTCCAAGCATGTCTTGAGAAAGTTCAAAATCCCTCAAGACGGTAAGTTCGACTTTCTAAAGTGATTCTAAATAGTTAGGCGTACTTAACACGCCATCCTATCCAATTCTGGTCCCATACCGGTTAACTTCAGTTAAAATGACTATTTTGCCCCTAGACACCCCAGCACAGTACAAATCCCACCAAATACTAGACAACTTTTTCAAGACCATTCTCAAACAATTCGGCATGCTTAACATGTCACTCCAACCCATTCTGACCTTTTTCAACCAGTCCCGATCAAAATAACCGTTTTACCTTTGGCAGCCAAACGCACCCCGAAACTACACCGGCCCTAGGTATCAAATGGTAGGTCCCATTATACACCCCTATTTAACCCGAGGTGGACCTCACGACACTAAACACTTTTGACTCAATGAAATCCCCCTGGAGCGTCTCACAGACGCTCTGCCGAGGTTGTCCTTTCCCCCAATTCCCTAGTTATAACTCACCATCCAACGAATTGAGAAATGCGTAAACCCAGGAATTCCCAAAAGCTTGTCCATAGGTCTTTCCATTGATACGACTCGATCAAATGGATCAATTTCTGAAGCCCCTCATTTCATGGCTCGAAAATTACCACTTTCATTAACCCCTAGAGCGTCTCACAGATGCACCGCCAAGATTGACTTTTTCTCCAATTCGTTGATTATGACGCACCATTGAACGACTTGAGAAATGCGTAAATTAGAAAATTTCTGAAAGTATTTCCAAAGCACTTTCCATCGGTACGGTCCGATCAAAGAGATCACTTGCCGAAGGCCTCGATCGTATGGCCCACAAACGGCTACTTTTGAACACCTACGGAGCGTATCATAGACGTTCCACAAAAATGTGTTGTCATGTACACTTTCCAATATGATATCTCACACTTCCAAACACCTTTCAAGCTTTCCAAAAACTCAGAAGTTCACGAGAAACCTTAAGAGAATACCATAAACGCAACCGATTTTCCTGAATCCTTTTCGATTGCCACAATTATCGAGGCAAAGTTTAAACGAACATTCCTGCTGGCAGGGCATATGCTACATGCACCCAAATTTTAATCAGACTAATCAAACTTCACTTAACCTTTAAGATTTAGCCAGTACAATGTGTGCCATGTGGCATTCTACCAATGGAACAGTACTAGCGCATGTCCTACATACATCAGGTCTCCTCAGATTGCCTATAAATATAGGCCTCCTCCTTTACATATTTGATAATCGAATTTGATAGCAAAGCTTTGCTAAAACTGCTTCAAAATCTCGAATTCCTATATACATCCCCTACTCGTAACACTTGGGCTAGATTTCATCTCCCCCTAACCCATACACTACACTTATATAGCCTTCAATGTTATAGAATACCTCATTCTAGCCCATTCAAGCCTCTTCAAGGCTATTCAAGCTCAAGTCAAGGCATCCATGGAGGTTTGAAAGTGTGTGAAGGCAAAAGGTAGTATTCCTTTTACATTTTTGCAATCCCCCACTCCTCTCTTCTCCCTCTTAGCCTACTTAGGTTATTCTCTATTTTAATTCCCATCTTCTACCCCCTTTTTTTGCATGCTTGAAACAAGGAAGCTCTTAGTTCATGTGGTATAGCCTTAAAGCACCTTGCTATGTGGTGAAGCCTCTAGCCTTGTATGATTTTTTTACCCTTTTGCATATAATTATCTTATTCATGTTTTGCATGCTTGGCTTTGTTTTCATTTTTTCAAAACTTTCACTATCTCTATTTCTATGGCATTCTCAAGCTCCATATTCAAATGTTTTTCTAAAAATGGTTCTAGAGTTGGTTCCTTGAAGCCTAGGTTAAACCCTAAATTTCTACCCCTTAGAAAACCCTCTTTAAGTCCTTCGACTTCATTTTGCAACCCTACATTTCATTACTTTTTAAAATTGCATTAAAATGGCTTTCAAACCCCCTTCTTCTATGTCGATTTTCAAGGGTTTTACTCACTTGAATTTTGTGATTGAAATGGTCCCTTAGAACCCTCTCTTGAGTAGTCTCCCCATTATCTCGACCATATGAACCCTAGTTCATTAGAGTTGGCTTTATTCTCTTCAAAATTATTTTCAAAACAATTCCCTTCAAAAAGGGTTTTCAAAATTGAACTCTCTTCAATTTGCATATAATCATTTCCCTAAACCATCATTGTCACCTTGATTTTTAGAAGTTTCGCTCTCTTGAATATTGTGGTTGGAATGGTCCCATGGAGTCCTCTTTGGAGTGATTTTCCTTCAAATCAATCATATGAACCCATATTCTTTAGAGTGGTCTTCAACTTGTTAAAAGTGATTTCCCAAAACCTTCTTTCCAAAATTGATTTTCAAAGGATCATTTTATTTAATTTTCAAGTCTTCAAAACTATCTATTCAATGTTAATTTTCACAAGTTTTGCCCTCTTGAGTTTGTGGGTGAAATAGTTCTAAAGCAACCATCTCTTGAGTGATTTCCAAATATCAACCATAGGACCCCAATACTCACTTGAATGGCTTTCATAAAATGGTTTTCAAAACATACTTTCAAATTTCTTGCATAAAACCACCTTTACTAAACCACTATATCAAAACCCTAGTACAAAACTCCTTTTCAAAACCACCCTTCAACCCTAGGTTAACCTAACCTTACTTAACCCTAAGTCAACCAAGCCCTAGATTAACCTAACCTTAATTAGTTAACCCTAGTTTACCTTAGCCCTTGGTTAACCAAACCTTGGTTAACCCTAGGTCATCCAAACCCTAGCTTAACCTAACCTTAGTTAGTGAACCCTAGTTTACTTAACCCTTGGTTAACCTAACTTTAGTTAACCCTAGGCCAACCAAACCCTAGGTTAACCTAACCCAAGTTAGTTAACCTTAGGTCCTTTTAACCCTAGGATAACCAAACCTTAGTTAGTTAACCCTAAGTCACCTTAACCCTAGCTTAACCTGACCCGAGTTAGTTAACCTTAGGTCAACCCAACCTAGACTAGTAAGTTTCAAGATTCCAATTCAAATACCCCTTTTCAAATAATCTTTCAACTCAAAAACCATTTTCATAACATACTTTCAAAAACATTCTACTTTCTTGAGATTTCAAAAATCAACACCAAAACCTTTTCAAATATTCCTACACTCTAACTTTAAAAATGTCTCTACGAAGTTATCTTAAACTTGTCTCAACTAAAATAGCTTGACATTTAACATTT
This sequence comes from Euryodendron excelsum, assembly GCA_033060915.1. Lineage (NCBI taxonomy): Eukaryota > Viridiplantae > Streptophyta > Magnoliopsida > Ericales > Pentaphylacaceae > Euryodendron > Euryodendron excelsum. The sequence continues at coordinate 27,708,211 of CM065386.1, forward strand.
TTCAAAAATTATTTCTAAAAATGTTTTCAAGAACTTACAATCCTAAAGTGTCCCTACCCCTTTTGTGGTTAGAGATTCCAAGGGAAGGCGATACATTAAGTACAACCTCCAAGGTTATTCATATTAGGGTTCCAAAACCCTAAGTGTTTTTAAAATCTCTTTTCAAAAATAATTTTCAAACATCACACTCTTGAAGCAACCCTAATCCTTCCATGGTTAAGATGGCTTAAGTGTAAGTAAGATATTCAAGAAGGGTTCTACAACCCTAAAGTTTTAAAACCAAAAGGAAACTGTCTAGCCCCTTTTCCTACCATGTTATCAAAACTCACTACCCTAAAGGAGTTTAGTTCTTCAATGACTAACCTCTCAAAGGTAAATGAAACATTAAAAATGCCTTTCATAAGGTGTTCAAAGACTACTTTCAAAATCATTTTAGGACAAGTCCATAGGAAATCTTGTGACTCCAAATCCAATTTTCAAGTCCATAATCAAAATTTCAAAACCTTCAAAACTCTCTTGTGTTATGTTCAAAAACATTTCAAAATGCTTCAAAATCCCATTTCAAAAACACTTTCAAAAACCTTCAAGTTCTATCCCAAAAACACTCCAACATCCAATTTCAAATCATGATTCTCAAGTTCTCTTTTTCTAAAGGCCTCAATGTCTCTTCAAAACATTTCAAAGGCCCTAATGTGCCACTTCTCTATCGGGCTCTTGCCCAAACTTAGGGTTTTCAAAAACCCTAAGTTTGATATTCGAATTATACTTAGTTTTAGGTGACCTAACTTACCTTAATTAAGTTAGGTGGCGACTCCTATTTTTCTAAAAAAATCCTTAGTTAATTCAATTCCAAGTTCAAACTTAGTCGCACTCGTCTTTCTAGGAAGATAAGTTCTAATGACAGAGTTTCGTGCTTTTTCCCTAGCCAAAAGGACTTGGTTAAAAACCAGGGCACGACAAGTTGCATGAGAAGTCTTGGGTCATTCTCGTGGCCACTCAATGCCTCAGCATAAAGGTAAAGGTGGGCTATATGGTTGCTAGTGCCATTGTACTTTTGAAAGTTGTGCATTTTCAACTTGGCCGGCCTTGGATGGTCCGGAAAAAAGCAGAGCTCATGGTAAGAAGTGTGCCCAAAAGGGTCATGGCCATGAAGGCTTCGTAATGAGTCTTCCAACACTTGGATCTTTAGACTAAGAGGGTTTGAGGAAATTCTTTTTGCAATAGGCAAGAGTAGTATGGTATCTTCTTCTTCAGTGTTGACTCCTTTGGAGTCCTCTTTGGAGCACAATCCTTAGGTTGGCAGGTTCAAAGTCTTTGGGAAAAACCGTGAATGATGATGGAGCTAAAATAGCATCTTTAACAGCCATGGCTTGGATAAGCTTAAACATCTCATTGATCTTGGTTCTCATCTCATTAGCCTCCTCTCGAGAGACTGAAGAGGACTCGTAAGGATTGGCTGCTGTAAGCACCCCATTTTTGATCGCTCGGCAGTCTACACTCCGTCCAGACTTGTTTTCAAGTTATTATGGACATATTCCAATCGAAACCAATCCTCTAGTCCAAATTCCGTCTTTCCATTGCTTCGCGGGCCTGTCAGGCCCGAATAGAGGCAAAATGACCAAAATGCCCTTAGGGGCATTATCCTTTCTTATTCCAATTCCAATCCCTCTCTCGAGACAGTTTATTCCTCAAGACGGTCCGAGTAGCAAAACTACTCACAAAACCGTCAGAGTGGCGGAAACACTCACCAAACCGTCAGAGTGATGGAAACACTCACAAAACCGTCAGAGTGGCGGAAACACTCACAAAACCGTTAGAGTGGCGGAAATACTCACTAAACCGTCAGAGTGGCAGAAACACTCACACCGTTAGAGTTTGCGGAAACACTCAAAACCTAGGCACGTCTCTTCGGAGTCGGTAAGACCCCTTTCCAATCCCTCTCTGGAGACAGTTTATTCCTCGAGATGGTTCCAATCCAGGCACGTCTCTTCGGAGTCGGTAAGACCCCTTTCCAATCCCTCTCTCGAGACAGTTTATTCCTCAAGACGGTCCGAGTAGCAAAACTACTCACAGAGCCGTCCGAGTAGCGGAAATACTCAACCGTTAGAGTAGCGGAAATACTCACAGAGCCGTCCGAGTAGCGGAAATACTCAACCATTAGAGTAGCGGAAGTACTCACGGAGTCGTTCGAGTAGCGGAAATACTCAACCGTTAGAGTAGCGGAAATACTCACAGAACCGTTAGAGTAGCGGAAGTACTCACAGAACCGTTAGAGTAGCGGAAATACTCACAGAACCGTTAGAATAGCGGAAGTACTCACAGAACCGTTAGAGTAGCGGAAATACTCACAGAACCGTTAGAGTAGCGGAAATACTCTCAAATCGTCAACCCCGTCCGAGTAGCGAAAATACTCAACCCCGTCCGAGTAGCGGAAATACTCAACCCCGTCCGAGTGGCGGAAACACTCAAAACCTAGGTCAATACCCATGTTTGTTAGCTCACTTCGGTGAAAAATGACCAAATTACCCTTTGGACCTTTTCCGGTCAAGATGACCATTTTGCCCCTAGGCATCCGAACGCTCTAGAAACCACACCAGCTCTGGGTATCGAACCGGTAATGTCTCGAGAATACTTTTTATAGTGTTCTCGACCTTCCTTTACCTTTCCGGACCATTCCGAGTCAGTTCTGGCCAACCCGGTGCAAAATGACCGTTTTGCCCCTGGAGGGCCGATCTCCTTCTTCAACCACACCGGCTCTAGGTATCAAACCGGTAATGTCCCGAGAATACTTTTTATAGTGTTCTTGACTTTCCTTTACCTTTTCGGACCATTCCGAGTCAGTTCCGGCAAACCCGGTGCAAAATGACCGTTTTGCCCCTGGTGGGCCGGTTTCCATTTCCGACCACGCCGGCTCTAGGTATCAAACCGGCAACCTCTGGGAACATTCTAAATAATGTTTCCAGATCCCAAGTCTTCTTCCGGGACAGTTTGAGTCTGTCCCGGCAGTTTTCCGGTCCGATTGACCGTTTTGCCCCTAAAGGCTCGGTCAACCTTTTCGACACATCCAATCCTCACTTTTCAAGTCAAATACCTCCAGGACACTATTTTAAGTGTTCCTGCTCCTTTCCGGCCTTCCGGGCCACTCCCGGCTCCTTCAAATCATTCCCGGACTTTCCGGAGTCACTCCTAGTGAAGCCAGGCTAAAGTTTACATGGTAGTCACTAGTACAGGCACCCAAATCTAGTCAAAGATACGTTGCTTGCTGACCTTAATTGTTTCCTAAATGGCTGGCGCCACTCCTAGTGGCGCCAGTATAAATTTTGCCCTAGCGCCACTGCAACAGGCGCCAGGCTTGTCCAACTTCTATAAATACAGAGCCTCAATCAACGTGAAAAGGGTTTGCAAACTTAACCTAGGAATCACACAATTCGATATACAGAGCTCGAGCACCTCCAAAACCCTAGCCTCCTAAGGTTTTCCCAAACCCTAGCCACTATACACAAACCCTAGCCTCCTATACACTCATACACACCCCCATACACTCATACACTATCCTTCAACCATCTTTGGAAGACTTGAAGAGCTGCCATCCAAAACTTGAAGACAACTCTTGAAGGTTGAAGAAGAAGATCAAGACGAAGACCGAAGATTGAAGACAGCGCGGCGCACAAATTAAAGAAGATACAAGGTAGGTTTTCTCTTTAAATTTTTGCACTCCCCCCTCTCTCTTCTCTCTCCAACCCACTTGGGTTTTCTCTATTTTAATCCCTCATCTCTTTCCCCCCTTTTCTTTGCATGCTTGAAACAAGGGGATTCCCGGTCCATGTGTAGGACTGAACTATTGGAGAGTCGCCGTGTCGGGGGCTTTCTTCTAGTCTAACCAAAGACCACGTGGGTCCGACTCCCTTGATTATGTGGTGAAGCCTTAACCTTGTATGTTCACGACCCCAAATTGCATTGTGCATATCATGGTCTTGCATCTTCCAAAATTCGTTTTCAAAAGGTTATTTTGAAAAATCGTTTTCAAACTTGTTTTCAAAATTGCATCAAAAGCTCTTTTTCAAAAACATGTTTTCAAAATCACAATCCTAGGGTGATTCTAGCCTTTCCATGGTTAGGGTTGCTTTAGGAAAGTGTTATATTAAAAGTGGCCTTTTGGCCTATATTTTCAAACTTTGTTTTCAAAACCACTTTAAGAAAGTGGTTCTAGCCCTCTTATGGCTAGAATCGCTTTAGGAAAGTGAGATGTTTTTATACTTTCCTAAAACTCTCTTCTCCAAAAATTGTTTTCAAAAACTCCCTTCCAAAATCTATTTTTCAAAACTCCCTTTTTCGACTCCTTTCCAAAATCTTCTCCCTAGATTCACCTTCCTAAAAACGCTCCCTAAAAATCTTTCCAAAAACTCTCTTTTCCAAAATCTCCCTTCTAGAAATTTCCCCCTAGGATCTTCTTTCCAAAATCTACGTTTCCAAAAACATGCTTTCCAAAAAAACTTCTTCTCTCTAAAATCTCTTTCCAAAAACTCTCTTTCCAAATTCACTTTCCAAAAATTCCTCCCTAGGATTCCTTTCTAGAAAACCTTCGTTTCCAAAAATGCACTTTCTAAAAAAACTCTTTCCTTAGAGCCCAAGTCAAGCCCTAGAAACCACAATTAGGAAACCCTAGTTTTCTTTCCAAAAACATGATTTTCAAACTTTGCCCTAAACCTAGGTTTCCAAAATCTTTTGTTTTCTACATCAAAACTATCCTTGTTTTCAAAACCTATTTTCTACGTCGAGACTAGAATTTTCCAAATCTAGGGTTTCTAGAATCTCCCTTTCCAAATACTTGCCAAATCCAATCTTCCCTTTAGGTAACCAAATCAAATCTCCCCGTTTAGGAAACTAGATCCTGTCCTCCGTTTTTTGAAACAAAATCCAACCTTTCTCTTTTAGAAACCAAGTCCAATCCCTTCTTAATCCAAAACTTTCCTAATTTCCCACCTTCCTAAATCATAAGTTTCCTAAACTTGAACTTCAAATCTTTCCTTAAGTTTCAAAATCCAAATCTTTCCTAAATTCGAATCCTTCCTAAACTTTCACTTTCCCAAATCTTAAGTTTCCAAAACTTGAACATAAAAATCTTTCCTATCCAACCCTTTCCTAATTCTACCCTCTTTTCAAATCTTAACTTTTCAAATATAAGCTTTCAAACCTTTTCCTAATTTCAAGACTTTCTAAAATTCAAACTCTAAAACTTTCTAAATCCTAAACTTTCTAAATTTCAAATCTTTCTAAAATTCTAAGCTTCCTAAATTCAAAACTTACTAAATTTAAAACTTTCTTAAGTTGAATCTTTCTAAACCCAAATCTTTCTAAATTCTAAACTTTCCAAAACTTCAAAATCTTTTTCAAATCTAGAACTTTTCTAAATTCAAAACTTTCTAAATTCAAGACTTTCTTAAGTTGAAACTTCCTTTTTTTCAAACATTTCCTAAATTGAAAACTTTCCTTTTTCAAACCTTTCCCAAAACGAAACTTTTCTTATTTTCAAAATTTCCTTGTTTTCAAAGCTTTCCAAATTCAAAACTTCCCTTTTTCAAAACATTTCAAAATTCAAAACTTTCCAATTTTCAAAACTTTCCTAATTTGGGAACTTTCCTAATCTGAAAACCTTTCCTTTTTCGAAAACTTCCTTTTTTTCAAACATTTCCTAAATTGAAAACTTTCCTTTTTCAAACCTTTCCCAAAACGAAACTTTTCTTATTTTTAAAATTTCCTTGTTTTCAAAGCTTTCCAAATTCAAAACTTCCCTTTTTCAAAACATTTCTAAATTCAAAACTTTCCGATTTTCAAAACTTTCCTAATTTGGGAACTTTCCTAATCTGAAAACCTTTCCTTTTTCGAAAACTTTCCTAAACCTAAAACTTTCCTAATTTCAAAACTTTCCAAAAATGAAACTTTTCTTTTTCAAACCTTTCCTAAAACGAAACTTTCCAATTTTCAAACATTTCCTAAATCCAACCTTTCCTAATCTCCTAAACCTTCCAAGTCGAGTCAAGCTTTTCCTAAGTCTAGGTTTCTTAAACCTTCATCTTTCTCTTTTTCAAAACAAGTCCAAATCTATTTTTTCAAATCAAAGTCCAATTTTCTCAATTTCAATTTCCAATCTCCTTTTTCAATTCCAAATCGAATTCAATTTCCAATTCAATCTCCTTCTTCAAATCCACTCTTCTCTTTTTAATCGAACTCCGGTCCGAACTACGACTGACCTGATTCCCTCAAAGGGATACGTAGGCAACCTTCATAGGTGCGGTCACAATACTTTTCAAACTTTCAATTCCACCCTCATGGGTGCGGTTTCCAAAATCTTTTCAAATCTCACATTCCAATCTATTTTCAAAATTCCAAAATTTCTATTTTCAAACTTCTACTTTCAATTTTCAAACTTTTCAATTTCAATTCTATTTCTTCAAATCTATTTTCAAATCAAATCAATTTCTTTTCAAATCAATTTCTATTTTTCAATTCTCTCATCTTGCACTTGCATATCATGCATCATATTTTTCAAACATTATTTTTCTAAAGTGAATAGGGTTGAACTATAGTTAGTAGAAGACTCTCATAGGTAAATCTAGGGTAGATTGACATGTAGGTACCGAAAGGGCGGGGTAGGGTGATAGCTTAGTGCGTCTTCCCTACACGTAACCAACCTCCGAACCTAGATCACTATTTTCGAAAGACCAAAAGGAGTTATTTTTCTGAAAAGGGCTAAATGTTTTCTAAAGGTTACCAAACAACCCGTTTTTCTTAAAAACCCTCTCTCAAAGAGATATTTTCAAAATCGTTTTCCAAAACCCTAAGTGTAGTCTTCGAATTATTCTTAGTTTTTAGGCGACCTAACTCACCTTAATCAAGTTAGGTGGCGACTCCGAATCTTTTTCAAAAGCCCTTTATTCAAACCAATTTTCAATTCAAACCTAGTCGCACTCATTCTTCTAGGAGGGTGAGTTCTAACGAGAGAGTACAGCATTTTTCCCGCTTGGGTGAGTATTCCTCGAGTGCGAAAAATCTGAGTGCGACAGCTGCCATTAGCAAATCTCTTTGTCAGGTGACGATCAGGTCTCTAGGTGGCTGTGGATCTTTCTTGCGAGCAATGTTATCTTTTTTATAGTGTAGTCACTAAACCCTTGGGAAATGAAATAAAAAGAGAAAGAAAGAAAAACAAAGACACAAGTCATGAGTTAGTGTTTGATAGTTAGAAAGTTTTATGAGATGCATGCCTTAGGGGTGTCCCTACTTGAGAGGAAGACTAAACATGATGCATTTGACTCGCTCTTTGGAGAAAGGGGGTCTGCCCTTGTATGTAGATACCTTATCGTTGATTGAGAACATATATTCATTCATACATTCATTTGCAGAAAATAAAAGGGTGCATTGTACTTTAAGTTTGAATACAAGAAAATCGAAAGACATTTTAATAAGGGGCAAGGGGAACATTTTCTTTGGGACTTCCACCCATTTACTTTTACAAGGAGTATCCTAAACTGCTTTCGGGACTTTGGATTTGTCTTTTGTTAATATTGAGAGGTCATTGAACTAATCTTACTTGGTGGGTTGGCCCTTTTGTCTTCTTGGCATCCCTATCTCCACGAGCATAGAGGAATTAGGGCTCCTGTTCATGAAATGACTTGAAATACATGCCATAAGTCCTCATGGTTACATGGGAACCTTAGGATTTTGATAGGTTTTATGCAAGGGAGAGTGAGCTTGGTATCACTTTACACGGGTTAATCAAATGTATAATAATGCCATGACTTGAGTTACTTTGGAACTCTTGTCTTGAAATGAAGTATTGAATGCATGGACATGTATGCAAGAGTATAAAGAGAAAGAGTCAAATAACAAAGTAAACATGCATGCATGAACATTTATACAAGCATTAGAACAATAGGAATAAAAAAGAATAAAAGAAAGTAAAGCGGTCGCACTTTCCTATGTGGTTTTAAAATTGACATGTGTGTCTTAAATCTAATAGAGATTTGGCTATACACGGGATTCTACATGAACATATGGTTGAGGATTTACTAATCCTTCCTAAGAAGGGTAGGTTCCCGAATCTTCAAACCTAAGCCCACTCCCTGAGGTGGTACCATTATAGGTTGGCGATCTAAAGGGGGGAACCATAAAGAGGCCGTAGGCTAAGATACTGATACAGCGTCTACCTATAACCAATATACCATTCCCCCTTCTAACTAGAAGGGATATAATCAGATAGATGCAAATATACAAATGTGAGTGCACGTGTAGTGTGTGTGTGTGTGTGTGTGTGTGAAATTTTAAAAAACGAAGGAAATGGCCCAACTCCCATCCATCCTATCCATTCAATCCTATCGTGCATGGCAGTTTATATGGACAACAAAAATAAATGTGAACATAGTCCACCTACAAAATAAAATACAAAAAGTTGGTATCTTGATGACAAACTTAATACAAAATAGAATGATTGAATGTGAATTAAATGTAAACGATGATATTTTCTTTTTAAACAATTTTAAAAATTTGAAGTGGATAGGATTGAACAAGTTTATCGAACATTCTAGATTAGTGAAGGGTGAAAAGACATGATAATAGCCTAACCCTCTAAGCGTTCCCAGTAGAGTCGCCAGCGATCGCGCCTTGATTTTTCGCACCTCGAGATGACATGTGAAAAATATACGGTACTCTCTCATTAGAACTCGTCCTCCTAGAAGGACGAGTGCGACTAGGTTTGAGTTAGAAATTGATTTGAATAAGGGCTTTTGAAAAAAGGTTTGGAGTCACCACCTAACTTTGTTAAGGTGAGTTAGGTCACCTAAAACTAAGTAAAGTCCGAAGATTAAACTTAGGGTTTTTGAAAAGGTTTTGAAAAACTTTCTCAAGAGAAGGTTTTTGGAGAAAACAGGTTGTTTAGCAACCTTTAGAACGATTTAAGCCCATTTTGAAAATAACTCTATTTTGGTCTTTCAAAAATAATGATTCTAGGTTCAGAGACTGGTTACGCATAGGGAAGATGCACTGAGTTATCACCCTATCCCGCCTTTGCGTTACATATATATCTTATCACCCTAGGTTCACTCATTTAGAATCTCTGATTATCCAATGTCCAATTATATTCACTTTGAAAAAAATTTTAGAAAGAAGGTTTATGTTATCACTCTAGAGATGATATGATGCATGATATGCAAGCGTATGAAAAGAATTTGAAGAGAGATTTTGAAAAGGATAATTGGAATTTTGAAAAAGGTTGTGACGGCAACCATGAGGGTTGTGTAAGCACCCCATTTTTGCCCACTTGGCAATCTTCGATCCAACCGAACTCATATTCAAAGTGACATAGACATATTCAATTTCAAATCAATTTTCCAGGGTCAATCCAATCAATCGATCGCTTCGCGGGCCCGCCGGACCCAATAGAGGCAGAATGACCAAAATGCCCTTATGGCATTGCTCAGTCCTATTCCAGTTGGCACATTTTCTTAAAGACGGTAAGTCCCCATTTCAATCTCAAATTCAACTTCAATTCCAGTTCCAATTCCACTCCAAGTCAATCAAACTCAATTCGGCATGTTTATCGAGAAAGTTAATCCCTCAAGCAGTAAGACCATCCAATCCGACAAGTGTTTTGAGAAAACTCCTTGAAACAGTAAGTCCTTTCAAACCTGTCGACTAGGACGAGACCCCAAGTCTCCGAGATGGTAGAACGGTCCACCTTTGGCACCTGCTAACCCGCCAATGAAAAAATGTTCGTTATTTAGCACGTCTTTCGAGAATGAAGGTGACTGTTAGAGTGGCAGAAACACTCGTAAATATTGCAACCGTTTGAGTGGCCGACCTTGCCTCTTAGCCGTAACACGTTTACCAAAAGACAAGATACCTTTGGAAACCAACTCATCACAGATCGTCAGAGTGACAGAAACACTTAAAACCCGGGTCAACACTAGTGCCTACTAGCCCACTCCCGTAAAAAATGATCAAATTGCCTTTTGGGCCATTTTCGACACGCTTCTCGAGAAAGTACCTAAATCCTCAAAACGGTAAGTTCACCTTTCCAAGATGACCATTTTGCCCCAGGAACCACACCAACTCTGGGTATCAAACCAATAATCTCCTGAGAATGCTGTTGATAGTATTCTAGACCTTCTATTATCTTTTTGGATCATTCTGACTCAATTTCGACAAACCCAGTGCAAAAATGACCGTTTTGCCCCTAGTGGGCTGGTTGCCTTTTCCAACCACACCGGCTCTGGGTATGAAGCCAGCACTCCCTTAAAACACTCTAGATAGTGTTTTCAATTTTCAAGTCCACTCATGGATCATTCCAAATCCATTCTGATGGTTTTCCGGTCTAGTTGACCGTTTTGCCCCTAATAGCCTGGTCGACAATTACGACCTTATTTTTCAAGTTTGTTACCCCTAGGACACTATTTTATGGGTTTCTATCCATTTCTAGCCGTTTAAACCATTCCAGGCTCTCTAGAACATTCCCAGGCCTTCCGGAGTCACTCCTAGTGGAGCCAAGTTAAAAAATACATGGTAGTCACTAGGACAGGTGCCCAAATCATCTGCCTTGCGTATCAAGGGTTGAAGATAACGTTTCTTGCCGCCCTAAAATATTTTCTAAGTGGTTGGAGCCACTATTGGGATTTTAAGCCTGGTGCCACTGCAACAGGTGCCAGGTCAATTTTTTGTCTATAAATACAGAGCCTCTTCCCTAGGCGAAAAGGGTCGGCAATCTAACTTCAAAAACTCTCTCTCTTGATATACAACGCTCGAACTCTTTCCAAACCCTAGTTTCTTAGGCTTCTTCAAACCCTAGCTTCCATACACTTTAACCCTAGCATACATACACTCAGCACACACCTATACGAGCCTCTAAGCCGACCACTGAAGACTCAAGGTGTTGTAATCTCAAAGCTCTCAAAGATCAAAGCAAAGTAAAGCAAATAAAACAAGCGAATCAAAGAAGACACAAGGTTAGTTCTCTATTTACATTTATACAATTTCCCCTTTCTCTCTTCTCTCTCCTAACTTTCTTGGATTTTTTTCTATTTTAATCCCCTATCTTTTTCCCCCTCTTTCTTGCATTCTTGAAATAAGGGTCTTCTCGACTCATGTGTAGGAAGAATGGTTGAAAGTAACCGTGTCGGGAGCTTTCCTCTAATTCGACCTTAGACCATGTGGATTCGGCTTCCTTGATTATGTGGTGAAGGCTAAACCTTGTATGTTCACAACCCTACTTGCATTGTGCATATCATACTCATGCATCGTTTCAAAATCGTTTTCTAAACTTGCTTTCAAAAACTTGCATCAAAATCTCTTTCAAAACTTGCATTAAAATCTCCTTCTTCCAAACATATTTTCAAAAATCAAAATTTTAAGATTATTCTAACCACTCCATGGTTAGGATTGTTTTAAAAAAGTGTTACATAAGTTTTTGGTGTAAACCCTGAAATTGTTTTCGTCAAAATCATAATCTTAAGGTGATTCTTGCCATTCCATGATTAGGGTTGTTTTAGAAAAGTGTTATATTTAAAGTGACTATCATAGTCCATATTTTCAAATTCTTATTGTTTTCAAAACCATGATCCGAGAATGGTCCTAATCTTTCTATGGTTACAATCGTTTTAGGAAAGTAAGATATCTTCAGAGACTTGTAAAAGTCCATATTTCATTTTCTTTCCAAATCACTTTTTGAAAATCTCCTTTCCAAAACTTCTTTTAAATCCTCTCCAAAAATCTCATTTTAAACTTACTTTCTAAAAAATCCCTTTTTCTAATTTACTTTCTAAAATATCTTTTTAAACTTACTTTCTAAAATCTCTTTTCTAAAGAAACTCTTTCCAAAAATCCCTTTCCAAAAACTCTCTTCAAAAGTTCTACTTTCTAAAAATACTTTTCAAGTTTCCCTTCTAGAAACTCCCTTCAAAAGATTTACTTTCCCGAATCTCCTTTTCTTGAACCCTGAGTCAAGCCTTAAAGCCAATGATTAGGAAACCCTAATTTCTACTTTCCTTTTCCATATCCAATCATAACTTTCCAAAATTCTATTTTTTACATCGATTTCTTAGGTTTTCTAAATCTCTTTTTCTTGTCAAATCATAAACTTCTAAATCCAAGTTTTCCAAACCTCATCCTTTCCAATTCCATGTTAAATCTAGTCTGCCAACTTAGGAAACCAAATCCAATCCTCCGTTTTTTGAAACAAAATCAAACCATCTCTTTTTGGAAATAGAAATCAAATCTTTCTTAATTCAATCATTTCCTAATTCTAAACTTTCTAATATTTCGAAATTTAAACCTTTCCTAATTTCTAAACTTTCTAAATCTTTCTTAAATCAAACTTTCCAAATTCCAAATCCTTCTTAGATTGAAATCTTTCCAAAACCAAAACTTTCTTAATTTCAAAACTTTCTAAATTCAAAACTTTTTAAGTTGAAACTTTCTAAATTCAAAATTTTCCTAAGTTGAACTTTTTAAATCCAAAACTTTCATAATTTGGCACTTTCCTAAAATATAACTTTCTTAAGTTCAATCTTTCCTAAACCCTAACTTTTCTAAATCTATTCCAAGTCAAGTTTTTCAAATCAAATCAAGCTTCCTTTCAAAATCTTTCTTAAAATTCAACTTTCTAAAATCAAAATTTTCAAATCTAAATTAAACCTTCCTAATTCAACCGCGTATTCCAATCTTAGGTAACCTAAACCCTAAAAGGCCTAAACCCTAGTTCGACCCTAACCCTTAGAGTTAGGAAGCTTCGACTTCTTTCTAAAAACTCTTTTCTAAACCAAGATAGTTTTCTAATTTCATACTTCAAAATTTTTTTAAATCTCTATCTTTCCAAATCTAGTCCAAGTTTTTTTTCAAGGGTCAAATCCTCTTTCAAGTTCAATTCTAGATCTAAGTTCAATCTCGATTCCAATCTTCCATTCTAAGTTTCAAATCAAACTCTTCTTTTTCAATCGAACTCTTGTCTAAATTACGACTGACCTAATTCTCAGAAAGGGATACATAGGCAACCCTTATGGGTCTAGTCATAACTTTTTTCAAGCTTCCAATTTCATAATTATTTTTAAATTTCCAATCCTATAATTTCTTTCAAGTTTCTAATTTCATAATTTTTCTTAAGTTTCCAATTCCATAACTTTTTCAAGTTTCTAATTCTAAAATCTATTTTCAAATTCCTGTTTCTAATTTCTAAAACTCTCTTTCGAAAATCAAATCTATCTTTTCTAAAACTTTCTTACCAATTTCAAAATCAAATCTTCTTTTCAAGTCTTTTCTTAAACTTTAAATCTTTTCTTCAAAGTTTACTTTTTAAATTAAATCAAACTTTCGCACTTGTATATCATGCATTATATCAAACTTCTTTTTCAAAGTTCTTTTCAAAAGTGGATAGTATTGGACATATATTAATCAAATATTCTAAATGAGTAAACTTAGGATAAATAGTTATGTAGGTACCGTAAGGGCAGGATAGGATGATAGCTTAGTGCGTCTTCCCTACACGTAACCAACCTCTGAACTTAAATCACTGTTTTCAAAGACCAAAATGGAGTTGTTTTCAAAAAGGGCTTAAATTTTTTCAAAGGTTGCCAAACAACCTACTTTCTTAAAAACCCTCTCTTAAGGCAGTTTTCAAAATCTTTTCAAAAATCCTAAGTGTAATCTTCGAATTGTGTTTAGTTTTAAGTGAACTAACTCACCTTAATCAAGTTAGGTAGTGACTCCAAACTTTTGTCCAAAACCTCTTATTCAAATCAATTTTCAATTCAAACCTAGTCGCACTCGTCCTTCTAGGAGGATGAGTTCTAACGAGAGAGCACTGTGTTTTTCTCACTTGTCTTTTTTGGGTGCGAAAAATTGGGGTGTGACAAGTTGTAAGAATCTGGTCGGTCGTAATTTAGACTCGAGGTCCGATTGAAAATAGACACTTTAGGGTCTTGTTTGATTTGAAAAGACACTTTGATGCCTTTGGAAAGTTTGACTTGAAAAGGGTTGAATATGAACTTTGATTAGAAGATTTGAAATCAAATTTTGCTTTGAAATCAAATGTTAAAGTAAAACTTGGACTTATTTTGGAAAGTTTGAATTGAACTTTGAAATCATCTTGACTTGATTGAGATTTGAAAACTATCTTGATTTAGAAAAGAGTTAAAATTTCCGAACTTAGGGTTAGGGTTGAACTAAGGTTTCGGCCTCTTAGCGATTAGATAACCTAGGGTTTGAACATACGCTTGAAAAGTTTGATTTTAGGAAAGTTTTGAATTAGGAAAGTTCCAAATTAGGGAAGTTTGGAAAAAATTTGATTTTGAAAAGATTTGATTTAAGAAATGTTTGAATTTGGAAAGACTTGACTTAGAAAATGTTTGAATTTGAAATTTAGAAAATCGAGATTTGAAAAGATTTAAGAAACATTTGTTGGCCCAAAAGGCAACCCAAGAGGGGGGGTGAATTGGGTTTTTCAAAATTTAATACAATTAAGCTTAATTAAAAACTAATCTAATCAATAGAACAGTGATTCAAGATAGACGAAAAGCAATGTAATCAATAAAGAGATGAAAACAGAGCAAGAGAAGGCACACCAATAATTACCGAGTTTCAACCACAATTCGTGGTCTACGTCCTCACCCCAAGATCCCCTTGAAGTCTTTTTCCACTATACAATCTCCAATTACAAAGTAGGTGCTGATTTATCAAGTAATCAGCTCACTTTTACACAAGAACTTCTTCTCAAGTTCTTCCGACTATCAAGTGATTTTGTTCAAAATCCACTTCAACTTACAAGAGTTTTTCTTTTACAGGAGAACTCTCAAACTCTCACTTACAAGTGTATAAAAGTTATACAAATGAAATACAAACTCTCTATTAAGAGTTGGGTTGAAAAATAATAGCTCATGAAGTGCCAATTTGAAGACAAAAGGAATGTTCAGAATTTTCAGTTCAATCAGTCAGTGGATGTGTTTTTCTTATCTTTCTTGTTTGTATAAATGCAATTGGAAGCTTTTGTATATAAACCCCTGTAGTAATTTCATTTGTTGGTGGCTGTTGGGGGTTCATTTAATGCAAGTCCAGTCCATTATAACGTTAGAAAAACTAGCCGTTAGTCCTCAAGGGTCAACACTTGTCTTCATGTGTCGACAAATTTAGCTTGCATTTTTCAAATGTTGTCCACTATCTCCATGTGTCGACACATCAACCCCATGTGTCGACACTTCATCATGCTGTTTTCAAACTTTGGCCACTGTACTCATGTGTCGACTCTTCATTTTCATGGGTCGACACATTATCTAGAAATCTTCATTCATCCTTCCTTTGATAAAATTCAACTTCAACAATACTATAAGATTTTCAAAAATTCTTCTCCTTGGAGTATGATGATAGATCAAAATCTTCAATTCATCAAAGTTGTCTTTTATTCAACTTGGGTTGAATTTATCTTTTGATAATCATCTTTTCTTTGTTTTCAAGCTGCCAAAACTTCTTTCCATTAATGTCAAGCTCTTCTTTTTTATTGCCGAGTTCTTTTCGTCTGCTGCTAATGACTTTTTCATACATGTAGAGCTTCATATTCATGATGCCACATTGCCGAGCTCTTTCTTTTTGTTACAAATCCTTCTTTCTTCTTTAAGATCACTTCAATGAGTCTTTTACAAGCTTGATGAAGTCTACTTTTGAACGTCTTCAATTTCTTCGACCACATATCATTTTCATTGACTCTTCACATCCCAAATAAAGTCTTCACTTGGATTCTTTGTAGAGATTTTGCAATTATGATGGATTCTCTTTTCGAACGCCTTCAATCTCTTCAAAATCAAGTCATCTTCAATTAATCTTTACACACTTGATAAAGTCTTCTTTTGAACACCTTCAATCTCTTTGAATGCAAGTCATTGGTTTGAAGTTTGAATAGGTGTCATTACTCTATTTGGTGCATGGCATAACTCTTAGAGTGCATTACTTGACTGGTTTTGTTGTGCATCTACTTCGACATGTATTAGACTTTAAGTCTAAACTTTTAAGTCTAAATTTTAATCTTTATTAATCTGCACACTAAGTAAATGTATTAGTAAAATAACAAAAGATTTAGTTATCATCAAAATCAACATGGGGATCAACTTTGAGTCAACAACATTGAATTTGGAAGATAGAGTTTGAAAAAGTTTGACCTAGGTTTGAGGTAACTAGGGATTTAAGCAATCCTAGGACCTTAGGTTTATGCAATACACTTAAATTGGAAATGTTGGATTTCAATTGGAAAATAAAAGTTTTGTTTTTGAAAAGTTTTTAAAAAGGAAGGTCTTGAAATTAGGAAAGATTAACATTAGGAAAGATTTGGAATTAGGAAATATTTTATTTCTATTCCTAAAACAGAAGACTAGATTTTATTTCCAAAAATAGGATATTTGATTTGGTTTTCTACTTGAACAAGATTATATTTGACTTGAAATTGAAAAGCTTTTAGTTTTGAAAAATCTATTATTTTATGTGACTTTTGAATTACGAAATCTATGATTTCATATAGAAAATGGCTTTAAAAATCTATGATTTGATGTAAATAGAAAACCATGATTTTATGCAAGAAAACTAGAGTTTTCTAAACATGGACTCTAGGGTTATGACTTGGACTTCAAAACAAAGAGTTTTTGAAAAATAAATATTGAAAAATAACTTTTAGGAAGTGGATTTACAAAAACTATTTTAGAAATGTATGAATGTAAACTTTTGAAAGTCTCTTGAATATCACACTTTCCTAAAACGATTCTACTTATGAGAAGACTAGAACAATTCTAGGGTTGTGACTTTGAAAACAACTAGGGTTTGAAACCCTAATATGGACTTTGATGGATTTATTGAATGTAACACTTTCCTAAAATAACCCTAACCATGGAATGGCTAGAATCATTGACTCGCCCCCAAATGCGGTATTTCTACAAATGGAGTTAGTACCTCGCAAGAGTACGGGGGTCGCGATGAAACATAAACCAGTAATCTGGTATCGTTCTCTCCCAAGGGACCTAACCCAATATAGGCTGTAGCACTCATCTCACACTAACCTAGCTAGGGTCAAATTGAAATTGTGCGAGGAATTGGATCTGAAATAAAAAGAAAAATAAAATAGACTGAAAAACTTTGGATTTTTTATGAGGGTTTTGAATTACTAAACTAGTGCCATGAAAATTAAAGTAATTAAGAATTAGGCAATTAAAGTAACGCAAATTAAAACTAGATTTAAAGTAATTAAAAGAGAATTGAGCTCAAATAATCCAATCACTCAATTTCATCTAAGGCTTCCAATGGGGTTTATAACTCAAATCAAACACAACATTTAAGTGTGTTTTATTTGGAGGATTTAGCTTTGAAAACTGATTATTCTCAAGCAATTAAAATTAGATACATGTTCAATGGGGAGTCAAAGGTTAATACCATCGATTCAACTTAGTCAATACCAAATTTGCAGTTTGTGCATTGATTAGCCAAATATAGTCAATAACCTAAGGTTTTTAAGTTATCTTATAATCAATTGGTGACAATGAATTCCTATCAATTGTGGAGATTATTTCTTAGTAAAGAGCCTTAAATTAATACCATCGATTTGGGTGATGAAAATCCCCAAACTTAGTCAATAATCTAAGTTTTCTAAAATTCCACATGTAATTACTAAAAATTTGAATTCTAGGAAAATATGGCAATTAATTCATGAAATACTTCCATTGCATTCCTTGGATTATTTGGGAGATTTTCACATTTAAACCCAATTTAAATTCTAACTACTTGAATACATCATAAAAGTATGTAAACATGAAAAGAAACTACAAAGAGATTTAATTCTAAATTTTACTTGAATAATAAACCTGTTTGGTTACAAAGAAAATGAAGGAAAGTGCAACAAAGTGAAAGAAAATACAATACAATGAAGAAAATTATAAGTTCTACACCTATACAACAATTACAAACATAAATCTAAGCTAAAAATTAAGAAAACATACAAAAACCAACCTTGGAGGAGTTCTCCCGCCACCCCTCAATCTTCAACTAACCCCAACTACACAAAAAACTTACAAAAAAAACTCTAAAAATGCAGCTTCGGACGCAAAAAATACATTCTAGATGAGCAGTAACCGACCAAACGATCATCAGACAGTATGTTTGACAGCCATCTGAAGTGCGTTCGGATGGGTATTATTCACCATCCAAATGCACTGTTCGGACGATTACTATTCACCGTTCGATAAACAGTAGCCGTCCGAACGATGAATAGTACCGTTCGAACGCACTGTTCAGACGGATACTATTCATCACTATTCGACACAGCAACTTTCCAACTCAATTTTGACCACCTTAGAACTCGATTTAGCCGATGCACAGGAAAAGTTGTAACTCTTGAAGTCTTCTTTCTAATGACGCAAAAATCAGCTCAATCGGACATCAGAATGAGAAGTTATGGCCAAAATACTGAGACAAGTTGAACTTTTGTTCACCAGTTTACTCGTTTTGAACCCGCTTTGATCATTCTTTGCGTCTATTTGCCTTTATTACCTCCTATAACCTACAAAACGCACAAGAAACAAAATAAATCAAATATGAAACTAAATTAAGACAATTAACTACAATCTAAGTCTAACAAGGTGCGAATTAAGGGCTTTTGATTACACTTTTAGGGTGTAATTACAACCCCCAACTTATATTTTGCTAGTCCCTAGTAAAAACTATCAAAAACATAAAGGATAATCTCCACTTTTGTAGGAGTCACGGATGCATTTAGCTTATGCACCAAGCTTTTAAACCCCTAAGTTACCCCTAGTGGACGAGTGGTGTCTCGTGAGGGTTTTCAGTGATGATACCCACAAACATCCTTATATGAATTGCCAATTAAGATGAGAATAAGGAATGGATGCATAATTCTACTCAAGTTAACATTGATGCCACTCCAAACTCCACATTTGTATTAATATGCAACAAGTCATATAAAAGAGAGGTTAATGTGTGTGGGTGAAGAATTATGCTAAACAACACAAATGAACTCACTTATGAAAATCCACCCCTTTAAAGTTTTGATTCAATCCTCACCAGACATACACTTGCAATTAAAGTCCCACATGCTTCTCACAATAGTATGCTCAACAATGGAGTAAATGTAAAAAGACAAATCAAGTGAGCATACCAATTACAAAAATCGAAAAGATAGAAGTGTATCAACATTAGCATAGCACCATGAAAAAATGCTCAAAATTAAGCATTGATTCAAAGAAATTGACAAAATATAGCTTACACTCTATTGAAAACTTCAATCAAACACAAATTGGATCAACTATGCTATGTAAAGGTGAAGAGGGCAATGTAGAAGAGGTGAAAGGTAAAGGGTCAGGAGAGGGAGAGGGAGCAAATGGCCATATCATGTGTGATCAAGGCATGACATGATGATTGCAAAACAATTACAACTCTTCTTTTTCAACTTTTAATACACAAAATCCATTTTTCACTCTTCTCTTGAAATATTTTCAACTTTTAAACTCCTCTTTCACTCTTTTCTTCCTCTTATTCTCTTTTTTCTTTTTTTTTTTTTTTTATTACTTCTTCTTTTTTTTTTTTTTTCCTTTTCTTACTTCTCCTTTTTTTTTCCTTCTTTTTTTTTTCTTCTTTTCTTACTTCTCTTTTTGTTTTCATCTTTTTATCATCCCCTTTAGAATCAACAACTACTTATCATATTTCACTAAGCTCTTTTTGCATTGAATTTTCCAAATCAATCTATTCTTCTTCTTCTTTAAATTCTTTTTTAGCAATACAAAAACACTATTTTCTCACATAAGCGTCTCTTTGCAATACAAGAGATGAAATTACTATACACATTTTTAAAAGTAAAAAATCAACAAGGGTAAAGAGGAATGTACGGTTTGGCATGGGAAACAAAAGGCTATCAAGAAGCATATGGCAAAGAATCCTTTCTCAAGTTGTACAACCGAAGCATTTCGTCGAGTACAAGTGTCAATAATATGATCAAAACTCAACTCATGAACCAAATACAAGTGTAATGAAGCTAATGAATGAAGTGAGCGTGAAGAAACTATCTTTGAGTAAATATAAATGCTTCAAAAGGCGATAATTGCTCTAAAGCTCATAAGGTAATAATCTCCACTAATGTAAGGAGGGAAAAGCAAGAACTGGTAACAAACTATGTTGTAAAGCATGATTGTGCACAATGATGTAATCCCCTCTACAAATGCATAAATTAAGCATTCTCTACAACATGTTGGGTATAAGGAGTGAATCAATATCATTTTGAGTAAAGATACATATAAAAATTCTTATCTTCTAATCTCAAAAAGGCACTTTCACAAGTAAAATAATTTTTTTTTTTTAATTTAGGGTGCCAAACAAAGAAACAAAAACAAAACAATAGAGTTTATATATATATATATAGGGTGCAAGACAAAGAAACAAAAACAAAACAATAGAGTGTTTTTTTTTTATAGGATGCAAAACAAAGAAACAAAAACAAAAAAAATAGAGGTAAAACCTCTACCCAACCCCAACTTAGAGTGACGCATTGTCCTCAACTCATGAGAACAAAGCATGGAATGTAATTAAATGGTGGGAAAAGAAAAAATAGGGTGCTCCCCCAAGAACAAAGAAAAATCAAAGGAGGTATGCTGCAGAAAATCAAGGGGATTGCTGAATTTTCGGGTGTGTGCAAACAATTTTGACACTCTTCAATAAAACAACCATATCTCTCTCCACAGGAAAGCAAATCATGCTCTGTTTTTTTTTTTTTTTTTTTTTTTTTTTTTTTGTTGGAAAGTAGATTTATAGATCTTTCCATCCATATAAGATTTGCATGCTAATTCACTTCCAGTAAATTCAGATTTTACTGTAAAGTCGGCTAAAAAATAGGGTCTACACTTTATTTTCAGAAACTGGACAACCCCTTTGTTTTGCCTAAAGCACCCCCAACTTAGAATAAGAAAAAAAAAACTAAGAAAACAAATAAACAAAATTACTACTCCTACTCCTACACAAATGAGAGAGAAAAAAAATAAACTAAGAAAACAAAGAAACAAAATAACTACTCCTATTCCTACACAACTTGGAGAGAAAGAATCACCCAATGCCACAAAGTGGGAATTTGTCATCATTCCACGCCTCCAAACTAAAGATTTTCAAAGAGTTCATGCAAACATAAGAAGAGACAGTGGTCACTTCTTTGATGAACACTAGGATATAGCTTTGAAGCACATAAGGGTAATAAGGGTCATGATATGTAGAACATAAAGAATGATCATGCACAAATAGACCAATGAAGTTCATGTCATGAAGTGCTTAACCCTCCCCTTCCCCTTGGTCCTCCATGGGAATGATGTTTGGTTCCAATGTTGGGATATGGAGCTCCATAGGCTCCAGTAGGATAGAACTAGGTACTAGAGGAGTAAAAGTAGGGATAACATGATCCCTAGACACAGTAGGTGTGAGACCCTAACTTGCTTAGCATCATACTTAGCTTAATAGCATGCAACTCAGTAGCTCGTGCTCGGCCGTGCTGACCATGGTCTTGTTCGGCCATGGTCTAGTCGGCCGTGCTCGCCATGGTCTGGTTGGCCGTGGTCGGCCATGGGCTGCTCGGTCGTGATTGGCCATGGTCTGGTCGGTCATGGTCTGCTCGGCCATAGGGAGTCCTCAGTAAGTTGGTCAGCAGGTTAGGCTCGGCATGGTCTGCTCATTGTTGGATGTCCTGATCAGGATTGGTGAGCTTAATTAATTCATGACTAATTAGCTTGATTAATCTTCAGGCTTAGTTTATATTAATTATGTGGATTAGAGGTGGATTAAGGAAGCAAGGAGGTGCTAGGTGGGGGTTTAACCCTAAGACACCTAGGTGTGTGCTTCACGTGTGAGAGGTGTGTGTTTCACGAATTTTGCTAGCAAGGGTGTGTGTGTGTGACATGTGTGGATAATAAATACACATTGTATCTATTTGGTGTCTGGTAAGATAAGAGAGAGAAGCTGGGTTCTACGATGGTCGGGGAGAGAAAGAAGAAGAAAAAGAAAAGAGAGAAAAGAAAAGGAGGAAGAAGAATTCAAGAGAGAAAGTTTTGTGTTTATTACTTGAGGTGAGAAATACATATTGATACTTGTTGGGGCGTTAAAATGGTGAAAGTGTTTTCACGTCTTTGGTTGCATTAGGGAAAGGTTTAACATCCTATTGAGTTTTGATGTATTATGATATTCTAAATCATATATTTAAAGAGTATAAGCTATGATTATGCATTGGTTATAAATTATAGCATCTATTTCATCATATTTGATGTGGTGGTGTTTGGTAGGTTCAGAAGCGGATCATACTATTCCTGTTCAACCGAAAGACTAGCTCAACTTGAGAGTAAGCGGTATCAGGTGGGGATATTAATGATCTTATTCATATTGAACTGAATGCTTTGTTATGAATGGTGGTGATTGCTTAATTATGAGGTGATAATTGTATACAATTCATACATTGTGTACACACTTTGCATTGCATAAAGGAGGTATAGCCGAGTAGGGGCTAACCTAAGGTTTAGTCGATGTGGGGCTAACCTAAATGGTGTTGATGTGGGGCATCCTTGATAACAAGCCATCAATATATTGGACCAATGTTATCAAAATAGCGCGCACATATATGGTGAATCATATATTGCATCACAAGAGGCATTTGGTTTATTATTAATGATATATTATCTATTAATGATTAATTCAGTAGATGTTTATCATTCCGTCTTTATGAGTTTGATTCTCTTGTGAGCACGTTGATATATAGCTCACACCCACACAGGTTATTTTGCAGGAACGTAGGAGAATGTCCAGTCCACTGTTGGTGTTCAGTCGGGGAGCATCAAGAAGCTCTGTAGTTGAGTTAGTTGTCATGTATATTGTTGTACTTTGTATTAAAGTCTTGTTGGAGTTTAGTTTATTTCGTGGTTTTGTAATATTCATAAGTATCGATTAAGAGTTCCCTTAATGATGTATGTTGGAGGATTATGGGATGGTTTTACTTATTTAATATGATGTTATTTATTCCTAAAAGATTTCTATCTTTGGGACCATGTTGGAGTTTTGCTTACAAGTAGGTGACCTGTGCGATCACGTTCATCCTAAGACGGCGTTAATGACGCTTAATTAGGACCGGGCGCGACAGTAGGAATGACCTCTAAACCATTAACATCCTTTTTGACATGCACACCCCCAACATTGGACAAACTAAAATCATCATTAAAGGCAAACCCATCTCTACCCCTCTCTTCTTGGTTGGAGTCCTAAATTTCGAACTCCCCCCTCTCACACTCTTCATCCCTAAATTTATTTTCAATAATTTTCTCACTTACTTTAGGAATGTCTTCCTTAGACTCAAAGTCTTGGGGAATGGTGTTTTGATCAATGATTTCCTCATTCCTATAGTTAGTGATGGGATAAGCGGGTTCACTTTGATACCCTTGGTTAGTGGGAATGATTAGAGATGACACAAGGGACTTGTCCTCTTCTTGGACAACCAAGGTTTGCATTAAAAGAGTCAATTGACTCTTTATCTCATTAAGGCCCTCATCTATTCTAGAGTTCACTTCTCTTTGAAATTTTATGGCTTATTGAAGTGTGCCCTCTAGAGTATCCTCTATAGTGTCCACTTATGTGCCAATGTGAGGAGTGTGATATTCCTTATAGGGTAAAAATTGGGATTGGGGGTATTCACATGATGGAGTTTGGTAGGGTGGAGGTGGTGCATGGTAATAGTCAAAGGGCTCTTGGTAAGGGTGAGGCTTAAAGTAATGATGTGAATATGTGCTCTCATATCCTCTACCAATGTTAAATTGGTCACACTCCTCAAGAGTGGGAGGTGGTCGTGGAGGTTCCCTTTGCCCATTACCTCTAAGGTGTTCCCTAATGGACATATTAGATGATAAAAGGTGTGAAAATTTACCATCAAATGCGCCCCCAAATGCAGTATTTTTACAAATGGAGTTAATACCCCACAAGAGTACGAGGGTCGCGATGAAATATATACCGGTAATCAGGTATCATTCTCTCCCAAGAGACCTAGCCCAATATAGGCTGTAGTACTCATTTCACACTAACCTAGCTAGGGTCAAATTGAAATTATGCGAGGAATTGGATCTAAAATAAAAGGAAAAATAAAATAGACCAAAAATCTTTTGGTTTTTGATGAGGGTTTTGAATTACTAAACAAGTGCAATGAAAATTAAAGTAATTAAGAACTAGGCAATTAAAGTAAAACAAATTAAAGCTAGATTTAAAGTAATTAAAAGGGAATTAGGCTTAAATGATCCAATCACTCAATTTCATCTAAAACTTCCAATGGTGTTTATAACTCAAATCAAACACAACATTTAAGTATGTTTGATTCGGAGGATTTAGCTTTGAAAACCGATTATTCTCAAGCAATTGAAATTAGATACATGTTCAATGGGGAGTCAAAGGTTAATACCATCAATTCAACTTAGTCAATACCAAATTTGTGGTTTGTGCATTGATTAGCCAAACATAGTCAATAACCTAAGTTTTCTAAGTTATCTTACAATCAATTGGTGACCGTGAATTCCTAGCAATTGTGGAGAATATTTCTTAGTAAAAAGCCTTCAAATAGTACCATCGATTTGAGTGATGAAATCCCCAAACCTAATCAATAATCTAGGTTTTCTAAAATTCCACATGTAATTACTAGAAATTCAAATTCTAGGAAAATATGACAATCAATTCATGAAATACCTCCATTGCATTCCTTGGATTATTTGGGAGATTTTCACATGTAAACCTAATTTAAATTCTAGCTACTTGAATACATCATAAAAGTATGTAAACATGAAAAGAAAGTACAAAGAGATTTAAATGTAAATTTTACTTAAATAATAAAGCTGTTGGGTTACAAAGAAAATGAAGGAAAGTGTAACAAAGTGAAAGAAAATACAATACAATGAAGAAAATTACAAGTTCTATACCTATACTACGATTATAAACATAAATCTAAGCTAAAAATAAAGAAAAGATACAAAAACCAACCTTGGAGGAGTTCTCCCGCCACCCCTCTATCTTCAACTAACCCTAATTACACAAAAAAAAACCTACAAAGACTCTAAAAATACAGCTTCGGACGTACAAAATACATTCTGGATGAACAGTAACCG
This sequence comes from Euryodendron excelsum, assembly GCA_033060915.1. Classification (NCBI taxonomy): domain Eukaryota; kingdom Viridiplantae; phylum Streptophyta; class Magnoliopsida; order Ericales; family Pentaphylacaceae; genus Euryodendron; species Euryodendron excelsum. Next base: position 27,733,395 of record CM065386.1, read on the forward strand.
TCCAAACGGTCATCAGACGGTGCGTCTAATGGCCGTCTGAAGTGCGTTTAGACGGGTACTGTTCACCATCCAGACACACTATTCACCGTCCGGATGCACTATTCGGATGATTACTGTTCACTGTTCGATGAACAGTAACCGTTCGAACTGTGAGCAGTACCGTTCGTTCAAACACACCTTTCGAATGGATACTATTCATCACTATTTGATACAACAACTTTCTAGCTCGATTTTGACCACCTTAGAGTTCGATTCAGCCGATACACATTAGAGAAAAAGTTGTAATTCTTGTAGTCTTCTTTCTAATGACGCAAAAGTCAGCTTAATCGGAAATTGAAGTGAGAAGTTATGGCCAAAATACCAAGACAGGTTGGACTTCTCTTGACCAGTTTGCTCGTTTTGAAACCGCTTTGATTATTCTTTGCATCTATTTGCCTTTATTAGCTCCTATAACCTACAAAACACACAAGAAACAAAATAAATCAAATATGAAACTAAATTAAGACAATTAACTACAATCTAAGTCTAACAAGGTGCGAATTAAGGGCTTTTGATTGCACTTTTAGGTGTAATCAATCACCTTAGAGTTATGATTTCTAAAAAAATAATTTAAGATTTGAACCCAAATTAGGACATTAATGGTCATATTGAATATAAAATTTTCTTAAAACAACCCTAACCATTAAATGGTTAGAATCATCTTAGGGTTGTGGTTTTGAAAACAACTTTGAAAGAAAATGTTTTGAATGCAAGTTTTAAAAGTAACTTTTAATACAAGTTTGAAAACGTACTTAACTAAATGATTACGATAGCAACAATGTGATAGGAACATAAACATACAAGGCTAGGCTTCACCACATAACCAAGGGGGCCAGACCACACCGTCTCAGGTGGAACTTGAAGGAAATTCTCGACACGGTGATTCCCTCTGAGGCCTTCTTAGGCATGAACCGAGAAGTTCCTTATTTCAAACATGCAAGAAAAAGAGGTAGAAGATGAGGATTAAAATAGAAGAAACCCCAAGTAGGTTAGGAGAAAGAAGAGAGAGGGGGATTGCATGTCTTCTCTTTGCTTTGATGCTTTAATGGTGGACTTTGCTTAGACTTTGGGAGCTTTGAATGTGTAGCACTTAATCTTCAATAGATGCTTGGAGACAAGGATTTGAGTGTATAAATTCTATGGAGATCAGGGTTTGAGGAGGCTTGAGAAAATTATGATTTTAAGGGAATTCGAGTACTACTTTTAGAGAAGCAGAGTTTCTGAGTAATTTTACGAACCTAGAATACACAAGGGGGTAGCCTATATTTATAGGCACCCAAAACAAGGCTTGGCGCCTATTTCAGTGGTGCCAGGCCAATATTTGGCTTAGCGCCAATAGGAGTGGCTCCAACCATTTAGAAAACTTTTTAGGGTGGCAAGAAATAGATCTTTGACTATTGGGATGCAAGACTAAAGATTTGGGCGCCTATCCTACTAACTACCATGTAATTTTTGGCATAGCTTCACTAGGAGTGACTCTAGAAAGTCCGGGAATGATCCGAATGGTTCCCAGTAGCTAGACTCAGCTAGGAATAGATGAAAACCCCTAAAAGAGTGTTCCAGAGGTAACTAACTTGATGATCAGAGCCGAAATAGTTAAAAAGAATGACCGGCCCACCAAGGACAAAATGTTCATTTGAACCGAGGAACACCGAGATTGACCCGAAATGATCCATGAGAAGGCTTGAAGGTTGGAAACACTATTGAGAGTGTTCCGAGGGATTTTTGGTTTGATACCTACAGTCGATTTGGTTGGAAAAGGCAACCGGTCTACTTGGGGCAAATGATCATTTCGCACCAGGTTTACCAAAATGGACTCGAAATGGTCTGTAAAGGTACTAGAAGGTTGGGAATATTATTAGAAGCATTCTCAAAAGGTAACCGTTTTGATACTCAGAGCTGGTGTAGTTCCTAGAAGCGATCGGATGCCTAGGTGCAAAATGGTTATTTTGACCATATGCTTTCATAATCGATTTGGAAGCGACTGGAAGGCACTGGGACCTGCTAGATTATCTATACAACAATCTTGGAAGGGTGTACTTACCGCTTTGAGGTCTTAGGTACTTTCTCGAGATGCATGCCAATGGGGCCCAAGGGGCAGTTTAGTTATTTTTCATCAGAATGGGCTAGCAAGCACTAGTGTTGACCCGGGTTTTGAGTGATTCTGTCACTTTGACGGGGTCTAACAAATTGGTTTCCAAAGGTATCCCATCCTCTAGTAAATGTGGCACGGACAAGAAGCGTCCCATGACATGGGTTTGTTGGCATTCCTGATATCGACCTATTTGTGAGTGTTTCCATCACTCTAATAGTTGCGATGGTTATGAGTGTTTTCGTCACTCTAACTGTGTACGTTCATTTCGAAGACTGCTTGATCTCAGGATGCTACTAGATGGACTTATTGCCTCGGGGCCTTAGGTACTTTCTCAATTGACGTACCGAATAGCGGATATTCTACATTGGTGGGCTAGTAGACACCCAAAGTGAACCGCTCTACCATCTTGGACACTTGGGTTCCTTCTCGGTTGACGGGTGTAAAAGGACTTATCATTTTGAGGGGTTTTATACTTTCTCAATAAACGTGCCGTGTTGGATGGACTTACCGTTTAGGAGATTAACTTTTTCGAGAGACGTGCTAGATTTAGTTTGACTAGTCTCAACCGGAATTAGAATTGGATTTGTAGTTGAAATACGAGTTTACCGTCTTTAGAAAGACATGCCAACTAAACTTGGACCGGGCAATACCCTAAAGGTATTTTGGTCATTTTGCCTCTATTGGTTCTAGCGGGCCCGCAAAGCGGTTGATTATCTAAATTGAGTCTGGAAAGCCGATTTAGGCTTAAATATGACTATGCCAATTTGAATGTGAGTCGGGTCGGGCCGAAGATCATCAAGCGGGCAAAAAAGAGGTGTTTACGCTTGGGTTTACAAGTATTTTCATCTCACCAAATCGTCTTTTTGATGTTCTAATTTAGACAGATAAAATAATAAAAATATTTGTATGATAGAATTTATGTTAAATCTAACAACTTTTATGTATTTTACAAATAAATTCAAATTATGAGGGGTCATACGTTTACTTTTAAACCATAGAGAATCATCTAAGTTTGGTTCAAATTAAAAAGAGGTATAGTGTAATTATCCAAAAAAATCTCCCCATACACATAATATATATATATACACACCAAAAAACTGACTCCTCGTCATCTTCATAGCATTCTTCTTTCCTTGCTGTTCAAGAATCTCATGAAATCACTCTCCTTCTCTCTCTAAGGTTTCTGTCCAAAACCCAAAAACCCCTCTCTCTCTCTCTCTCTCTCTCTCTCTCTCTCTAACATCTTTGAAGCATTTACAGACTTACAGTAGTACCACCAAGAATGGGGTTTCGTAGAGGTGACCAAGTCGAAGTTGCGAAAAAAGAAGATGGGTTTGGTTCATACTACGCTGCGATAGTGATTTCAGAGCTCATGAAGAAACAATACATAGTGCAGTACAAGACCCTGTTGAAGGAAGATGAGTCCGGACCCTTGAGAGAGATTGTCGCCACCGCCGAGGTCCAACCGGTGCCCCCAAGATTCCGGCGACTGGGTTTGGTCTGTACGACAGGGTCGATGCCTTCGACAACGATGATTGGTGGGTTGGGAAGATTACTGGGAGACTTGGGGTCAAGTACTATGTGTATTTTGAGACAACAGGGGATGAGATTGCTTACCCACTCACTCAGTTGAGGGTTCACCAGGATTGGTTGAATGGCAACTGGGTTTCTTCCGAGAAATGGTATCATTTGACTGTCTCTCTCTAGTTTCTTTCTCTACCTGAAAATCGGATTCTTGATGGCAACTACTACTCTGTTTTGGCCCTTTCTTGTATTTGTGGGTAATCTTGGTTTTAATTGTGTTCTTTTTCCCATTTTCCCTCTTCCCTTCCTTTTTATTTGGCTTTGTGCTTTTCTTACTTTGTTATTCTTCTGGGTATCTCTAATTCCCTCGGGAAAAATGTATTATCTGGCTCTGTTTCTTCTTCTCTGTTCTTGGGTGTATAATATTATAGAAAAAGGTTAATTGTGTTCCTACAAGCTTGATTCTGCATTGGTTCTTCCAATCTTCCTCCTATCTTTTTTGGATTTGTGCTGAAATAAATGTGGTCTTTGTCTCAAATCTAACGTAGGAGGAAGATTGGAAGGAAAAAGAAAATAATTAAGTTTTTTTCTTTTTCTATTTGATTCTAGTTAGGAGGAAAATGGAATGAAAAAATAGAATAAGAAGAAAAAAGTAAGGAGAAAAATAATCTCTCTCTCTCCACACCCCTTTTATTTGGAAAGAAAAATACATTCATTTTCTTTTCTTTTTTTCTCTTTTCCTCCCCTCCCCTGCCCCAAATTCCAAACAGGCTATCAGTTGCATTTTTTTGTTTTATTCTGATTTCTTTTATTGTGTTCTTGTGTTGTTCAATTATTGATTCCCTAATTGATCTACTTTGCTTTGTTTTTTTGTTGATTTCTTGTACATAGTTGCTTTTTCCGATTCAGTAATTTACTCCCTTTCCCCCCTCTCGGATGCAAATTAATTCTCGTGGGTCTTTGGTTTCTTTGTGTATCGTTTAGGGTTTTTAGGTAAGTGATCTTATAAGATTTCTTATATGTGAACCTGACATAGCTAATTGACACAATTTTATGTTATCACTGCTTTCTCTTCCTAATGATTACTTGCTCTAGAGCCTGATTTATCTTTTGTTTTTTTTTTTTTTACAGTAATTGAAGTGATGATAATTGAACAGAAACAAGGGAATGAAGGGCTAAGCGGATATGTTTTTCATGCTGGTTTAAACTAGAAAGCAAAGGGATACTATTAGTCTATTACCTTGTTTAGGTTCCGAATCTTAGACTTCTAGTAATGCGGTTGTGATGGACCCAACTATGTTGATTGTCTGTCCTCTATATAGCATTTTGCTTTCTTAAAATGGGGTTGTTGTACATCTAATATCAATTGTAATTTGTTTTCTTTGTCAGTCTTATTGAAACTGGTTTGGATCTGGCTTGTTCATTCATCACATGGTAACAGGAAACACAGCCAGAAGCTTGTTTGTTCATGGTGTCGATGTTTGCCAAGCTTCCTTTTTTAGTACCCCTAAGTTAGATCCTGGAAGATATTATTGTGAAAATGTTTATATAGCATCCATGTTAAAAACAAAAAGAAATTAAACTTGGAAGTCGTGACTCGTGAGTCGAATGATAACTAGCTTCATCTTTCTTCTCAGTAACTTTTGTAGCCATAATATAATAATGTGTAATATCACCAAAATCACTGATGATGCAATGAATTTGTACGTTTTTCTCAACCCCTGGTGCAACTTGTCGAAGTGATGAATCCCTTGCCTGGAACACTGGTGTGGTGCTTGCCAAAGACACTCCGATGCCAAAGTTAGGTCAGAGAAAAATGGACAGTATAACAGTATTTAGGGTGGTGTAAAATCGTATCTTCATGGAGGTGATAACTGTCCTTCTTATAGGAGTGTTAGCTTGGATCGTGGGCACCTTCATAGGTTAGCTAATCGTGCCCCCAGTCATGCCTCCCACTTCGTGGGGATATATCGTGCCTTAATTTTAGGCTCCATGGACCAGGCCCCCGCTCGTGGGGAAACTGTTTGAATCATGGGATCGTGGGGGCTAATCACCAGGCGAGAATCTCGGAGTATTTTTATGGCGGCGTCCAGTGTATCGCTGGAGCTCTGCAGCTCTTCCTGCTAGCAGACCTGACCCAAGAGGGAGAGGGGGGCCTGATCTGGAAACGTGAGCCGAGCTGGTCTGGTCTGCCCACAAAAGGGGGCCGACCAGCTGTACTTGTATCATTTGCGTTATCAGATGCCCCCAATTCTCTTGGCAGCCCAGGTCAGCCTATGGGAATTTCAAAGATCAGCTTACGGGAATTTCAAAGAGTTGCCGAGCGCTGTCTAACAGGCGCATTTATGGTGCAGCATAACCATCATGATTACTAGGCCAGGTGAATCGATGAGACCATTGGTCTTTCTGCCACGTGGCCTTGTGCGGTTAGCCCCGTATACCGATTGGACGTCAACCGTATTGCCCGTTCGATTTGAGAGCTTTGGGCCGATCCACACCGTTGATTTCGAATAGAGGGCGCCTATAAAACCTTGGCGGTTCACCAAAAGGAGCCCCCTATTCTGCATATTTCTTCCCAGTCATACAATCGAGCTTGTCATCCCCCTTCTTTCACCGTTCTTCTCACCATTGTTGGTTGTTCGGAGAGGTTTCAAAATTCTCCCTTGTCTTCATACCCATCAAGGTACATTGTGCTCGTGTTTATGTTTTGGCTCTTGTAGAAAGCTATCTAGTACTACCAGTGGAGGGTTAAGGCCTCATATTCCCTAGGGTTTGTAGGTAATCCTCCCTTTGTCGAGTCGGTATACTGGGGCGTTCTTGAGGCATCCAGAGCGGTTTTTGAGACTCTCCGAGAGATTGAGGACCCTAGGATCATAAACCCACTGCCAATCGACCTATCAAGCGGCTCTGAGCGTACCGCCTCCATGGACCTAGATAGGGTAAGACCAGACGAGTCATCTAATGCCTCAATGAATTATTCTGGGGTAGGCCTTGAGGAGATTACCCAAGAGGTGAGGCCTAGGAGGGCAAGGAGCCCAGTGGCCATTGTAGACGCCTTTGAGGGTGCTTCTAAGGCAGAAGCTGCGATAGAGGGGCCACCCTTTGACGCAAACTATAGACACGAGGCTAAGCATCTAGCCTCTATTCTAGACGAGGCGAAAGTGAGAAAGTTTTGGTCCGCTTATCAATTTCCGGCCTCCATGAGCTATAGAGTCCCGGAGGAGGGGTACAGGGCATGTCTTCCCCGCCACGGTGAGGTCACAGTGTATGAAAGCGCACTAACGGGTGGGCTAAGGTTTCCATTTGCTCCTCCCATTAGGAGAGTCCTAAGTAGAGTCGGGTTAGTACCTGGACAGCTTATACCCAATTCGTGGCATATACTGGTGGCCTGCGCAGCCCTATGGCAAGCCGCCACCAATAGGGAAAAGGTCCTGACCCCCGAAGACTTCTTCTACTATTACAAGATTACTGAGAGTGAGAGCCCGAGTTGGTACTACTTCTCAGCTCGGGATGGTCAGCCCGCTATGATCACCAGCCTCCCAGTCTCCCACAAGTGTTGGAAAGAAAAATACTTCTTCGTTTATGGCAAAGGCATGGAGATCGCCCACTAAGAGGATGTTACTGACTAGACCCCTTGCATACCCAAGCAATGGGGAAGACTAGGTAGGAAGGGTAAGCGCTTTCTATGCTCATACTTAGGTCTGCTTAAGATAGTGGTCTGACCATCGTTATACCTATTCTTTGCTCAGCACGCCTTCCTGTGTTGGAGGACGAGTCAAGGAAGGCCCGGGTAGCGAGAGTAAGGGAGCACTCGGTCAAGCTCTAGGCACCCCTAGCATCTGGTGAGAGTTTGGCAACCTATCTTTTAAGTCTAGACCCTTCCGTTGAGGCCCTTCGCGCTGAGAGGAGTGAGTCTGGTCTATTTTCTTGTTTCCACCTTCTTGAGGCAAGGGTACTGACTTCCAACTCTGTTTTGCAGGACAAGTATACAACATGGGCTTCGACAAAAGCAACATGGGGTCTTCCGCGAAGAAGAAATTCGAGGAGATGGAAAGGGCAAAGGCGGTCGAGGAGAGGCCAAGCAAGCGCCCACGACCAACCCACGTGGGGAGGGTGAACGAGCCACAAGCTGATAAGGCTTAAGGGGATGCCCCTCCAAGGGGAGGAAGGGCCGTCTCCATTGGTCAGACGCCTGGCCAAACCTCCAGACCTGGGGTTACAACACAAGCCCCTGCCGTTACAGGGACTTGGGCTCAGTCTCCTTCAGGTCAGTAAGGCGAGCCTTTGATAGTGGAGGACGTCCAAGCTGCTTGGGAGCGAATGCAAAAGTTTATCAGCCTGGACAATGTGAGCCCCATTGGTGAATGGTCTAATGGCCAGCTGATGAAGAGCATGAACCATGATGCCCTTAAGGTGAGCGAATTTTACCCCTTCTTCATAACTGTTTTCTCTCTATGCTGATATGTGGTTCCTCTCTTGCAGCTCCACGTCAAGGCCCTCTGCCTATCCACTCGTTTAAAGGCGAGGACGAGCGAGAGCGCAAAGAAGGGCCAAGTCATTGAGTCCTTGACCGAGACCATCAGTGGTTTGGAGAAAAAGGACAAGGACGCTGAGGAGGCCAAGTCAGTTGCTGAGGCAGAGAAGATTGCCCTACTGGATGAGTCGGCAGACTTGAGGAAGAAGGTTGATACATTAACCTTTGATGCCCAAACCTTTGATGCTGTCAAGAACTCCCTGACCTTAAGGGTAACTGAGCTGGAAGGGGAGCTTAAGGTTACCCGAGAGGCGGCTGTGGAAGAGTTCAAGGCTGGGGCATCCTTCCAGGAAGAGTTCAGTGAAGCATATATGGAAGGCTTTGTTGATACCAAGGTTGTGGCAAAGAAGCTTTTCCTGACCTGGACTTCTCTGCTCTGAGGCTAGCTGATGATTCTGTTTTGCAGGCCCCTGCCGAGGAAGACCAGACTCCTGCTGCAGAGGTTGAGGATGACGCCCAATCTTGATCCCTTTGTAATAGCACCCAATCTTTTTTTTTTTTTTTTGTAATCTGCTTTTGATTAAATGGAGAGTTTACCTTTATCAGCTGTGTTTTTGTGTCTGAATGCTTGTGATCAATGGTTGGCATAAGTTTTGACTAACCCTAAAGGGGTTTACTAACCTGGTCAGTTTGGGCAATCTGGCCAATTAGGCTTGGTGATTTGGGTGCCATTAGGCTGGTCTGGCCAATCTCGTTGAACGGCCAGTTGGGCCTAGCTACCCTATGACTGTCCTGGTCAGTCTTAGGACTGACCAGTTAGGGTTGACCACCTTGGCTCCGTTGGGCTGGTCTGGTCAATTAAGGGACTGACCAGCTTTGTCTTATAGACTCGTGGCCTTTCGGCTTGCGTGGTCTGTCTAGGGGACTGACCAATTGGGCTTAGTAGCCTTGTGGCCTCTCGGCTTGTCTGGTCAGTCTAGGGGACTGACCAGTTGGGCTTAGTAGCCTTGTGGCCTTTTGGCTTGTCTGGTCAGTCTAGGGGACTGACTAGTTGGGCTCAGTAGCCTTGTGGCCTCTCGGTTTGTCTGGTCAGTCTAGGGGACTGATCAGTTGGGCTTGTTAGACTTGTGGCCTTTCGGCTTGTCTGGTCAGTCTAGGGGACTGACCAGTTGGGCTCAGTAGCCTTGTGGCCTTTCGGCTTATCTGGTCAGTCTAGGGGACTGACCAGTTGGGCTCAGTAGCCTTGTGGCCTTTCGGCTTATCTGGTCAGTCTAGGGGACTGACCAATTGGGCTTATCAGCCTTGTGGCCTTTCGGCTTGTCTGGTCAGTCTAGGGGACTGACCAGTTGGGCTTACTAGCCTTGTGGCCTTTCGGCTTGTCTGGTCAGTCTAGGTGACTGACCATTTGGGCTTCAAAAATCCTGGGAGACGTCGGTCGTTTTGGGAGGCCTCGGACAACAAATATTTCATTAAAGAGTGCTGATTACATCAAACATAGTATTTTCTCAAGTGTTCAACATGCCAAGGGTTAGGAAGCTCTTTGCCGTCCACTCCGGTTAGCCAGTTGGTCCCTTTCCTCGGAAACCCTTTAACTGTGTATGGCCCTTCCCAATTCGGCCCGAGTTTGCCATCACTGGGCCTTCTAATAGACTGATTGACCCTCTTGAGAACCAAATCTCCTGCTTTGAGCGCCCTAGGTTTCACTCTAGCATCATGATACCTGCGTATGCTTTGTTGATAAGCAGCTACCTCCACGGCTGCCTGCATCCTTTTCTCTTTAAGTAGGTCTAGGCTTACCTCTAGGGCCTCGCTGTTGGCCTTTGCTTCGAAATGTTCGACCATGGGGCTATGTAGGCCTATCTCTATCGGGATGACCGCTTCAGATCTGAAAGTCAGGAAGAAAGGGGTGTGTCCTGTTGTGACCCTTTCTGTTGTTCTGTAGGCCGATAGGATATTGGGAAGCTCCTCCACCCATAAACCCTTTGCCTGCTCCAGCTTTGCCTTGATGCTTTTGAACAGGGTCCGGTTAGTGACTTCAACTTGGCCATTGGCTTGGGGGTGCTCCGGGGAAGAGAAGTGGTGGCTGATCTGGAGGTCTGAACACATCTGACCGAACTGACCACCTTTGAACTGTTTCCTGTTGTCTGTGACGACCACCTTTGGGATGCCAAACCTGCACATGATGTTTTTCCATAGGAAATTCTTCATTTTCTGCTCAGAGATTGTGGCGACCGCTTCGACTTCTGCCCACTTTGTGAAGTAATCAACTGCTATCACCGCAAACCTAGTCTGGCCCTTCCCCAAAGGCAGAGCCCCCACTATGTCTATCCCCCACTGGGCAAAAAGGCCATGGGCTCTGGATTGGCTTTAATTCCTGGGCCGGTTGTCTCAGGATGTTAGAGAATCTTTGGCATTTGTCACATTTTCTTACAAACTCTTAAGCGTCTTTTTCCATTGTGGGCCAGTAGTAGGCTGCTCTGAGAATCTTCTTAGCCAAAGCTCTCCCTCTTGAGTGGTTGCCACAGACCCCTTTGTGTACCTCTCTCATGATGTAATCCGCCTCTGCTTTTCCTGCACACCTTAGCCAAGGCATGGTGTGTCCCCTTTTATATAGAATATTGTTTATTAGGGCGTATCTGTTGGCCCTATACTGAATCTTTCTTGCCTCAACTTTATCTGCTGGTAGGGACCCTTTCTCTAAGTAGTTTCTAATTGGTGTTGCCCATTCCACTTCTTGTTCTGCCTGCAATATTTCTGGTTTTCGAATACTTGGCGAATCCAGCACTTCCATGGGGACTCCAGGGTCGTCTTCCTGGGATGATGCAATCCTGGCTATCCGATCTGCCTCCTCGTTCGGCGCTCTTGGTACTCTTTCGAGAAGTAATTTGGAAAATTTTCTTGCCAGACTTTTAGCCATTTCACAACATTCTTGCATTTTCTCTCCTCTAGCCTCATATTCTCCTTTGACCTGTTCTACCACGAGTTGAGAGTCGCTCCATACTAAGACGTGTTCTGCCCCTATTCGCCAAGCCATTTGGAGACCAGCAATCAAGGCTTCGTATTCAGCCTCATTGTTGGAGGCCGGGAATTTAAACTTGATGGCATATTCGAGTTTGTGCCCTTCAGGGGTGACGAGGATGATCTCGGCGCCACTTGCTCTGTCCATCGAGGAACCGTCTACATTGAGCACCCACCTGGGTTGCAGGGAGTCGTTACTGGGGCAAGTTGTGGGGTGGGTGAATTCAGCGATGAAGTCTGCTATAGCCTGCCCCTTAATCGCCAGTCTTGGTCTGTATTGGATGTTGAATTGGCTGAGTTATATGGACCATTTGACAAGTCTTCCCAACGTCTCCGGCTTGTGGAGGACCTTCTTCAATGGCTGGTCTGTCAGGACAACTATGGTGTAAGCCTAGAAGTATGGCCTCAATCTCCTTGCTGAGGTCACGAAGGCAAGGGCTAATAGCTGCATTGTGGGGTATCACTCCTCTGCACCCCTCAGGGCTCTACTTGTGTAATAGACGAGCTTTTGGACTCCGTCCTCTTGCCTGACCAGGGCAGAGCTCACCACCGTTTCTGACACTGCGAGGTAAAGATAGAGCTCTTTTCCTTTTATGGTTCTACTCAACAGCGGTACTGAACTTAGATACCCTTTGAGTTGCTGGAAGGCCTGTTCACATTGGGGAGTCCACTCAAAAGCCTTACGTAGAACTTTAAAGAAAGGAAGGCACTTATCTGTTGATCTGGAGATGAATTTGTTCAGCGCTGCTACTCTGCCAGCCAACCTTTGGACTTCCCTAATGGACGTTGGGGACTGCATGTCTAGTACTGCCCTGATTTTCTCGGGGTTAGCTTCTATCCCTCGGTTGGAGACCATGAATCCCAAGAACTTGCCAGATGCCACTCCGAAGGCACATTTGGCAGGATTCAGTTTCATTTTGTAGGCTCGCAGATTCTTGAACGTCTCTTCCAGGTCGGCTTAGTGGTTGATGGCTTGCTTGCTCTTTACTAGCATGTCATCTACATAGACTTCCATGTTTCTCCTAATCTGATTGCTGAACATGCAGTTGACAAGCCTTTGGTAGGTTGCCCCAGCGTTTTTGAGGCCGAATGGCATTACCTTATAACAGTACAGACCTCTGTCTGTCACGAATACTGTGTTTTCCTTATCATGCTCGGCCATCTTTATTTGGTTGTATCCTGTGAAAGCATCCATGAAGGTCAACATTTCATACCCTGCAGTCGAATCCACCAGTTGATCTATTATGGGTAGGGGAAAGCTATCTTTGGGACGCGCTTTGTTCAGATCCGTGAAATCTACGCACATCCTCCATTTTTCGTTTGCCTTTTTGACCATCACTACATTAGATAACCAGGTTGGGTACTGGGCCTCCTTATGAAGCCTGTTGTAGTCAATTTCTCGACTTCGTCTGCTACTGTCTCATTACGCTCTGGAGCAAAAGACCTTCTCTGTCTAACCGGTTGTGCTGTTGGGTCTATGTTTAGATGATGGGCAATAATCCGAGTATCAATTCCCGGCATATCCTCATGAGACCAGGCAAAAACATCGGCATTATGCCTGAGGAAAGATCTCAATTCCTCCTTAAATTCTTCGGGGGCCGTTGTTCCAATATTTATCGTCCTGGTCTGGTCTTGCCCTCCGACCAGTACCTTCTCGAGTTCTTCTACTGGTTCTCCTCTCCTGATTTCCTCCTCATCTCGAACTTCCAGCTCCTCAATCAACATGGACTCCTTGGTCTCCCCCTGGAGGGACGCCATGTAACATTCTCTGGAGGTCTACTGGTCACCCCTGGCTTCCCCAACTCCTTGGGATGTGGAGAACTTGACCTTCAGATGGTAGGTCGATGGTATAGCCTTGAACTCGTTGAGGGCCGTTCTGCCCACAATGATGTTATAGGCTGAGGGGCAGTCTACCACTAAGAAGGTTACCATCTTGGTAGCTTGTTGGGGTACTGTTTCTAGTGTTACTGGTAGAGCTATGGAGCCTAGAGGTGTGACTCTATCTCCAGTGAAACCGACCAGGGGGGAGTTAACCGGTTGTAACTTCTCCCTGCCGACCTTCAGTTGTTCGAAGGCCTTTGGGAAGAGAATATCTGCCGAGCTGCCACAGTCTACCAAGACCCTACGGATTAAAAAATTGGACACCACTGCCGATATGACCAAAGGGTCGTCATGAGGTTGACATACGGTCCCAGCCTCGTCGTTTGTGAACGTGATGGGATCATGTTCAGCCCGGGATTTTTTGGATGATTGATCTGTGGACATGACTTCTCTCTGGCTCCGTGCCACCCTAGCATGTCGCTTCCTTGCTGATGAAGACTCTCCGCCGCCTGCAAAACCACCAGAAATGACCCTAATCTCGCCCATGGGCTACTGGTTTTGCCTTCCTCTCTCTGGACTTTTTTGTTTGGCCTGCCTTGGTGCCAGCTCTTGCCTCTCGTCACGTCTGCCCCCCGCTATGTATCTGCCTAACTTCCCTTGCTTGATCAGGTTCTCGATCTGTTGCTTGAGGTCGTAGCAGTCCTCTGTGTCGTGCCTATAGTCTTAGTGAAAGCGGCACCACTTATTGGTCAGCCTCTTCTCTGGTGGGGACCTCATCCGTCCGGGCCATCTCAGCGCTGTATCCCCCTTGATCTCGTAGAGCACTTGGTCCAAAGAAGTGTTTAATGGGGTAAAGTACTGGTTGTACCTAGCCTGCTTGGTCTTATCCCTCTCTCCCCTTGGCTTCTGGTCTGCCAACCTTGGGGTTTTCGCTGCTTTGTCGTCTTTCTTTTCCTCTGCCGTCCTCTTCTTGTCCAGATTGGGTGTGGCGCTCTCCTGGTCTTCCCTGGTTTTGAGGGTATCCTCTGCATTCATGTATTTATGTGCCCGAAGCATTAACGCGGCCATGGTTTTGGGTGCCTCCTTGGCCAGGGAGAACAGAAACTTGGGAGTTCTGACCCCTGCAATGAAAGCTGCCACTGCCACTTTCTGATCCAGGTCATCCACATAGAGAGTCTCCTGGTTAAAATGGGTGACAAACTCGCGCAGGGTCTCTTTCTCGCGCTGCTTAGTGTTGAACAGGGAGGTGTAGGGCCTTCTCTGTCTCTGACCTCTGATGTAATGACTGACGAACAACCTACTCAGGTCCACAAACATATTGATCGTCCCAGGGGAGAGCCTGTGGAACCAAATCCTTGCTGGACCCTTAAGGGTGGTGGGAAATGCCCTGCACATAATTTCGTCGGGAACCGCCTGAAGGTCCATCAGAGCCTTGTACGTCTCGAGGTGGTCCAGGGGATCCTTGGTGCCATCGAAAGACTCCAGCATGGGCATCTTGAATTTCGAGGGCAAGGGCATCCTCATCACTGCTGGTGTAAAGGGCGTGTCTGTCCGGCTTACCAACTCTTCTACCGTGCTGGGGCCTTTTTCTTTCACCGCCGCAATCACTCTAGCAATCACTCTAGCCAGTTTGGCCTGCATTTCCTTCAACTGTTCGTCCCACATCGGCTGAGTTTCGGCAGTGTGTTCTGGAAGAACCACTGTCGTTGCTTTGGATCGGTCGACGTGGCTCTGGGCTTCGTCGGCGTGGAACCCGAGCCCTCTCGGGAGAGGGTTCTCCCCTGGGAGCACTAGGTTCTCCGCTCCTTTGCCGGCGTCGACTCCTTGGTTCCTTACTACTGGCTGGTTCGCAAGCAACGGTGGGTCCTCTAGTGGTGGCGGATCTACTGTCCCTGGTGCCTCCGGTGGGGGAGGCAATCTCCTCTCCAACTCCTGATTTCGGAACTAGAGCTGGTTCATAGCGGCCATCATCTCGATAATCTGCTGCTCCAAGGCAGCGATTCTGGTGGTGCTTTGTTCCTCCATTTCTCCGCCTATCGTAATTGATGCAGCACTGGATCGGGTCAAAACCATGAAACGATCAAAGTGTCTTTCCCACAGACGGCGCCAACTAATGATGTAATGAATTTGTACGTCTTTCCCAACCCCTAGTGTAACTTGTCGGGGTGATGAATCCCCTTGCCTGGAACACCGGTGTGGTGCCTGCCAAAGACACTCCGATGCCAAAGTTAGGCCAAAGAAAAATGGACAGTATAACAGTATTTAGGGTGATGTAAAATCGTACCTTCCTGGAGGTAATGACTGTCCTTCTTATAGGAGTGTTAGCTTAGATCGTGGACACCTTCATGGGTTAGCTAATTGTGCCCCCAGTCATGCCTCCCACTTCGTGGGGATATATCGTGCCTTGATTTTAGGCTCCATGGACCAGGCCCCCGCTCGTGGGGAAACCGTTCGAATCATGGGATCGTGGGGGCTAATCACTAGGCGAGAATCTCAGAGTATTTTTATGGCGGCGTCTAGTGTATCGCTGGAGCTCTGCAGCTCTTCCTGCTAGCAAACCTGACCCAAGAGGGAGAGGGGGGCCTGATCTGAAGACGTGAGCCGAGCTGGTCTGGTCTGCCCACAAAAGGGGGCCGACTAACTGTACTTGTATCATTTGTATTATCAATCACCACCATAAATTTTCATTTTGTGAAGTTTGAATAATAATAATCCATTTTGTGAACTTGATGACGTTTCAGTTGAATTTTTTATCTACAGTAAATTGGATTTAGGCTCGTTACAACTTTTCTTTAAAGTTCAAGACTGCAAGTCGATAGGGGCTTGGTCTTAACTCTGGCTCATGGATTTTAGGACTTCCCATCCATAGAGCGTATTATTATTATTTTTTTTATCTAGTGTTGACCTATTCAAAGCCTTTTTATTGTTATTAACAGTGATGATACAGGGAAAAAAAAAAAAGGAATAAAAAACCCTTATTTGGTAGCAATGAATCTACCAAATTGGCTTCTGAACTCATGAAATTTTTTTTGCTCATAATCTTGTATGTCTGAGGAATATTGAGGAAATCAAATAAAGAGAAGAATATGTCAAGGGAATAAAGAAATTATGAAAATTCAGTGAGAATGATCATGGAAACATTAAGCACTGTAAAGGAAGGAGCATATCCAAGAAGTGATCAGCGAATTCGAAAAATGAATTGATGAATATTGGGAGCCAAATAATTTTGAATTGTTACTTCTATTTTCAATTCGTTTATACAACATCATTTTCAGGTGCAATTCTTATTATATTTATATAAGCTCATCTCTGGGTATACACAATTAACTATCAATGTAATGCAAATTTCAGTAAAGGCTTCAGGATTTTTGTTTAGTGGGGTCGATTAATATTTAAATATTATAAAATTATATTAATTATATATCAATCAAATATCATAATTGACTACAAAGTTACACTATTTTAAATAATTAAATGTTTAAGTATTGATTTAAAATTATAGAATAAAAAGTATAGAGTTCCAATGCACTAACTTTTATTTTTTATGAATGATCAAAACCATACAAAAATAAATTTAACTATCTTTATTTTTCACTCTCCCCTCTTCCTGTTTGCTCTTTTTCTTTCTCTTATATAAAATTTTCTCTTTGTGTGTGTTGTACTATGTAAATATATATTTTCACATGCCTATGGCAAGTAAGATAAGTTGAATGGTTAGTTCTTTGTTTGGAATACATTTTACTTAATATTAAAGGAGTTAATAATCTCATGATGACATTATGTTTTCTTTCTTATGCAATATATATTACATAATATCACCCCATATGAGTAAGTCATATTGCTTGAGAGATGGACTATGAAAGAGTACAAAATAGGTGTGAAATTAATAATTTATTATACTATTAATAAGAAAAGACTAAATAAGGATTTGGGTTATGTGATTTGTTAGAGCAACTCCAATCGCCTCTTCAAATCTATCCGCTTAGGTATTATAAAAAGCCAAGTGTTACTTTTTTCCTCCAACAAACTCTTTAAAGTGCTCACTATTTTAACATTCTATATTTTGGCTCGCCAAATGTAGCGAGTGAAAATGACTCGCTATTCACAATGGTAGTCCAACCTAGACTCTTCTTCCCTCCTTCGTTTCTTCCTCTTCTTCAACAAAGCAAAGTTGCAGACCAAGGAGGAAGATCGAAGCAAGGTATGGCCTCTCTCTCTCTCTCTCTCTCTCTCTCTCTCATCACCAGATCTTCCCCCTTCACACGCCCCCCCCCCCCCCCCCCACAAGACTGCCTCCCATGCTTCACGAATCTATAGCCAAAATCTCTTCCTCCTCCCCACATCCTCTCTCTGCCCTCCCCACTATTGAAACACCTTTCCCCCTCCCCTCTCACTTCGTCCTCTATCCTCATGGCAGAAACCCTAGGTTTCACCCTTTCCTCATCTCACTTACAAAAACAACTTATGTTCTTACAGAAACCCTAAGATTTTTGCATTGATTCTTTATTAGCATATGTTGATTTGGAGACATTACACATAGATAATAGTCTTGAATTTTTGCACTACCTTTTAATTATTACACAGATTTGTAGAAAATTTTGTTTAATTTACTCTACTAGTCATGCTTGTGATTCTTCATGTCATATACCAAAGTTGATGAATTTTTGGGGTTTTCTGTACTGGTTGTTGCTTTTTGAAATTCTTAGCAATAATTGAAGATAGTTACTATCAATTTCTATAGCTCCTGCTAATGTTTGGCTTTTGGAATATGGCTGAATTTCTGTATTTAGAATCAAACAAAACTCAATTTCTACTTGTGTTGAAAATGAATTAGCTTACATAATAATTATTGTTCTTGTCGTGGAGTCTAATTTTCTGCAAAGTGTGGTAATTTGGATTATGAAATCAAAGGAAATATTATGTTGTTTTCTATGTCGTATATTATAAATTACAAAGCAATCCTAGAACTCCAAAAGGTAATTGAAGATTTTGCTACAGTAATGCTGGCCCTAAAATAGCCATTATATGTACAGCAATGTAGAGAGTTAAGACCCAGGTTTTGACAAAGTTACCAAATAATTAATTAGTTTTCTAGTGCCAAAAAAAAACACAAAAACAAAAAAGGAAATTCTCCTTTTAAAAAACCCAAATCTCTATAAGAAAGCATAAATTAATCCTGTGTTTGATTCCTGGAAATCTTCAAGGAAAGCAATCTATCCTTCAATCTTTGAGATTGAACCTTTTTTGCCATAGTACTTGACCTTTGTCTTTTAATCCAAAATTCTAGTTGTATGTAACGTTAAATTGATCTTAAGTATTATCCTATAGGAGGAGCACTTTTGTGGTGTGGCACAAAGTTTCTATTAAGACTGGTGCCGCATCTCTTGAATGGCTAAATAAGTACATAATAGGCTTTGGAAGGGTAAAACAACGGCCCATGGATCCCACGATCAGAAAAAATCTTTTTTCTCCAAAGGAAAGTGTCCATGGTAGTGTTTAGGGTCTTTGTTTACATTTATTAAAAACTAGTGTGTTGCTACTATATTTCATTTTTTATTTTTGTCTGTTTTAGGAGCTGAGGCTATTTTTCTTTTTGAATTTGATAGACTTGGATTCTAATATGGATTCAGGGATCTTGTTTTGGGTCAAGGTAATAAATGAGACATTCTATGGTGATGCACTATAATCGTCTCTGCAATTGTGGATTACATCAAATGCCAAGAATCCAACTTGGGAAATATACAACAGTTTAGTACCTAAAGCTTGAGCTCTGAAATTAAAAAGTTTGATAAGTTCACAAGTCAGCAGTTTTTTTTTCTTCCACTGATACTCTCATGCTTAACATAGTTGTTACAGTAGAGAGACTTCATACTTTTACCTTAATTAGTCTTTACTTATATGATTTTGGTTTGATTGGTGCTTTGAGGGTTTAGGGCAGCTGGTTTTGGTTTTGTAAATTTATTGGTTTAGGGAAGCTGGTTTTGCTTATATGATTTGTTTTGTGCTTGTGAATTTGATGGTTTTAAATTATGAATAGATGGATCCACCACAAGATGGGTATTACACCAACATTTTATCTGAAGAAACAAACCTTGGCTATGACTTTAGCATTGGATCTTCTGGAAGTACCGATACTCCCGGCAACTCTTGTCCTTCTACTCGATAAATTTAGGGGATGACAATGAAAACTATGTAGACTTGAAGAGACCACCAGGTAGGAAGGTCGAAAAGGATCGACTGAAAAAACAAAAGAGTAAAGACCGTGGAACTGAGGGTACAAATTCGCCTCTTGTGAAGTTATTTGAGGAGATTAAGGAAGAGAGAAAGGCTATGAATGAGAAGAAAATGGAAATGTTTGAAAGAACGTATCTTCAAGAGTAAGAAAAAATTCAAATGGAACAATTGAAAGAGAAAAAGAGAATAATGTCAATTGATACAAATGGGATGCCACCATTGCTAGCAGAATATTATCATAGCCGCCAAATGGATATCCTTACAAGAAAGGGATAGTTATTATATAAGTTTTGGTCAACCTTTAGTTAAATTTGTGTACTTGTAATATAAATTTGGTACTTCTATCATGAGATTCAATCAAGTTATCCATGCACCAACTTGCCATGATTATTAGTAATTCAGTACCTATATTTCCCATATGACAGTGTTCATTTGACAAATTTGATGTATCCATTAATATGTATCCAGTAAATGACCTTGCACAAATATTTTGAATATGATTGAACTAATCCACAAGCAATTGCAAAATGTGCTTGGAGCACTCCAAATGCTCGCTCTACATCATTCATTGCTGACTTTTGAGTATTTCCAAATTATGTTTGTTTATTGCCTCTTAGAGATGGAATTGTTTTGACGAGTGTAGACCACTTTGGATACATACCATCGGTAAGATAATATCCTATTGTATAGTTATTTCCATTAACTAAGTAATTAACTGGAGGAGCATATCCTTCAGCAAAGAGAGAGAAGACAGAAAAGTGTTGTAAGACATTAACGTCATTATGAGATCCCAATAACCCAAAAAAACATGCCATATCCATAAATCATATGAAGCCACAGCCTCCAAAATGATTTGTTGGCTCATGAATGTGACCACTATACATACCTTTTCATGCCATCAGACAATTCTTCCACTTTCAATGCATACAATCTATGCTCCCCAACATTCCAGGGAACCCAGGACTAGCACCCACCACCAGTAATCTAGCAATGTCATCATTGTTAGGTGTCCTCAAGTACTCAGCTAAAAAAGTTACAACCACTGCCTTCACAAACTTTGTTAAACTCTCTATTGTAGTGCTTTTGCCGATCCTCACGTAATCGTCCACCAAATCTTCTAAAGGGAAGATAAAATACGAACCCACAACTGGTACTCTATAAGTGAGCATCCTCATAGCAGTTATAATCTTCTGAAGGAAGATAAGCCAATAACTCCAAGAGCATCCTTTTTTTGGACAAAATACGAATCGTAAGCTTCCACCATTGATAAAATATGAAGAAAAAGAGATCTATTCATTCGGAACCTCCTCCTAAATAAATTAGGGGATATACAGGTGTTTCAGCAAAATAGTCTAGATGAAGTCGTTCGTGACCTTGAACTCGATTACGAAAAATAACTGAATGACCTTCAATGGAACCATGACATAATTCCAATTGTCTCTCAGTATTGAGTTTTTCTTCTTCCATAGCTACAATCATTAACATGTCTAACTCTTCATCATAATCAAAGTCGTTAACAATCATATTAAGCATATGATTGCAAGCCATAGAGAATAATAATAATAATAATAGAAGAAATATTGTGAGAGTGAGGATAAATAGAGGTTGAGAGTTGTGAGTTGTGAAAATGAGAGAAAAAAAAGACCTTATTTATAAAGAAGTACTAAGAATATGACTGTTATAACTTTTATTTGAAAATATGAAAGTTGGAGAATATAACCGTTACAACTTTTATTTGAAAATATGAACGTTGGAAGAATATGACCGTTACAATTTTTGTTTGAAAATATGACCATTACGACTTTTGAAAATATGAACATTTTAATTTTTTGACTTAAAAATGACCATTGCAAAAATTAGTCCATTTAATTTTTTTTATGATGTAGCATCTTTTAATTAAAAATATATATTATTTTTACTTTTTTAATGAAGTGGCATGTCATATCATCATGCCATGTCATTACTGGAATGATGATATGGCATGCCATGTAACATTATTCTTTTAAAAATATAAAAGTTAGTTAGAATGGCTAGC
Organism: Euryodendron excelsum; assembly: GCA_033060915.1. Lineage (NCBI taxonomy): Eukaryota > Viridiplantae > Streptophyta > Magnoliopsida > Ericales > Pentaphylacaceae > Euryodendron > Euryodendron excelsum. Next base: position 27,754,635 of record CM065386.1, read on the forward strand.
TAAAATAAAGAATAGGGTTAGAGTTATTTACAAAAAGTAGTTAGCTAAAATAGAGAGTACAATATTTTATAATATTTTGGCTAGCTAAAATAGAGAGTTGGGTTAGAGTTGCTCTTAGGCATCTATATATTGTAGATGTAAAGTGATTCTTGTGTTTTTAACAAGGTGCCACACTACTATACATGGAGCCGCCCATGAATGCAATGCAAATTATGTTTTTCTTTATAATATTAAAGTAGGCAAATTTTCTATTACTTTTATGTATCCATTTGTCCTTATGAATTCCATTACTTGGAGTCCAAAATTAGCTGAAACAGGGACTTGTTTGCTAATTAATATTAATAGTTGCAAGAAGGAACTCAATTAGCATAGGTGGTCCAAATTCTGAAGCTCTGTTTGATTTTGTTTGAAGGTAAAAATGGGTACTTCCAAACCCAACCAACTCGAATAAACTCAATAAAAACTCACTCGAAATAAGTCAGTTTTTTTTTTTTTTTTTTTGTTGGTACAGAGTGTCCAGGCCTTCAATCGACTTTTACCTCAAACTCATGCAGGGCCCTCTCATATAGTATTTGATCATATAAAATTCTATTTTTTCTTTAGAGTTTTTAAGACTGTTAATGATGGTTGGTAAGGTAATAGTCTTACGAAATTGAAACTTTATGCCATACAGTTTCATCGCATATGCCCTGTCCCCGAAATTAAAATTTTATAGTTATAAAACTAAATGAATATTAAGCAAGTAAAATAATCAAACACAGTATATAATAAAAGTGGTTCTTCTGAAACTGTCAAATAATAGTTAAATAATTCTTCTGGAACTATTAGGGATAGATCTTCTTGATCACCTAAGAATTTATTTCTATCATAGAATAAAACATAAAATACAACTTGAACTTAAATATTTTACCTACACTCTTTACTTTCTTCTTTCTTCTCTATTTTTCTCTCTTTCCTTTCTCTCTTTTCTCTTCCTTTTCTTTCTCTCTTTTCTCCCTCTTTTCTCTTCCTTTTTTTTCTCTATTTTCTCTCTCATTTTTGTCTATCTTTGAAGCCCTTTTTATATATGCAGCTGATGGGACTATTCTACCAAATTTATTAGGTTGCTAATCACATGTTGAGGTTGGTAAACATCATTCACCATTCTTCTTTCATAACACTCCTCATTGGACAACCGCCACAAGAAGCTTCATAAAAACCGTAGCGAAGGAAAAATGGGTGCTCTAAAACTACCTCGTTAAAACCTTGCCAAGAAAAATCCTATAGGAAAAAAAAACTATTGGCAAAGAAAAAAGAGTACAGTCTGCGACTCCCTCTCATTCATACATCTGGTATGAAGTTGAAGTTGAAAGTTGCAATTATTCAAAATGAAAGATCTTTGAGACGACGCATGCCAATGTTATGTACTAATTTCTCAAATGTCACAGTTGGGATTACTTTAGTAAATAAGTCTACCCAGTTGTCACTTGAACGTATTTGCTGGACATCAGTATCACTATTTTTCTAGAGTTCATGTGCATAAAAGAATTTTGGCGATATATGTTTGGTTCTGTCACCATTGATGTAGCTTCCCTTAATTTGTGCAATGCATGCTATATTATCTTCATATAATATCATTAAGGTATCTTTGATCGAGGATAGTCCACAACTGTCTTGAATATGTTGGATCATAAATTTCAACCAAATTCATTCTCGACTTACTTCATCAATTGTGGTTATCTCAGAATGATTTGAAAAAGTTACAGTTAATGCTTACTTCACAGATCACCAAGATATAGCAATATTACCATAGGTAAATGCATACTCGGTTTTGTGATCGTGCTTTATGTGGATCAGAAACGTAACCTGCATCTGCATAGCCAACTAACTCTGATTCTGGTCCCTTGGCATAAAACAAACCCATATCTGTTGTTTCTCGTAGGTAACGGAATATGTGCTTCACCCCTTTCCAATACCTCTGAGTTGGTGCAAAACTATATCTTGCCAATAAATTGATAGAAAATGCAATATCGGGTCTTGTACAATTGACAAGATACATAAGAGCCCCAATAGCACTAAGGTATGGTACTTCAGGACCAAGAATTTCTTCACCATCTTCTTAAGCGCAAAAATGATCTTTTTGTACATCTAATGATCGAACAATCATGGGAGAACTCAATGGATCAGCTTTATCTATATAAAATCGATTCAGAATCTTTTTTTGTATATGTGGATTGATAGATGAGAATTCTATTTGATAAATGCTTAATTTGTAATCCAAGACAAAATTTAGTTTTTCTAAGATCTTTCATTTCAACTCCTTTAAATAATTAGTAGTTGTTGTAAGTTATTTAAGAGTTCTAACAAGATTCAGATCATCGACATAGATTGCAATAGTAGTAAATCCATATTCTAATTTCTTAATAAAAATGCATGAACAAATTGTATTATTCACATATCCATTTTTCAATAAATATTCATTGAGACGATTGTAGCACATACGTCCAGATTGTTTTAACCTATACAAAAATCTTCGAAGCTTGATAGAATATGAGCTTTAAGGTTTTGAAATATTTGCTTCATACATTTTAAATTCTTCAAAAAAATTATATATATATATATATATCGTTATCTAATTCATCATATAAGTAGGTTGTCACAATATCCATTAGACACATATCTTGTGACATCCATCAGACACATATCCAGTTCTTTTGAGACTGACAAATGATTAGACCACATAAGTGTAGTCTATAGCCTCTAAACAACCCTTTGTTAGCCATAGTTTAGGGTTAATTATGCTTTCTTTGCTATATATTGCATTTAACCTCATACTCAATCTCATTTCAAGTTTTTAAAGCTAAGGGAGTCGATTTGGAGTTAAAGAAATGATCCGAGCTGTGAGAGTGGTTCGTCAAGGAACATTCCCCAGGCCTTGTCTCGAAAAATGTGCAAGTTTCTACTCATAGATCGGAATGGGATAAATGATACGCCGTTGGAAAGCTCTCTCAAAGTTACACATGTTTGCATCTAATGAGCGTTAGCAAATTCTAACTCCAAAGGCCTCAAATAGGGCGATTGCAAAAGAGGCAAAAAAATGAATTTTCGTTCAAACGCCTAAGAAGCCGTTCGAACGGTAAGAGGAAAAAGAAGACCAAAAAATGGCATGTCGTTCGAACGCCCAAACCAGCTGTTTGAACAACCAAAGAGCTTGCATCCCAAATTTGGCCTACCATTTGAACGCCAGCTACAACCATTCGAATGGCAATGAACTTCACAGCCGCCGTTGGAATGCCCGTCCAACCGTTCAAACGGCAAGGCAACTTTCTGCCAAATTTTAGGGTTTGAACCTTGTGCCTATAAATACTAATTTTCATTTTATGTTCGATATATCAGAGTAGAGGGGCGGCAAATACTTAGGGTTTTTGTAAAGGGGCGGCAAATACTTAGATTCTTACTTATTTGTAGTTGTAATCTCTTAAACACTAGTTTTAAAACAAGTTCCTTTAATTCCTTGCATTAAATTCGTGATTTCCTTTGTTCCCTTGCATTAAATTCATATTTTCAGTTTGTATTCCATTATTTCGAAGTCATTCCTAGATGAAGATGAGTAGCTAACTCTCCCCATCTCGGGATTGATTGTGAAGACCGATTGAAAGTCTTGGATGAACATAGGGAGTTAGATTTTGGGTTTTAAAGCTAAATATTTTATTTTCATCGTTCTTGTTATTCTTCGTTCTAGAAAACATTGAAAACTTGGACGATTGATTATGTTCGATAACGTTTATACATGAGTCTATACTTAGTATATGCATTGCACGAATCAATGGTATTCGTCCTCGAATCTAAAAACTTGATTTAGTCTAGAAGTTGAATTTCTAAAAGAACACCTCGTTTTTATTACTAAATCTCCCGAATCCGAGACTCACGACGTAGTCGAAGGATTTGAGTTATAAAATACCTCCTTTGGAATTCCAAGAAAAACAATCGGTTAGATCGATTAATCCCGAGACTTTGTCTAATTACATTATTTTCATTTTTATTTTAGGTTCAATTCACTTAATTTCTAGTCAACCCGAGTTAGGTTAGTGTGAGTTGAGTGTCAAAAGTCTATATTGGGCTAGGTCCTTGCAGATACGATAGTTGGATTTACTAGATTTTATACTTCAATTGCGGCACCCGTTTTCTTAGGGGGAAGCTCAAATTTACACCACCTTTGGGAGCGATTCAAGTTTTGGCGCCATTACCGGGGACCAAAGGCATGAGGCGAGCACTAATAAGCTTTGGGTTGAAGAGTAATTGGTGGATTGTATCTCCATCTATCTACCACAACGGAGGAATCTTTGGCTTAGGCTATGAATAACTTCATTCCATCTTTTATTTTTTAGCATTTATTTTTGCTTTTGTTTTTCCTTTGGTTACATTGGGTTGGTGTATCTTTGTTATGGGATTAGGAGGATAAGTTGTTTTTATGCACTTGTTGGTTGGTCTAGCATATGTATTGTTCATGGATTATCCTTGGTCATATACGACACAACCACAAGACTATTATCCACCTCTAAACTATTCGGAGTGGAGCTCACACGCTCCACTATATGCTTCTTATGAACAACCACCACAACAACTATACTACCATGAACCACCTTCGTCTCCACCATATGCTTATGATTCATCTACACCTTTTACTTTACCTTACACATTTCACTAGACATGTCCTTCACCATCTTATCAACCTTTTGTAGAGAATCAAGAGAATATGTAGTCATTTTACATGTCATATCACACAGTTATGTCCTCGGGGTTCAAGGATACGAATAAAGAGGCACAAGATGACACTCTTGCACAAATTTGTCAAGAATTAGATAAACTAGATCAATGATTAGCCCTATTAACACAAGGGGCAATGGATCATGAGAAGGAAGAGCTTCCAACTCAACCTCGAGATGATCGTACTTATGAGATGTTCATGATTCCATACATGAGTAGTCATAACCAAGGTCTCTCATTTATCGCCCTTAAGAATGAACACGAAATAAAGAAAATCAACATTTCCGAAGTGTCTGATCCAAGGAACGATGTTCTTAGGGTGGACCATGATAAAGAGGAGGATATGCGACGGATTGTTATTCTTCCCGAGGTGTTGGATCCAAGGGAAGTTACAGCTATTATTGACAAGGTGAAGGAGAAGATGCCATTAGAGGGTAAGAGAGAAGGATTTGAGAGAAAGGAGTCCGAAATTGGGGACTCCAAACAAGAAGAGAAGGGTAGTACTGAGATTACCCTTAATGATAATTTTGGTTTGTCAAATGTTGGGTATGTGCATGTCAAAGAGGATGTCATTGGTCTAGAGGTCATTCCTACTAAGCCTAGGGATCATGAAATCCCTACTTTTGAGCCTCTAGCACCAAGTCCTAACCTATCAGAGCCTTTGGAGCTCCATGTCCCAACAATGGAACCAAACATTAATCCTAGGGCCGACTAACTGAAAGAAGGGGAGAGTCAAGCACTTCATGGTATGGGCATCAGTGGCACATTTGTGCATGATCATTTTGCATTTTCTACATTTCATGACCCTTTTTACCCTTGTGTGCGTTCATGATATATCATTAAGTTTATTAAAGAGGTCGTCATTGTATATTCTCACATTTACATGAACTCTTCAAAAATTTCTAGTTTGGGGGTATGGGATGATGGTAAATTTTCACTTTATGGCATTAGATGATTCTCTCCCCAATTTGTGTAGGAGTAGAAGTAGGAGTATTTGTTTTATTTTTTTGTTTTCTTAATTTGTGCTCTCATTATAAGTTGGGGGTGCGTTAGGCACCCTATATCCCCACACAGAGACAGGTAATTTTCTTCTCATAAGTAAAGATCAAGCTTTAAGCTGAAGGCATTTAATAAAAGATTCAGCGAGACCATTTTGTGTGTGTATGTGTAATAGGATGTTCAATATCAATTCCTATGGACATGTAATAATCATCAAAAGCTTGATATGTAAACTCACTAACATTATCCAGTTATATTGATTTAATTGTGTAATTTGAAAACTGTGCTCGTAATCTGATGATTGAGCAAGAAGCCTAACAAATGCAACGTTACGAGTAGAAAGTAAACAAACATGTGACCATCGAGTGGATGTATCTATTAAAACTATAAAATAACGAAATAGTCCACATGGTGGGTGTATCGGCCCACATATATTTTCCTGAATTCTTTGTAAAAAGGTTGGGAATTCAACTATTACTTTTGAAGGCAATGGTCTCACAATTAATTTGCTTTGTGAACAAGTAGAACATGTATAATCACTTGATAAAAAAAATCTTCTAGTTCTTTAACGGATGCCCATGAGAGTCCTCAATTATTCGACACATCATCGTTAATCCCAGATAACCAAGACGATCATACCAAAGTATAAAATTCTTTAGGTCAAAACACGTCTGGTGCATTACTTCAGGAAATCCCATAATTCTTATAGATGTATAATATAATCCAGAAGAGAATGTAACAATTTTTTCTGATATATGCTTTTGGCATGAGATAAACTGAAAGAACTAGAACATAAACTAGTTGGTGTGGATATTTCCATCACCAATTAAGTGATCTATTTTTCTATCATAATCTTCAAAGAAATCTGAAAGATCAAGGTTAGTGATTTCTATTGAGTCATCAAAGTTTGTGAAATTAATTTTAATATTTTTCCCTTTATCTTTTGTTGATACTTAGTAAAGATCCACTAATAGTTTAGGCGTACGATAGGTACGTGACCAATGTTCTTTCATACCACTCTTGTAACAAACATCTTCATAATTTTTAGGAGGTTTATTCTGTAAATCTTTTCCCTTTTCTTGTTTGTTTCAGAGTTATTCCACGAGTTGTTCCGCTGATGATGGTGTAGTGTAGTATTCTTAACTCGAGAACTTGAGGAATTATAACTGTTATAACTGTTATCTCCATGGTAACCCCCACGATAACAAAAATTATTTCTGCCACGGCCACGTCCGCAGCCACGTCCATAAAATGAAACCACATTCACTTCAAGGAATGGTGTAGAACTAGTCGGGTGAGACTGGTTGTTTTTCATTAGAAGTTTATTATTATTTTGTTCAGCCAGAAGGAGACATGATATCAATTCTGAATTTTTTTAAAACCCCGATTTCGATATTGCCACTGTAGGAGTACATTCGAGGCATGAAATATAGAATATGTTTTTTCTAACATATCTTCATCATTAATATTTTGCCCACATAATTTTAATTGTAAGTTGATTTTAAATAATGTAGAATTATACTCACTAACAGTTTTAAGTGCATCCAATCATAACGAGCTTTGGGGAGAAATATGGTCTTCTGGTGCTCATATCTCTTATTTAAATTTTTTCATAGTGTCAGTGGGCCTTTTACCGTAAAGTATTCAGTTTTTAATTCTTTGTGAATATAATGGCGAAGAAAAATCATTATTTTTGCACGATCTTGCTGGCATTCATCATTTTCTTCTTTTATAGTATTTCCAATAGCCTTTGCACACAAATTGATCTCAGCATCAACTACTCAGGATAAATAGTTCTTACTTGAAATGTCAAGAACTGTAAATTCTAGCTTTGCGACGTTTGACATTTTCAAAATGATACACTCACAAGATAACAAAATTTTAGAATGACTATAATACAAAAATAATATAAAAAAGACATTATAGCACTTCGTTGAAATATCTAATACAAATTTCACTCATTCAAATCTTTAACTAAAAGATAAATTTCATTTACTAATACTGTTTATCAATAGCAAAATTATTGTTTATGAATAGTAATTACTATTGCTGCATAGTATCCATATGTCATTCCTATATATAGATATATATTATTTTTTACCACATTATAACTTTTAATCCAGATATCAAAATATAGTTAAGGCACGTGTTTATGGAAAGCTATTGAAATAAGGATTCCATATCTATAAATATCATAGGCCAAAGATTTAAGATATGGGAGAAATAAACAAACAAAATTTTGAAATATCACTATTTATCAAAGTTTCGAAATCCGACTATTCATCAACTATTCAATAAATATAAATTATGCCATGAATTAAAGAGTGAATAGTAAAGAATCTAAAACAAAAATAAATTAACTCAAATATTAATGACACATAAAATGAAGTACCTTCACTGATATAATGAAGTACCTTTCAGATATGAGGAAGAATATAATTATATTTTTTATAAATACTTAGAGCATCGTGTTGATAACATGTTATTAAAACTAAATGAATATTAAGCAATTAAAATAATCAAACACAATATATAATAAAAGTAGTTCTTTTAGAACTGTCAAATAATAGTTAAATAGTTCTTCTGAAACTATTAGAAATAGATCTTCTTGATCGCTCAAGAATTTATTTCTATCATAGAATAAAACATAAAATACAACTTGAACTTAAATATTTTACATACACTCTTTTGCTTTCTTCTTTCTTTTCTATTTTTCTCTCCTCTTCTTTCTCTCTTTTCTCCTCCTTTTCTTTCTCTCTTTTCTCCCTCTTTTCTCTTCCTTTTTTTACTCTCTTCGAAACCCCTTTTATATATGCAGCTGATAGAACTATTGTACCAAATTTATTAAGTTGCTAATCACATGTTGATATTGGTGAAAGTCATCCACCATTCTTTTTTTTATAACATTTATGACATTGTTTCATCGCATATCACTCCTCCCCGGTGTAATTTATATAGAAAACAAGCACTAGAGGATGCATACAATTGGGAGCTCTCATAAATCAAGCTTTCTTTGGTACAAAAATTGGAACTGCAGATAGATTATTCCACACATTCGTCAGGGAATATTATCCCTCAACACCATAAAATCATATGACCATCTGCGGGACATATTGTCCCTCAGCACCATATAATCATCTGTGAAAAATTTTACCGCACCTACATCAAAGTCAAACTTTAAGTCTTAACTAGTGCTCTGAATGATGAAAAGTAACTTCATCCCATTGAGTGGGTATGGAAACTCGAACCCAAGTATTAAGCGAGCAAATCTGATTTCTTACCTGCTAAACTAACCACTCAATGCTAATAATAAATCAAGCTTTCAATAAGCTGTTTTTGGTAGACTGGTTTGGTACACTCATTTCTAGAGTTCATTGCTTAATGAAAAGTCTAATCTTATAGAATTTTTATACAAGATCCATCACCAAATAGGTGACAGTAAAAAAAAATGTTATTGTTCTAGAAAAATCATACAAAAAAATCAACTAGATTGATGTAGAGCTGATCTTGCCACCAACATGTAGAGAGAAAACTAATAGCAAATTTAAAGCTAAAAGAACTCTTTCACTCCCATATCTCTCTCTCTCTCGCTCTCTCTCTCTCTCTCTCTCTCTCTCTCTCTCTCTCTCGCTCTCTCTCTCTCTCTCTCTCTCTCTCTACCACAAATGCAAACCCTATTCTGAGCATCACTACTACAATGTGGCTGTCTTGGTTAGTTTTTCCCTTGTAATGGCCATCTATATTACAGGTTCAACTTCAGCAAAATGAGCACAAGAAACCGGTCCATTTGGGAATGCACTAATTTTGGGTCATAAAATAGGGCAGCTATTAAAGGGGTGTTTGACATGATAGCTTAGAAGCTACTTTTAAAAAATTACATCTAAAAATAGTTTTCTCAAAAAATGTGATTAGATATAAACTGTTTTTTTAAGTCACTCACCTAAAGACATTTCAAAAAAATTATAAGTATAAGTCATAAATTACTAAATAAGTTATGTTCAAACACCCCCTAAAGGCTTTGAACCTTTTCTTTCACATGATGGAAGTAATCCTGGAGCCTTAATTAGTTTAGTAAACGGGATTTTGAGTTATGCTAATATGAAGTATTTGGGTGAAGGTAAGAGCATTCATAGTTAAATAATTCGAACTTGACTTCTTTAGATATCAGCATACGTACTTTAAAAAGGGTAAAGAAGGGTAAGAAAATCAGTCCTATTAATCTAGTGGACTTAGCAATATTTAGCCAGAAGTTCAGATTGCTCTGTTACCGAAAGCTTTGCCTGCTTTCGTCAATGGTGCTTTCGTCAATGGAATTGATTCGCAATGGAAATATCATTGGAGCAGTAAAGTTCAACACTAAATCACTTTGGAAAAGTTGAATCAGTTTGAGAACTGATTAGACACGGAAGACTTAATAATTTTCTGCATTAATTGTCTTTTGAGGAATTTTTTTTATTAAAAAACCTTTTGCTTTAAAAATGATGATGCGGGTGACTAACTGTGCTAGCCATATCATTTTGAAAAATTTTATGATTATATATTCTGGTTGTATAGCATTATTATAGTAATAATTTTGTAATTAAAAGTCATCTTGATAAAATATTTTTTTTAAAATGAGAGCTCCTAATTCACACACATCTTCCAATTTGAGTATACTTTAACCTTACTTGTATAGCATCACTTTTGCTCAAGTCGGAAGCATCAACTTATTAAAGTCACCTCCAGTGGCTTTGGCCTTGTAATTATCCGATTGGTGTGGTATAGAAAGATTGCACAAGTATCAAGATTAATCGAGGTGCGCACAAACTAAATTGAATAACTAGTTAGAAGAAAAAAAAAAAAAACAAAAATTCTACCTCTAGTTTTTCTTTAATGGGCACGCATATAAGTTCCCTTACGTAGTTTTGAAATTCGGATTACTTAGTTTGGTTGACTCTCTTGAAGAGAAAGAAGGGAAATAAAAAGAGAATCTTTCAAAACTTTCCTCTTTTAGCTATAATCAAACTGAAAGTAATTAAAACACATCAACCCACTGTACAAGCGGTTGAAACAAAATTTAGATATTTCATCTCTTAGCCCTCTCTCCATTTTGCATTTTGAAGTCGTCGGACAAAGAGAGAAAATTAATGTACTTATCTCGTATTTTTTTTTTTTTTCTTTCTTTTCCACCAAACAAAGCAAAATCGACAAAATTGTTATCTCACTTGCACAAAATAATAAAAGGAATAAAAGGAATAGAATGATAATGCCTAAAATTAATAACACTTAAATAAATTTCAAACTTAAAAATTTAAAGTGAACAAGTCTTGAACCTTAAGGCTTGACCACTAAACAAATCTTCTAATTTAAAGTGAACAGACTTTAGACCTTAAACCTTAACCACTGGCCAAGAGGCAGCTAGGTGCTTCCTGCCTTACTCGAAACTCATGAATCGTCAGTGTTTACGATAACGTCTAAAGGGTCTTGCTTTGGACAAAGTAACAAGAGAATGGTGACGCACAACGCACTTACATACGACGTCGTTTCTAGCTCACATTGTATCTGGCACTTTTGTTGCCGTGACAACAATTATTCTCTGAGAAACCATGTGTGGTTGAAGGTCAGTGAACACAAAGTCATCAGCCCTATCACAACATGCAGATATTTTGAAATTTCATAGAGCTAAAACCTCTCTAATTCCATATTCTCATCATCGGCCAATTAGCCAGGCAACCAACCAACCAACAAACAACGACCAGCAATGGCGACAATTCTGAACTACTGCTGCATTTCAGCCGCCACCACCACAAACTCACCCTTATCTCAGGACCCTTTATCAACAACGTCGACGCCACCCACAAAAGTCCTGCTGCCCAAGAAGAAGCCCATGAAATGGTCCACTGGGGTGGCCCCAGGAGAGTACGGCGGCCCGCCGACGACGTCGAAGCTCCGGAAGTACTGGGGCGGCGAGGGCGAGGACCCTCTCACCTCCGATGACTACATCTGGAACAAAGATTTCATGGGTCGCATGAAACGGTTGATTCAGGACCCTCAGGACTCCCCTACTCCTATTAAGGTTCAACCATTGAATAATTGATCTTTCTCAGCTGATTTGATAATAAGTTGAATCAGAAATCAAACGGGTTTTGCTCTATTTCTTTCTTTTTTTTATTTCTTTCCCCTTCACAAGTAATTAATAAGCGTGAAAATGATGAAAATTTTAAAAAGGTATATTGAACAATATTGATTATGGAATGAACTACTTTCTTGATCCAAGTTTTGTACCCCCAGGTTTATTGAAATCAAATTGGGCAGGCTGGGGTGCCCAAAAATGTGGAGAAAAAAATCAAATAGTTTTCTGTTTGTTGCTGAATTACTGTGATCGTATAGTCTAATTATGAAATTGATTTTGAGTTTGATTTTATCCATTTATTGTTTACTGGTCAGTTTTCATGCTTATTGGATGGACATGTTTGGTGGAAATCAAGATCCATTAGGGTTTCTGTTTGTGAATTTGCTGTGGCTTGTTGTGTTGTTTTGATATTGTTTTGTTTTCAATTATGGATTCAATTGGGTTTGATGTGAACAGGAAAAACCTTCTGGTTTTCTTAGTTTGAACAGAGTTATGAGCCTTGATAGGTTTGTTTTCATTTCTCTTGCTAGTATTAATTGTTTTGTTTAGTATGTGTTTTTCTTTTTTTTTTCTTTACCCCCTATTAGCTACATGTACTATGGGCATGCAGTTTGGAAGTTGATCTGGGCAAAGAGCTGACATTGCCTTCTAAACCTGTTGTAGAACAGCCAGTTGTAGCAGCTCAAGTATGATAAATTATTAATCCTTTATTTTATTTCTCTATTTTTTGTTGTGCATTACAATTTTTCTCTATATTGAGTAAGAATTTTATGATTTTCAGGTTAGTGGAATCACGTCTCAAAAATGGCAACTGGCACCAACACGGCGTGAGCAGGAGAAATGGGATAGAGCCACTAAGGCTGCAACTGGAGGGAGTGTAAGCATTTTGTGTCATTTGATAATCAGTTTTACAATATTTCGTGTCATCATCTTTGCTAAAAAGTCCCCTTAACAGGGATGTTATTTTATGGGCTAAATTATGAGCTAAAAACTCTGATCATCTTTATCATTCTATTATAAAGTACTGAAAGGATGCTTCAGTGTTTGGTGTCTTCATTGATCTCTGTCCTGTAGGAGGTGATGTTTCGGGAATTAAGGCGACCTCGGGGAGACCCAAAAGTATTGGCTGCTCAGTCAAGGGAGCAGTATTATAAGGTATTTTATAGTGCTTTTGGGTCAATAAATGTTGGTGCTTGTGTATCCTGCAAATCAGAACTTTCATGATTTTTTTTTTTCCTGCCTTACATATTACTTTTGCAGTTGAAGAACAAGTTGCAGATCCTCACTCTCGGTGTAGGTGGTATTGGTTTACTCTCGGCTTTTGTTTCTTATTCTCCTGAAATTGCAGCTAGGTAAGTAGGTTATTAGATGTGGTCAAATCTCTATATTTCCTTTCTGATTATTTTCATTAAATGGTACAAGTACTGTTAGCCCTTCCCTTCTGGAATCAGTGGTGTTCTCCTAAGGTGATTATTCGTTGCTTTTGGGTTGATGGAGGCTGCACAACTAGTTTAAAACCAACACTGTTTGCAAATGTGCTTTTTTGTTTTCTAATTTCTTTTTTCTTGCCCCATCCCTCCTCTTCTGTATCCTACCAGTCATTCTTTTTTCTCCATTTTCCTTGTCCAAAATCATATATTCATCCATTCTTTTCTGTTAACACTTCTTTCTTTGTTGTCTTTTTCAATGGTCCTTATTATGATATAGACAGACACTACATCTTTTATGGGGACTCTTACAGCTGATGATTTCTTATTGATAAAAATACTTATCTAAAGTTGCGTTCTCTTCCAAAGAATTGATGTTCATGTCCTCTTCATGTCTGCAGCTATGGTGCTGGGTTCGTTGGCTCTTTGGTTTATATGCGTATGCTTGGAAGCAGTGTGGATTCTATGGCAGATGGAGCCAAAGGGCTTATCAAGTAAGCATTACATTCTTCCTCTTACGGGAAGATTTTTGCTGATGACATGTGATGTTTATAAACTACTGAGTGCATTACTGTACATCTGCAGTGGCTTTCATGTCAATTCCTGATTTTAACCTAAGGTTATCATCTATAGGGGCAGAACTAGGAATTTTATGTTTGAGCGGCCAAACTAGAAGTAGTAAGATGATTAATTAATGGATATATTTTTATTGATTGGTCAAAATATTCAAGGTTTCAAACAATAATAAAACAATTGACACCCTTGGATTGGTAATGCAATTATTAAGTTTTTGTGTTTACTCAATGGGAAACAAAATTGATACCCTTGGATTGGTAATTTAATTCAACAGTTGTGTGCATAATCTAGTTTTGATCTACTGTCATTGAATTGTACAGAATTGTTGATCTGTTTTGTCTTTCTAACCTTGAATATTTGGAAGGCAAAGAGACCTTTTCTGGTTTCCCATAATTTAGCTCACTGGAGATTTGGTTTCCTTGCAGGGGAGCAATTGCGCAACCAAGGCTACTGGTTCCTGTTGCGTTGGTCATGATCTATAACCGGTGGAATGGGTAAAGCCCTTAAACTAGCATGCTTTCATCATCATGCTGCTTTATTGTTCCTCATGACTGGCCCTTTCTCTGCAGACCGACTGTAGTTTCACATTGTTTCTTTCATCATTCTTGAAATTCTTCTCTGCTTTTTTTTTTAATTGTAGATTTCATTATGCTATATTGATGAGTTATATGATCTAGTTTACTTTTACTTGTAATTATTGATGTTTCAATTTTATTTTGTTTTTTCATTTTTCTTTTGTCTGTCACTTCAGCATTCTCTGCTTCACAGTTCCTTTCGTAGCTTTAGTTGCCTATCTGCAGCCTCCATTTTGGAATATGGTTTCTTATTTATCTGTATAATGGAAAAGGAAAGTAAAGGAATTTCTGCATTCTGGCAGTACACAGTTTGCCATCCCCTTTGCTAGACCTAATTTACTCAGGTCACTGAGGGGGCACTAGGATCTGATGTTCTAGTCACCAATTTAACGATGTTGGTTTATACACAATTTCAACTGAAAAAATAAAGAATTTAATCTTGATTGAAAATAAATTAGTTCTGCATTTATGGCATACTTGGAATTTTCATGAACATTAATGTTCTCTATCAAGTTGGAAGAGGATTAAAGTCTCGTTTTTCACAACACCTAAATGGGTCCATTGCATCATGGATCGGATCGCATTTTGGGTTCCCAGAAATGACATTGCTACATATTTATGTCTGCATGTGTATTGTCTTTATTTTTGTTGGTTTCTTCCTGGAGGAGGATTTATCCTTTCATAAGATTTGATGATAGACTGGAATGGTTTCCTTTCTATGCAATATCTGAACTCTGTGTTAGCAAGTTGCTGAAAAATTAGATTTGCATGGTGCATCAATAACCCCACTTCCCCTTCTCATTCTTTCGGCAGTAAATCATGAATCTGCAAGAGTGACTAGATAGGTGCAGTGAGTGCAGCAGTAATTTTCTCTGGTATGCACCCCGTGAGAAATACTGTGTTTGGTGCAGGATACTTGTTCCAGACTATGGATTCATGCAACTACAATTGATACCAATGCTAGTGGGGTTCTTCACATACAAGATTGCAACATTTATCCAAGCTATTGAGGAAGCTCTGACTGTAGTTGGGGAAAAGACTGAAGCCTAAAATAGTGTAAAATCGGTGCATGTGAACTGGCTTTATCCATCTTTTTGGTGCAACTAGCAGAGGTATGCATTTGTTTCCTAATGTTTGCCACATTTACACAGATTTTGCTTCAAAAGTTCTCTGAAGGATTCATTTATATTTGGAAATTCAGAAGGATTAGGTGAATTTCCTAAAGCAACAATTGAATGCCTCAGTTTGATTGGTGTGCCACGTTGGAATTTCAATATGGCAGTGTAGTTGTAGAAATTTCTCTAGTTATGCATGACTTTGTTATCTGTTCCCTGTTATGCAGATTATTGTTTCATAAGTTGACTGGATTGCTAGAAAGGATAACTTCGAAATGTGGGAAAGAAATTGGTACGAAAAACAGTAACGTTATTGCTGCAGAAAGCGGTAGGAGGCACAGTAATTTTATTGGTGCTGATCTCAGATGTTATGCTGTGGCATACAAAGAGAATGAAGTGGTTGCTAGGACATGGGACAATGGAAGGGTTGTAACGTTATCTGTTATTGTAATGTTCTTATTTGCTTCCAAGACCGAACCCAACATCTAATTCATTGAGGGACCTTCATTTGTTAATTTTCTTGGAGGTAATTTAATCTGTATTGCTTGAATTGAGTTGTTGTTTTTCTTCTTCTTTTGTTTTGTTTTTTTTTTTTTTTTTTTTTTCTGTCTCTCTCTCTCTCTCTCTCTCTCTCTCTCTCTCTCTCTCGCTTACAGTACCAAACTTGCTCAAACCGACGAGCAATGACTCAACCCTCATGTTTCTGAATGTTGATGTTAAAGATGAAGGGTGAGCTTGTCAAAGAAGCCGGTTGAACTCCGAAATTTGAAGTACACAAAAAGTCAAAAACTACAACTAATACCCTGTGGACATTTAAGTCATTTATCATTTGCACCGAGTGGCCCAGGTATCCTGGCTACTGTCATTTTATTTTTCATTTTTTCTAGTAGGAGTGCTTTGCAGATGGAGAAGCCGTGGCTGAAACCTAGCGGTTGGGGCACACGCGATGCATGTGCTAATCGATAAAAATATATTAAAATTTTTAAATACACAAAATACTACTTTTTTTAAGTTATTCTAAATATTACACACGTCACACTATTTATATAGAGTTGTATATTTATTTGTGTATTGGCTAAACAGTTGTAAATTTCTTTCTTTGTACCTAATTTGCATCTTAGACAAACAAATGAAAGCAACAATAATGAGTGACTTTTTCTTAAAATACAACTTCACAAAAACAATATAGAAAATGGATACATATTAACCAAAGACTACAAAGAGTAAGTTGAGCAAAAATCCTTCAAGATAAATCATGTGGCAATCAACAATTTGAAAAAACTCTCATTCCCAAGATGTAACATACAGCCACTTAAAGGCCAGTTGATACATATTTATTGAAATTGTTTTGCAGCTTTCATTGCCATAGACCTGAAATAACATGAAAGTACGTATAATTAGTGATTTTGACAATTTGTATATATATACACCACTATAAATAATTTACCTCGTAACAATTCTGCACATATCTTTATAAGCTTTTAATTTTTCTCGTTTTCGTTGGCTGTGGAACTGTGTAATAATTTTGAACATCAAAGTAAATATTATTTTGATAAATGATAAAGTGAATATAATTGATCACAGTAAGATTTTGCATAAGTCTGAAAATTAAAATTGTAGAAAACTTTAATTACCACTTCTATGTCTTTATTGTCTTGATATCGTAGGTTTTCGCTGTTGTTAAAAATAAGATGAAGTAGTTATAATCCATTTGAGATAACAATACATTTGTGCAAAAGAATATAAATGTACATATATGTAAATATTAAAATTTATCTCAAATTTACACTTATAAACATTGTACCGAAATGTTGTCTCTTCATTCTATTGATGACGTCGAAAGTTCATTCCCACCTACAAAGATTCAGATTGCAGTGTCTTGTTATCTAAAAAATGTTAAAATAAATAATTAACAAAAATGTAATGCATACCTCTGTCAAATCATACTCAATTTTAGATATAATGTGATTCCTGTTAAATGGAGTTATGTCAGTATTATAAGACATGTAAAATGTAATGTTATTAATGAGTTGTCATACTTAAACTTATAGAGAAATGTAAAATTTAACATTGTGAATGACTTATCATACCTAAACTTTTTTTGTGCATTGAACTCTCATAATATTAACTTTCGTAGCCAAGTTTTATTAGCTCTCATCAAGAACCCCTAACCAGAACTATAAACAGAGAACTGTTTTACTTGTATTAATTATTAAAATATACATGTGATTATGAAATTCACAAAAAATATGTATATATATATGTGTATATTGTACCATTTTTTATTAATATAATATTGGGTAAAAGGCGATGAAAATTTTGAATACTTACCTACTTTGTAACTTTGAGGTCACTGGGATAATCTTATTCATCTTTAAATCTATCCCAAGCATCTAGTTGTTTAAATTTTTCAAGTATAGCTACATCATTAAAGAACACGTTAGTAGAATAGAAAAGTATAACCATACGTAAATTAAAAAAAGTTAAACAAAGAAACTTACCCAACATGATGTTTAAATTCTTTCTGTTGATAATTATAGAATGTATATTTTTCCTTCTATAAAATGATTTATAGATATGAATATGCAAAACAAATACAAACTCAATTGTAGAGAAAAAAAAGTGATGTTGAATAAACATAGTGCAAAATATTTTTCTTAACAGAAGAATGCAAATTAAATACATGGAGCCATTTCAAGTGGATGGCAATAAGATATCCTTGTATACTACATTTTTTGTGTACACCCCTTCATGTCCATCAATTAATCCCTTTTTAACCAGAATATTTGTTGTATGATGTGATGTTCCTCTCGATAATGCCACATACAATTGCCCATGACTGAAGACATGTTCTGGAAGAAAAATACCAACGTATGGAATTGTCTGTCCCTGAGCCTTGTTGATTGTCAAGGCAAAACTTAGACGAACTGGAAACTGTGTTCGAGTCATCTCAAACGGTAGTTTTATGTTCTCAGGGGTCTTTAAAGGAATTCGATGGAAAAAAGCTCTGGTACCCTTGAAATGGCCTGATAATATCTCAGCATCTATAAAGTTCTGTCCCAAACCACGACAAAGTAGTCTCGTGCCATTACACAAACCGTTGCTCGGATCGAGATTTCTTATAAGCATAATCGGTGCACCCACCTTCAATCTTAATTCATGCGGGGGTAATCCTCCAGGCGCAATAGAATTCAAGAATTCTTGTTGATATAAATTTTGAGTGTCATTTTCTACTTTATCAAATGAGAGATAAACTCTTTCTTGTCCTTCAAATCTTTGAATCACCTGGTTGTTTAAACGATCAACATCTTCATTTCGAGGAGTTATCAAACCTCTGCAAACCATATATGCACTATCAGTGGAATGACTTACCATATTAGGATAGACTTCTTCAATCAATTTATCAATTGAGTTATGGTCTTCCCATGGTATAACCATTGACAATGGAATCTGCATCATATCATCATAAAGGATAGGCTCATTTCCATCACCCACACGAAGCAGAAAATCTGAAAATTCTTGATCATTTATAGACCTCATATTTTGTTTCAAGCGAAGAACTTGAATGTTTATCCACAAAGGAGACTTAGCAATGCATGCATCAATAGTTTCTGCCTTTGTGGCTTTGGGCACAACAGGAAGTACTTGCCGAAAATCACCATCGAAAACCATAACCTTTCCTCCAAATGGCAATTCTAGACCTGTGATGTCTCGGAAAGTCCGATCCACTGCTTCGAATGCGTAACGATGAGTCATCGTTGCTTCGTCCCATAAAATAACTGTTGTTCGCCGTATTAGTTCTGCCAAATGAGATTGCTTACTAATTGCATAAATTGAACATGCATCTGGATTTAGGGGAATCTTAAATCTTGAATGTGCAGTTCTTCCACCAGGTAGAAGGGTAGCTGCTATACCTGATGTTGCTGTAGCTATAGTAATACGACCTTGACTTCTCACTGATGCTAATACAGCACGATACAAATAAGTTTTTCCCGTAACTCCAGGACCGTCAACAAAAAAAATAGCACTTTCATTACGTTCAATAGCCCCCATAATTGTAGTATATGCAAAAGATTGATCAGTATTCAATGTAGCTATTGAATTCAAATCTGCTGAAGGAATGGAAACAGAAAGCTCATCTCGTATTAGTTTCGGAATTCCTGAATTTTCATCAAAATCTACGGAGAAACTTGGAAGATCATACTCAGATATGCTTTTATTATGTTGCATCAGCAAAGCATTCAAATCTTGCAATAGTTTATTTATGAGACAAACATTATTTGTGAAGATGAAGTAGGATAATCTTCAACCATGTACTGATAGAATTCATCCCACAAATTTCGAACACCCGTTGGCTCACAATAAACTAATGTAGTTGCAAACATCCGTCTAAGAGCAGATGGCATGTGAGTGGTTGATGCCTTAGCTAGAGATTCTCGAATACTATTATCAGACTCCAATAAACCGCGCTTCTCAGCTGCTTGCTTGAATGTGGGGTACTCAATTCCATCAACAGTTAAGAGAGCTTCAAAAGAATTAGGGCCCCTTATATGATTTAATAAAATTCTCAAGTAATATCTATCCCCTTCATATGGTGAAACTGTGTAAATCCGACCAATGACTTTATGATGGCTTACCCTTTCTTCCCAAACTTTTGAATCCCTGCACCATCTGAAATGTTGCGGGAACTCTCGATATAAATAGCGGTTGGCTCTAGCATTGATAACATTAGTTTTAAAAAATTCAGTTAACATTGTCCTTGTACACTGGTCGTTAGACAAAATGTCTGAGATATTTTGGTAATGGTAAAATCTGACCTGTTGTCGATTTGGCAGGTGGATCTGTAAACGCTCCACTGATGGGTACATTCGGCTCATTGGAAATTTGAATATCTTCCATAACGCTTCTGGAGCACAAACCCATCTCGCATCAACAAACTGATGTATTTCATCATAGTTGGGAACTGGATGAACTTCAAGTGATACTCGATCAGGACCCTTGTAAACATATTTATACAAATACTTCACACTTGTAATACTACTGCATATTTCCACATTGATATGACAATCATACTTCAAAAGGAGCCATGGGTTGTATGGAATGACCCAGCTGTTATCAACCATCATTTGTGCATTATTATGCAAAGAAACTGACCCCCCTTCTTGTCTTCGATAAATTGGATATGAATCATTTCCCAAAGTAGTAATAGCTGAAAATGGTTTAGGATAATTTCTTTTACATCTTCCATTTTTCATACAGGGGCATCGCTCATTATACATACCACATGGACCATGGATCATGTGTGTAAGAACAGCATTATGTAGTTCAGGCTCTTCTTCTTTGTTTGAAATTTCTGCTCTTACCACATGATCATAATCATCTGGAGTGCGTAGCTTATCATTCTCATCCAAAATAAGTACAATGTGCACGTGTGGCAGTCCTCTTTTCTGGTACTCAATTACATACACATATGCAATAACTTTGCCCAGAACATGTTTAACAAAAATGTCTTTTTTGAACTCCTCAAATTTAGACCGAAACACTCTAGTAAGTAGATCAGGACGATCATGAGGAGCTTGTCCAAGTAATAGCTCATTCTGAATTTCCTTCCAATTAGGATTGCATGTCATTGTGAGGAAAAGATCAGGTTTACCATA
Organism: Euryodendron excelsum; assembly: GCA_033060915.1. Taxonomy (NCBI): domain Eukaryota; kingdom Viridiplantae; phylum Streptophyta; class Magnoliopsida; order Ericales; family Pentaphylacaceae; genus Euryodendron; species Euryodendron excelsum. The sequence goes on from CM065386.1 coordinate 27,775,842, forward strand.
CTTCTGAACTAAAGCCATTGCATCTTGATAACGTTGGTACATATCACGTGGACTACCAACGAACGATGATGGCAATATAGTTCTTCGTCCCACGTCACCTAATCAATTTTCGTTACATTAACATTAATATTTTGTATAATCAAAAAGAGAGATATAATTTTAATTTTTTTTCCTAATATAATTGACAATTCATACCAGCATAATTACTCCCCGTATTTAAGGAATCTTGGAGCCCAACATACAATTCTGCTCGAATGTCATTCTGGTGTTCTCGTAACCATCTAAGCTTGTGAGACTCAATCTTGACAAAATTATCAACCACATATTGTTGCAGAAGACGTCCCCCACGGAGAAGAGTTGATTCATGATTATGTCGAATCTAAACATATATATATATATATATATATATTGATAGTTAGTAAGTTCAATATGAATTAATAAATAAATGAAAGATTTAATATTAACTGAAACTAATATGCCTGACCTGCAACATATAGGCATAGTAGTCGCGACATGTCACTTTAGTTCCAGTATCATTGCGGCTATTTACATCCCATCCATAAGTACCGAAAGGTAACAGTAAGGGATATTGCAATGGATCATAGAAGCCAGCAACATCTTGTACATTGATAAGCCGACCGCTAGTAGATTGAACAATAATATCTCTTCCTTTCATATTTGCAGCTTCATCCCCACCTACTATAATTGCAGCAACTTGAGAAGCAGTAGGAAGAGTGTATTGACGCTGATCAGATGGTTGTTCTCTAATGATAAGCTTAAAGTTCTGCACATCTATACGTTGCGCTATTTGACGAAACATATTCACAAATGGATTATTAACATCCAATATATGTTTTATCTTTTCAATCAATTGCCTTTGTAGTCCATCATTTTCCAACATTCGATTTTCAACTTCATGATCAGTGTCATATATGTATAGTTGCAAATATCGAGGTCTTTCACTTGCATTGGGTAACAAATTGCCAATCTTATGGTAGATCGCACCTTGTGCACGAAAAGTGTACACACCCCTTGTTCTCCCAGCTAGATGCTCATCAACATGTACTCCCATTGAAGTGAAAGAGAACACATGATTGTAGGCTCGAATGTTCTGTCTAAAATGCCGGCCTTGTGTAGTTTGCTCTGAAAGAAGTTTAACCATCTCGGTTGGAGTTGGTATTAGAGGTAATCGAGTCCTTCCATTTTTACAACACATGTCATATGACTCATGAAGGAATAGCCGTGCTCGGCAATGTGGACATGTTCTTGGTGTTGGTAGTTGGAATCTTGGTATTCCTTGGCACTCATGAAAATCTCTTGCACAATTATAACGTCTCCTATTTCCATATGAGCGAGTACCGCCAACTACTTGTAGGTCTATTGGTTGGCCACCCACGTAATCAGTTTCCATTTCATTTTCATCTTCTATATAAATAAAAGAAACTCATAATTAGTATTTTATGGTACCTCTCAATGCAATTGTTTCATACTTCAAATTGTAGCTATGTACATATGAAGTGTAAAGTATTCATGGATTTCAAGGGTATATAAGTAAATAAAGAACTTGTACATTACCCCTGAAATTAGCAATTAAGCATGGACCCTTGAAATTATTCTACAACTCGGACTGAATTTTATGTAAGTAAAGGAAGAACTTGTAGAAATTACAAAATCTAGACAACTGCTCTATATTTTTGTTTTCTATGTGAATTTTGGACACGCATGCATATGGCCTAAAGGGTAGTGGAAATTGAAAAGAAATAATTAAATAGTATGATGATAAGGGGAATAAAAGGTTCTATATAGATTTAATAAAATAGACGACTTAAGCACTTGAGTTGTACCTTCAATCGGCACTTGCTGACGTGTTTCTTCTCTGCAGCTACTTGTGCTACCATGCTCATAAGTTGAACGTGTAGGTGCATATCAAGGTAAACATCTTATTTCAGCTATTTCTTGTGGGCCTATTATGAGTTCATCAAAGAATAAGATTGCATAGATTATTATAGGCATATTTCATTGTAAGTTGAAGTGAAATTGCATGAGCATGCTCAATCATATTTGCAGTACCTTCTTCTGGGATGGTAGATAAAGGTACTAAACGACATGAATGTTGCGCAGGCATTAGGCGATTACATCTTGTCACTTTTTGAAAAAGGTTACCTGCTGATGTAAAGTACAAGTAATTGCACCAGAAATGAATATAATAGTTGATATAGTTGCACACAATCCTTATTGCAATATAACTCATGAATGAATAAGAGAATTTTTAGAAAGCAAAAAAGAAATAACTTAGTTTTACAAAATTATTATTGAATAATACCTTCATTTGGTACTGCGCATGACGCGTCTACTACTGTTGGCCCACCTTGGTCATGAGAAGTAAGAAAAGGAGATGTAGGGCGACGCCTAAAGTATGTAGATCGTCTCCGTCTTGGGATTCCATTGAAAATGTCGGCAGTTGATCCTGGCAATGCAATTTTTGTTAAAACTCAATAGGTGGAGTGCATATATTTTTTTGAAGTCGCCATATTGAGTCATACCTTCAATTGATACATTTGATAAGGAGTCCACTACCATTGACCCACCTTGGTCATAGAAGATAGGAAAAGGTGACGCTCTAGGTCGACGTGTAAAATTTGTAGACTGATTACGTGTTGGAACTGCATTGAAAAAGTTGGTTGTTATTCCTAGTATTGTAATTTATGTTAAATCTCAATAAGGTGGAATATTTTCACCAGAAATAAGGGAGCATTTGTACCTGCCGATTGTTGTTGCCGATAGTTTGATCGTCGTCTTGCTAATTGTTGTTCTCGTTGTTCAGCGGTTAGTGAAGCCCTTCTTTGTCTAGCATAGGTGCGTCGCCTCTCTCGTTGTTCACTCTGGGAAAGAGTTCGAGTTGTATTTCGCTCAGAGCAATTAATTGTTCTTCTTAATCTTTGTGCAAGACGACGTCTTTCTAATATTTGGGAATGTTCTTCAGGAGTCATATTTTCGATTCGCAATTGTTGGGACTATCTATTTGCTTGTCTTTCTTGTGCAACTGCTTCTGAGGTAAGACTTTGTCGGCGTCTTCGTTGCCTGTCACGATTTTGTTGTCTAACTTGTTGTAACCGTTGTGCAGACTGATTCCTTCCTCTAATTTGCACCCCTTGAGATGATTCCAGAAGACCATGTATATGATGTTCACTATTTGAGTCCATTGATACTTTCCTATGATGAACAAACGAAAGTATAATGGGCACACAAAAATAATTGTATAATCATGAAAAGAAATAAAGAACGACGTGTGAGGGTCTGCTAGACTTAATATATAGGGGGTAGAGTACAAAGGTACAATAGTTTTGTTATTTGGATGCATAAAGAAAGCTAATGTTTCTTGAAGAACTTAAATATATTGAAGGGGAAAAGTTGGTCCAACACACTTGACAATATAAAAAAAAAACAATATCGCAGTCAAGTTAGATGCAGAAAATTAGTAACCATCAATCCCACATGCACATAATTTTTCTTTGGCAACATTGCTGCCAAATGTGAGCTATCTTATAATTTTACTTGTAATGAGTGGAAGACCCACAATTAGAATCCACCATTACGTGATCACAGTGCAATATAATTTTTTTTTTTTATCATACGTATGTTTGGTTCATTGTTATTAGTGTTCGGTTAAAATTCCACCCTATTGAGATTATAATGATCATGTAGTTCCAAGATGACTGTTTCTTTTTTCTTTTTATTATAATAATCATCATCATCATAACTTTAAAAAACGTTTTCCATTGCACTGTTTTATATTTTATTTTATTGTTATTAGATATACCTGTTTGTTGGTTTTTTTTTCATATGATATGTATAAGAGGATTTACTAATTAATTTTTTTTAAATAGTAAGAAAAAAGGATTATAGAATTTGCATAATTAATTAAAATATTTTTATTAAATCATATGTCGAAAATTGGAAAAAATAAGTACATATCATTGTTAAAATTAAGCATCAAGACAATTAAAAAAAACAGTAAATTTATTACAATTCAATATGGTAGTAAAGGGAAATGGATTCAGCATGTCATGGATCTTCAAATGGGCCCGTAAGCTTACAAAAGGAAAATGAAACCTATGGGTCGAATTACTGATTAGACCATGCATAAATTCAATATGGTAGTAATAATGACAATTTTCACAACACAGGCACTACTTTAACTGAGAGGCCAATAAGGTGGCAGACGAAGAATTTTTGTTGAGATGGGTCAAGATAAAATTTATTAAATTTTGAAGGCATTAAGGTAAATTTTTTAATTTTTGAAGGTTATTTTGGAGCTTTGGGGGCTGTGGACCTACCCTTCGACCTTGGGTCTTCCACCAACAGAAAAGGTATTCGTCAATGAAATTTTATGCAATTAGTGCTTATATTCCTTCATCAAGTTGGAGTGATTTTATATCAGTGGGAGAGCTATCCTGTTATGTAGCTTAATTATCTATTAATATATTTTTATCGATTAGCACATGCATCGCGTGTGCCCGAACGCTAGTCACCATTATGAAACCATATATATATTGTTAATTATGATATCAATATATATTTTGATATATTGAGAGAGGTGCGCACAAATTTGTCGGACACCTTGACCGTTCAATAAAAAAAATAATAAACATTGACATGGTGAATGTTATAAGTTGCAGCACTTTAACAAAGCACTGTAATTGTTAAACCCATAATCACATTAAAACTTCTCAGCAATAATGCGCAGTATATGCTGAAATCAAAATTTTCAAATCCAAGAAGACCGAATGGGTAAAGAATTTTGATGAAAATGAGATTAAAAAATTGCATGTATAGAGTACGAAAATATAGAAAAACTGAAGCAGTTATTAATTACGTGGAAAGTGGTGTGATGAGTTTTCATAGTTATCTTTACATTCAAATCAAGACGAAAGTCATGTACACAGTAAAAAAAAAAAAAATTGCAAGACAATTGGAGAATCTGGGAAATATAAACATAGCAAAGAAAACAATATTCGAACAATGACTACAACAAAGAAGGTAAGCACACTTACAGAGAAGCAATAATGCAATACATGGAGTTATGAGAAACTTATCTGATTCGTGTTGGCAAATTCTATAACAGTGAGAAAAGAACAATATGAAATCAAGCACCTTTTGGCCAAAAAAAACAGAGGTAGTGAAAGGCTTCAGATAACCGTAGAGACAAATTGAATACTCCTATTGAAAACTTCAGAAAACACGTATGATTTGCTGATGGAGAAGCCGTAACGGGATGATTTAATCACTAGTCTGTGTTAAGTTTTGTTTTACCTTATGTTCGAATTTGGAGAGAAAAAAGGAAGCGAAAAAATAAAATAAACTAGAGAAGTTAACTTTATTCCTTTTTATTTTGTTTTGGTTAAAAAATAGAAGAAAATGAAAATATAATCATTAAAAAATTCAGTTTTTGGGTATGTATAAAAAAATATAAAAATAATTTAATTTCCTTTTTATTTTCCTTTCATTCCCTTGACAAATCTAAGATCACCCGTAGCATATCTATAGTCCACGGAACTCTGATTGCATGTCCAATACTTCCGAAATTACACGTCCTGAATCATGATGAAAAGGTTGACCATCAATAAAAAGCACCACAAACAACATCCATTTGCATTACATCTGATTCCAGTTGGGCAATACAAGATGCCAGTTCTGGCATAGCTCTAATACACGTACACCATATGCAAGCTATATATATATAATTATACGAGACACAAGGCATGTGTAAAGCATTCCAGGCCTTAGCCGGTGTTCTGCAATCCAGCAGCAATACCCTTCATAGTTAAGATGAGTGTATCTTCCAGCCCAGGAGCATATTCGCTTGTAGGGTTAAGCTTCACGAGCTCTGCACTTTTTGGTTTGCTAGATTCCATAATCTCCTTGGACAGATGGGGCCTTACCTTCACATCGTAGCTGGGGTCACGGATTCTCTTCAGTGTGTAGGCTTGGGACACGTTAAGGGTCGTAATATATGAGTCACGAAGACGTAGTCTCTGCTTCAAGTATGGGTCTCCCTCGAGCAGATCCCTGTGGCCAGCAATCTACAGAAAAGCAGGACAAGAAAAAGGATAAATTTCTATAAACTTCTAAAGTACTGCTGCTAGAAGTAATCTACGATATAAAAAAAACACTATGTATGAATGGTATGAACTACGTAAACAAGATATGTATCCTCAAGGCTGGGGCATAGCAAACTTTTCGTCAATAAGACCAAAATGAAACTCCCGGTTGAATCGATCCCTTATCTCCAGCCCCAGCATTCTTAGGTCTTTTTTTTTTTCACCACCTTGACATGTTGCTTCAATAGTTCATCCATATTTTACAATCGTGAAGAGGAAGGCTTTGGAAGTCAGAATTGGGTAATTATTATTTGAGGCATAGACAAAGTAAAGTTTTCACACCAAATAAAAAATAGCTGTCTGTGTTACATGGACTCTTCTAAAACGAGGATAGTACCCATATTAAATACTCGACACTTAACTCCGATACTTGGGTAACAGTATAGGTATGGATATGTCCAACACGTAGTGTTGGGCATTCACCTAACAAAAAAGTTTAATAATTCAAATTTATTATATAAATATGGATGAAACTCCCATATTATGCATGAAATGCTCTATAGAACCTTGCATCACTATTTTATCCCAAAAAATAAATAAGTATATTAAAAAATATGAATAGTTCGCCATGTTCTCATGTCCTTTGACATGAAAATTAGACGAATCCGATATTTGGACACATACTTGCACCCAACAACAGTCCCCGAGCCCATTTAACATAGCTGGCAATTACAAAATAGTGGAGAAAGCACAAATGTGGTCAACTTTGTTGCAGTAATCCAAAAAATTTTCTTTAAATTACCTGGAGGAGAAGGCTCTTTGTTTCTTCATAGTTCAACCTCAAGCGCTCTCCAAATGACCATAGGTCATCTGACACCAGGAGTTTGTCATACAAAGCAGCGATCCCTGGATCTCCCTTGGCAAACACCATCTCAATCAAGTCAATTGTCACTCTGAAGAAAGGCCACTGATTGTACATCTCCTTAAGCATATGGAGATTTTTCATATCCCTCTCAATGACATGCTTGAATGCAGCACCAAAACCAAGCCAGACTGGGAGATGAAACCTCGTCTGTGTCCAAGCAAAGATCCACGGGATTGCACGGAGTGATTCAATTCCACCACTGGGTTTTCTTTTTGATGGACGGCTTCCAATGTTCATGCGACCATACTCTGTCTCTGGTGTTGCCTGCAGTATTTTGAGAAAGAAAAGGACATCAATTTCAATATGTTAGTTTTACAATAATCCTCCTTTATTCCAAATGGTAATAAAAAAAAATTCAGCAAGATCCTCAAGCATCTTACAGAACAGTAAACTAAAAAATAAGTTTCAATGAGGTAAATCATGCACATTAGAACAAAAAAAAGAAAAACAAAAAAGAAATGAATGTTGTCATTCTTGAATAGTTCCTATGTTAATACTGTTCAAGTATAATTTGACCAAATGCCATGAATCAACCATCATAGTTTTCTGCTTCTTTCAGAATGGCGAGGATTACGTTACAATGGTTTGAATATAGTCAAACAAAGAACAAGATGAAGAATAGGAAAAATACTTACAAGGCGAAAGTATTCAACAAATCGGGGTTCTTGGAAAACTATGGAACGATATTCTTTCGTGGCAACAACTGCCATCTCATCCAACAGTGTACGCCATTCTGGCTTTGGTGAGACTGGAGGACGCATTCCATGCTCCAGTGTAGCTGCAGTGAAACGTTGGAGCGTTCTAAAACACAAGTGCTCCTCCCCAAATGACTGTTCAATAACTTCACCTTGGACCGTCACACGAAGTGATCCATGAATTGTGTCAGGTGGTTGAGACAATATAGCAAGATGCGTGGGACCCCCTCCTCTTCCAACAGTCCCTCCTCGACCATGGAACATAGTAAGTTTCACACCATATTGCTTTGCCACCTTTATAAGTTCTTCTTGGGCCTTATACAACTGCCAAGCAGCAGAGAGACGACCAGCATCCTTCCCTGAATCTGAGTACCCAATCATGACTTCTTGCTTTCCATTGATCCGATTCCGATACCAACCTATTGAGAAGAGGCGAGCCAAAGCAGAAGGTGCAGCCACAAGATCAGCAAGTTTTTCAAATAATGGGACAACCCTTAATGGCTGCTTGACATGGCACTCGCGTTGTAAAAGCTCCACAGCAAGCACATCAGATGGTGCAGTTGCCATTGATATTATGTAGGCACCAAAGCTATCTGAGGGGAGTTCGGAAATGACATGAAAGGTGTCCAACACATCAGCAATTTCTTCAGTTTTGGGAAGATCAGGGCCAAATAGAGGGCGCTTGCCACAGAGTTCAGCTAAGAGCCACTCCTGCCTGCGTTCTTCCGACCATTCTTTGTAGGATCCAATTTCCAGGTGTCTAGTAATAGCATCAACGACATCAGTGTGCCTGTCAGATTCTTGCCGGATATCAAGTCTCACAAGTGAGAGTCCAAAAGTGGAAACTTGCCGTAAGAAATCAAGAAGGCTTCCATCAGCAATTGGCCGATCACCACAAGCACAGAGTGATCTGTAACAGAGTTCAAGAGGCTCCAGAAACTACAGAAAAAGAAATAAGCAATAAGGGGAAAAATAGAACATTACATTTGTCAAGATAAAAACCACATTTTTCCCTCTTCATTATAATTAGTCCGTATGAGGGACGGCAGTTGTTAAAGCATATCATAATTTGCAAAAGGGGTTGTCTTCAGACTTGGTTAACTTCAGAATAGCAAGCCTTCTGTGGAACAGAAACCCTATAATCACTGCTAGTCAAATGCCTGAAAAAGCCCATGCACTGCCACTGCTGTTTGCTCAGGCACTGACCTTGGTGCACTCCTTACAAATATAAATAAAAAACAAAGGTTCTCTTTTTTCTTTTTTTCATGTACTGAGAGGCATTCAGAGATGCACATCCGCATGTAGAAAGTGAGCCTAAAGGTGGAAGATTATAATCTGCTTCAAAGTATCTCACACCACATGGCATTTTGCATTTAACCTCACCCTACCCATGTATGGTATGGGTGACTGCTCGGTGGGAATTTATGATAGTTACAAGCCTCATTCATAGAGCAACTACACCTATGTTGCAAGAATCTAATTGCCTAACTTCAGAAAAGGATCCACTATACACCTATACAGCTACTTACATGAGAAAACAACCGTGCATCCCACCACGACGGCTCTAGATGTGTAGCATTCATAAATAGTTTTGACAAAGAAAATATATATATTTTTTACCACAAGAACTAGGTTAGAGTTGGTAATTCCTCTTTTCACATTTTCTTGGTAAGAAGAATGATAAAGTTGCTGAGATGGATAGACCTGTTCAACATTAGTGAAAATTGCCTCCTCAGGAATATCAGAGATCCCGTTGACTAATAAATGACGAGCACGTTCACGTGTATGATACAGCTTGTCCCTCACATCACCAAGAATAACACGGTAGGGCTCATTTGGAGGAATTTGTTTCCAAAACTCTGCATGAGTAAAATATTGATGAGAACACAACATTAAGGAAAACAAAAAATTTGTTTGACAAAGAAATTAACTGAATTACATTGTGTATAATGGCTACACAAGTAGGCATTGATAAAACACATTTCATTTTGAAGCTTAGAGCCATAGACATAGTTTGAAAATGGAACTTGAAACTAAAGCTTTAACATGATAACACACCAATATAATGTTTTGCATCTCCCTTTGAGGACGGAAGAAGTTCATCTGCACGAGCACGAAGTTCATCATTGCAACGCCACATTGATAACTGCAAAGACAATTATGGAAATAGAAAAGTAATGGAAAAAAAAGAAGTGAGGAATCCATTAAGCAATAGAATACAATCAAACAACTAAAAGAGGCAAAAGAACAATTTTGAGAGTTGAAAGTGTCATTTGGTACCTCAAACATGAGATCTTCAATTTGGGAGAAATACAAATTAGCAGCCATCATTCTAGCCAATAAGCATACATCTCTTGTAACTTCAGGAGTTACCCTTGGGTTTCCTGCAGTACACATCCATATAGATTTTAGGCTAATAAAGCATAAGATCTCGGAAGGCACACTTTTGAGTGCGTCTTCTTTTATGCGTGTGTGTGTTTTAGGGGTTTAGGGGGAAGGAAGATGTGAATGTGTGTGTGCATGAGAGAGAGAGAGAGAGAGAGAGAGAGAGAGAGAGAGAGAGAGAACATAATAATGAATGAAGTTCTCAGATTTCCTTTATGTCTACGGCAAGATAGTTTGTAACATCAGACAAAGCATGATGCTCTGATATTCAAAAATACCCATACAATAAAGTAGTTAAGAACTAATATTCGAGAGACTCACAAAGAGTGTTGGGTTCAAGTTAGCGGCAAATTAGATTTGGATCATTTAAATACACATACACTTACAAGTCAAACCACATATCCCATACCTCACAAGCTGTCTGTCATGTCTAATACAGGATCCTCACATATTTGAAGCAACCATCTAACATAGAATATTTGAGCCTTTAAGAAAGAAACCCCAACTATCCTCTATCCGCATTTCCTTCCATAATTCTAAAACATGTAATTACACTGTTGTTTCTTAATTGGTATCCTATGTTTTGCAACCATCAAATATATGCAAACTAGTACGTTAATCAAGAAACTGCCAGGGGAAAGGATCATACCATCACGATCCCCACCCATCCAAGAAGAGAATTGAATTAGAGGGGCATTGTAAGGAACACGCTCATTTATCCCTATGTTTTTCAAAGCAGTGTCAACGCGGCGTAGAAATTTTGGGACTCCTTTCCAGATTGTCTCATGGAAGTAGCTCATTCCTGCCCTCATCTCATCTTGTGGAGTTGGTGGTGTCCTACGGATTTCATCAGTATGAAATGCAGCTTGTATCTGGATGGTAACAAAGAGATATGGTTTTTACAAAGCACAAAAGAAAATGGAAAAGATAAAGGAACAAAATTGACAGGACAAAGCAAAAAAGAAGATAGAAGAGGGAAGGGAAAAAAAATTGACACCAAGCTAAACAAGGAACTATTGTCTAAGTACTTATGAACACTAGGTCCATCTTAAACTTAAAGATTGCATCTAAATATCTAGTGCATGTCTCCACACACAATGTAAATTAAATACTGTAAAGTATATGACAAATTATACATGCAAAAGACTTGGAAAACCAGTTATACTCAGGCATAATGAGATCAATGACAGTTTCTTATAAATATGATTATACAATGCATAAAACAACGAGTAAGGTGCCCTATAGATGTACTCTATAAAAGTTTAACTCCAAAAGTGAAAGATGTTTCCATATTCATGTTAAAGTAGATAAAAGAATAAAAATAATGTTCACCGGTTGGCATTAAGAAAATTATGAAAATAAAAATCCTTGCAAATGCAACTTTTGGGTCAGTAACCTAAGTGGTAACCCCAAAAAAACATGATCTTCACCACGGATGTTATCTGGAAATAATATTTTATTATTATTTTATGTCTTCATTCGAATTCAAAGTGGATTTTTATTCTATTTCTGTAATCTTTCTAGATTCAAGTACTAACCACGGAATCGCAAATAAGCCACAAACAGAAAAAGTAGCTGAAACAAGAGTATTCCTGTTACACTCTTCGGAGCCAGAAGCAATGGAAAAGTTATATACCTCATCCACCAAGCATAAACCTCTAGCGCATTACAAACAAATTGTGTTACTGTTATTGAATAAGGAACCAGCTTTCTCAGTTCCATTAGACTGTTTTAAGCATTAAATCTGATGAAAACAGGTCAATATTTTTAGTTCCAATCTAATTCAAAGTTAACACAGTCACAGAATGCCTGCAAAGGGAAGATCAAAAGTTCCAAAAATTCAAATAAATCGCCAATATATTATTCCTATGTGCACCATGGGTGCATAGTAGTACCCAAATGAAGCAAAAGTACGAGTGAAATTATTGGTGCCAAACCTAAATGATTCCATGGATATGAGAGAGAGAGAGACGAGAGAGAGAGAGAGAGAGAGAGAGAGAGAGAGAGAGAGGAAAAAAATCAAATAGTGAGGTAGAACTAAGTTTTCAGTACTCATACCTGTTAAATTGTGGCATGGGCTTTTATTACATCACCAACATTAATTTGTTACAAATGAAAAGGTTTTAATGAAATAAATGCCACATGAAAAAATCTAATAGGCATGAGTACTAAAAAACTCAGTACTACCTGACTACTAGAGTTTTTCCGAGAGAGAGAGAGAGAGAGAGAGATGCCAATTCCATGTTTCTAGTGACTGAGCATGAGTGCAAATTCGGTCTCTCAGTCTCTTCCAGATGACGCAGAACAGTTCCAAAATCATGTTAAACGTAGGAGAGTCAGGGATTTGTCAAAATTGTTCTCTACCGCATGTACCTCATTAAATAGTACAGGTGTTACCCTCATCATGACAAAGATAATAAAAATAATTCATAAAAGCTTAAGGGTTGTCCAAAGTAGTTCAGTTTTATATTTCTTATATAAGTCCTTGGATTGACAAAATCATAAAAATTTATCATGAATTAGTCATTCCTACATAGGGAGTAGCAGGAAAAATAAACCAAATCTGAGGAAAGATACCTCTCTCTGCAGAGCCTCATCAAGCTCCTGCTTATCATCAGGAGTAATGTCTTTGGCGTACAACTGGGTCAAACAATTCCGAATCCTACAAAAGATGGAAGAAGATGAAGAACATAAGTTCAGTAAAAACTACCACTTTTGCCAGATAAAATTATGAATTGGGTTAAAAATGAATTGCAAACAACCAGTGGCCAACTAAAAAATTGAAAAACAAAAGCAATTTGCAAATTAATGGGGCTGCAAACTACTGCAACTGCAGATTGTAAAACAGACCTTGCATGTTTTTGAAGTAAAGATCTACGGACAGATTGAGTGGGATGTGCTGTGAAGACCAAATCTATTGTCTGATTCTTCAAAGCATCAAAAACTTCTTCAGGTGGCCTTTTCAATTGCACCACAAGCCTCTTAAGGGTCTCTTCAATGTCTGATTCAGTTGTTGCAGATGCCTCATCGACAAAATCACCTTTCTTCAACTTAATTCTTCGTCGGTACGCTATCTGTACCTCCTCAGCCAAGTTGGCTAAGTTAAGCATATGGGAGAAAGATTTAGCAACTACAATAGAATCCCCAGCATCTAAACTTGTCAGAACATTCCCCAGTTCCTCCAATTTCTGGGGGTCATGCTTCCCTTCATACTCAGCAGAAAGCTCATAACACTCTTGAACCTAATCCAAAATGCAAAACAATATATCACGAATTACTCTTTTCACTACCAGAAATCTCTCTCAGCAATTGCCCCATGGTCTTTTTTTTTCTTTTTGATATGTAAAAATTGTATAAAGAAAGACTGCCGAGAAGGGGGAGCAATTGCCCCATGTTCTTATTGCCGTATCTAAATAAGAAACTTATGCTTAAAGCTCCAAAATGCAAAATTTACTGACCATGTGTTTATTTACAAAGAAACTTAAACTTGCATACATCAATGTTGCTGCTAAACAAGTTTTCTCTGATAGAGAACATATCAAATAGGGATAAGTATATAGATTAAATTATATTTTACCAGTGTTCTCACAAAGCAGCAGATAGATAATCAAACCAAACAAAAACATACGATTCCAGACAAGAAATTAAAAAGGCGGCACTTTAAAAAGTAGACAACAAGTAACTCTGTAGTACTGAAATTAGAGGGAGAATACAGTTACAGACAAGAAATTCAGAATGGTCCGCCTTTTTTTTTTTTTTTTGTGGTAAACAGAAAGCGGGCATCTTTAGAGACAAACCAGTATGCAATTTAGCAAATACCTTATTGAAAATGAAACTAGCAGAAGAATGTCCATCCAACAAGTAAACTAGCTGACAGGTACTCAAAATTAACGAAAAGATATAAACTTTGACCAGGTAAAAAAAAAGAAGGAAAAAGAAAAAGAAAAAAGAAAAACACAATTCAAGCTCAGATAACAGCAATACAAACACATATACATGAAAATTCAGAGAAGAAAAAGAAATCATAGGGGATTGCGATAGATTAGAAATATTTTCCATTGAATTCATATTATAACTAAATCACAGAGCAAAAAACAAATGACATAATTAAAAATGTCTAGGAGAAAATAGAATTCATTACCGTTTCTCTAATTTCCTCTCCATGTAAATCCTGAAGAATATCGAGAAATCGATCCAACAACAAAGCATCGTACTCAACCAACTTGTCATCTTCAGATACCTTCCCGGGTGCCAAAAGCCTCAACTGGGCATCAATTGACGCCATTTTCTCCAAGCATCGAGTTCCCATTTTCTCAATGCCTCTCCGTTCCTCTGCTCTTTACTTGGCTCAGCCGTTTCTATGACTGTGACTTCCAATCAGCCAAACAACGAGTCAAAAAGCACGTGAAATCAACTGAGTTTCAACCGTAATCACGGATCAAATTGGGTTCCAGCAGTATTACCATCAACTGAGAGTGAGGAGACTTGACAAGAAAAGCAGAGCAAAGTTATGTATGCTATAAAGACAAAGATAGAAGCGCAATAAAATGAATCTCGTGGTACCCATGTAAAGATGATCGCGGAAAATAGGTATCTGATGATCTCCACACGAGAGAAAAGAGAAAAGAAAAATAAAAGATCAGAAGCTTATAGAGAGAGATGCAAAAGTTAGCCGGGTTCTTCGTGAATGCTTTGTGTGGTGGGTGTGAGAGAGAGGGAAGGGAGAGAGAGAGAGTACGCGCCCCAAAGCTGCTCGCTTGTGTCGATCTTACAGAGAGAGAACTCAGTTTTCTTGGATTTTCCTCCCTTTGTCTCATATTCACATTACCATATGTATATAATTTTTCAGATTTTACCAATTATATTATAAAATTAAAAGAATATAAAATAAATTAAGACAAAAAATATGAAAAATAATTTTTTAAGAACTGTTAAATATTGATCATATTAATTTTTCTAAAACTATTAGAGTTAGATATTCTAGATCATCTAAGACTTTATTGATAATATAGAACAAAAAAAAATACAACATGAGTTTTGAAAACTTACCTTTTTTACTTCTTCTATTTCTCTCTGTTTCTTCCTTTCTATTTTCTCTATATTCTTGATTGTATCTCAAACTATCAACTAAACTCCTATTTATAATGATTCAGAGTCGAGGCGATTAGTTAGATTTGTATTTCAATCGAATTCGTATTCTACAAGTCGGCTGAGGCTATGAGATCATCCATGACTTCATAACACTCTCCCTTGATGACCGCAATACATATTAAAATAAGTTAAAACTGCCTTATAAAAATCTTACTAGGAAAAATCTAGTGAAAAAAAAAAAACCTTAACTAAGGAAAAAGAGTACATTGCTTAACTCTTCTTGTTTAATAAAAACTTATTTTGCTTCATGAGAGATTTCTGAGACTACGTATACTAATACCATGCACGAGTTTCTCAAATGTTGCAGTTAATAGCGCTTTAGTAAACAAGTCTGTCAAATTATCACTTGAACGTATTTATTGGACATCAATATTACTGCTTTTCTAGAGCTCATGTGTATGTAAGAACTTTGGAGAAATATGATTTGTTCTGTCACCTTTGACGTAGTCTCCCTTAATTTGTGCAATACAAGCTGCATTATCCTTGTATAATATTGTCGAAGTATCTTTGATTGTAGATAACCCACAACTTTCTTGAATATGTTGAATCATGGATCTTAGCAAGATACACTCTCGGCTTGCTTTATGAATTGCAATTATCTCATACTGATTTGAAAAAATTACAGTTAATATTTGCTTCACAGATCGTCAGGATATAATAATGTTACCATAATTAAACACATACCCAGTTTGCGACCGAGTTTTATGTGGATCAAAAAGGTAGCTAGCGTCTGCATAACTAATTAATTCAGGTTGTGATTCCTTTGAATAGAATAAGCCCATATTAATTGTCTCTCGTAGGTAATGCGGTATATGCTTAATTCCTTTCTAATGTCTTTGCATTGGTGCAAAACTATATCATGCTAAGAAATTAATAGAGAATGCTATATCAGGTCTTGTACAATTTGTAAAATACATAAGAGTACTAATTGTACTAAGATATGGTACTTTAGGACCAAGAAATTTTTCATCATATTCTCGAGGATGGAAAGGATCTTTCTATATATCTAGTGAACGGACAATCATTGGAGAACTTAATGGATGAGTTTTGTCCATATAAAACTGCTTAAAAACCTTTTCAGTATATGCTGATTGATGGATAAGAATTCCATTTGATAAGTGCTCAATCTGTAATTTAAGACAAAACTTTGTTTTTCTAAGATCTTTCATTTCAAACTCCTTTTTTAAATAATTAATAATTTTAGTAATCTCTTCAAGAATTTTGATCAGATTCAAATCGCCAACAAAGACTACAATGATAACAATTCCGAATTCTCATTTATTAATGAAAACGCATAGGCAAATTATATTGTTCCCATATTCTTGTTTCAGGAGATATTTATTTAGACGATTGTACCATATGCGACCGAATTGCTTTAACCTGTATAAAGATCTTTGAAGCTTGATTGAAGACAAATTTTGTGGCTTTAAAATATTTGCTTTAGGCATCTTGAATCTTTCATGGATTCTCATATATAGATTATTATTCTATTTTCCATATAAATAGGCAGTCACTACATCCATTAGACGCATATCTAATCATTTTAAGACTGATAAACTAATCAAGAATCTGAATGTAATTGCATGCATTATAGGAGAGTAAGTCTTATCATAATTAATACCAAGTCTCTGCAAGAAACGTTGTGCTACGAATCGGGCTTTATATCGTACTATTTTATTTTTCTCATTTCGCTTTCTTACGAATACCCATTTATATCCAACTAGTTTCGCATTTTCAGGTGTATAGACTACAGGTACAAATACTTTATATTGTGCTAATAAGTGTAATTATGCCTTAATATCTTCTTTCTATTTTGGCCAATCAATTCTACGTCGATTGTCTATGGTTCAATCTCTTTATTACTTCTGGTAATACTAAGAGCTACTTTAAATAAAAATACGTTGTCGATAACCATCTTATTTCTATTCCAGCTTTTTTCTGTATTTATATAACTTTTTGAGATCTCATTATTTTCAGGTACCATATCACTTACAGAAGATATCTCTTCAGGAGGTTTCTCTTCTGAAAATTCTTCTTCAGGATTCTCGTCTTCAGAAAGTTTAGATTATATTTTCTTCAGGAGCACCAACTTGCATTTTTTATTGTGTCTTTCTTTTTTTGGGAACAATGTCTTTTGCACCAGCAGGGCTCCTACACTTCATGCGTGTTTTAGATTTATTTGATGCTATACTAATAGATTGTCCTACAGGGACATCAATATGTACTGAAATATTAGCAGCTAATATATATGATTTTGTCACTTTTTTTATATCAATGAATACATCAGGAAATTGATTTGTAATTGTTTGTAAATGAATGATTGTATGAATTTCATATTCACATTGACTTGATCGAGGATCAATATGAGACACTGTTGAAACATTCCAACTGATTTCTCATTACTTATCTAATTGTGTTTTTTCTCTCTCTAATGGTGGGAAGATTGACTCATCTAAATGACAATCTGCAAAACGTGTCTTGAAAACATCACTTGTTAAAGATTCTAAATATCTAATAATAGATGGAGAATCAAAACCAGCATAAATTCCAAGTCGACACTGGGGACCCATTTTAGTACTATATGGGGATAAAATTGAAACATATATAGTAAAATCAAAAACTCATTAGTGAGAAATATTTGATTGTTGACCAATGACAAGTTGTAATAGTGAGTACTAATGATAACCAGTTGGTCAGACTCTAACTAATGATGCAACATGCAATATGGCACGTTCCTAAACAAAAATAGGTAATTTTATTTTCATAAGTAAAGGTCGAGCAATAAACTAAAGTTGTTTTATAAAAGATTTGGCAAGACCATTTTGTGTATGTGTGCGAGCATTTGGGTGTTCAACATCAATCCCTATTGACATGCAATAATCTTCAAAGACTTAGGATGTAAATTCTCTAACATTATCTAGTTGTATTGACTTGATCAGATAATATGAAAACTGTGCCCGTAGTCGAATAATTTGAGTAAGAAGTCTAGTAAAGGCAATATTACGGGTAGAAAGTATGACCACCGCATGGATGCATCCATCAAAACCATAAAATAACGAAATGGACCACATAAAGGATGTATTGACACATAGATATCCCCTTAAATTCTTTGTAAGAATGATAGGGATTCAAGAATTACCTTTGAAGGGAATGATCCGATAATTAATTTTTCTTGTGAATAGGCAGCACATATATAAACAATTAAAAAAAGAATCTTCTGATTCTTTAGCGAATGTCTATATGAGTTTTCAATAATTCGACACATTATTGTTGATCCTAGATGACCCAAATGATCATACCATAGTATAAAATTCTTTGGGTCAAAGTATTTCTGGTGCATCACTACAGGTGATTTCTCAACTTTTACAGAAGTATAATATAATCTAGAAAATAACACAGCAAGTTTCTCTAATATATATTTCTTTTCTGAAATATAAGAAATAATGTAGAGCTGTTTTATATTATTTTCATTCATCGTCTCAATATGATATTCATTATAACGTATATATTTAAAACTGATCAGATTCCTTGTAGATTTAATAGAGCATAATGCATCATCAATATATAGTTTTGTTCATCTTGGCAATATTATATTGGCCCTTTTGGAGCCTTCAATTAATTCTGTTGTGCCAAAAATTATATTGACATTAACTTCAAGTAGTGTCAAGTGTGAGGAATATTTTTTCTCTCGAAGAATTGTGTACGTTGTTCTACTATCTATTAGACATGTACCTTCACCATTCATTTTAGAAATAATTAATGTGTTAGTACAATGCATGCATCTATATACAAAATATTAAAATTGCTTATGTAAAACAATATAATTTATTAAAAGAAAAAGCATATGAAGAAAACTTTATAAAATATGATAATAAACTTAAATAGACTAAAACAACTAGAAAATAACATTAATTAGTGTGGACATCCCCATCATCAATTAAATGGTTTATGTTTTCACTTGCATCTTCAAAGAAATCTAAAACATCCAGATGACGAATATTGACCGAGCCATTAAAATTCGTAAAATGCATTTTTGCATTTTCTCCTTTATCTTTATTGAGACTTGGTAAAACTCTCTAAAATGTTTGGGTGTACAACATGTATATGACTAATAGCCTTTCATTCTATACCTATAACAAGTATTTTTAGATTTCTTAGGGAGGTTTATTCTGTAAACTTTTTTTCCTTTTCAGAGTTATTCTACTACTGGTGGTATGGTGTGGTATTTTTAAACCTCATATAATAACCTCAACAATAATTCTCACGAGTTTGAAAATTATTCCTGTCATGACCATGGTCACATATTCAACCATGTTAGCTAAATAAGATTTCATTTATTTTAGGGAATGGAGTAGAACCAGTAGGTCGAAACTGATGTTTTTTCATTAACAACTCATTATTTTGCTCAGCCACAAGAAGACATGATATGAATTTAGAATATTTTTTAAATCTACGCTCTTGATATTGTTGTTGCAGAAGCATATTCGAGGTATGGAATGTGGAGAATGTTTTTTTAGCATGCCTTTATCAGTAATAATTTTTTCATATAACTTTAATCTGTTGGATCAAAGATAGTCCCAAGAGGGGAGGGGGTGAATTGGGATCTTTAAAAAATAACAAGATTTTTTTGGTAAATCAAAATCAATCTTTGTTTAAATAATGAGGAACAATAGGTGATGCAAATATGAACTAAGATTGCTACAAATAAAGATAACATGCATAATCAATCAGCAGCCAACACTCATACACACGAATTCAATAGAAAGCATAGAACAAGAGATTTACAGAGGTTCGGCTCAATCCTTGCCTACGTCCTCTCTTCCTCGATCCCCTCGAGGGTATTCCACTATGTAATCTTCTCTTTACACAACTGCTAATTTCTTCAAGTGTCCAGCTTACTATTACATCCAAGGATTTACACCAAATCCTTACAGCTGAGAAACTTTAAACCAAACTCTCGATTTTATAAGAGTGATATCAAGCTATACTCAAGCTCTCAGGGGTTACAACAACCTTTTTGGAAGTGAAGAGGTTACAATATAATTAGTGTCACTCTTAGAAGTGAAGATAATGCAAGTTACAGTTCAATAATTTCTCTCGGGGAATGATAGTTGCAGAGAATGAGGAAGATTTAGGACTTTTGAATTTTTGCACTTTAAGATCCTTGTTTTTTATCCATAAATGAGTTTGAACTCATATATTTATAGTCTCTCATAAGAAATAGCCGTTAGAGCTGTTGGAGGTGCATTAAATGCGTGAATAGCTAAGACAGTTTTGAAAAATCAAATCGTTGGAGTGAATTTTTGAATTCTCGTTTCCTACCAAGATTGTTAGCAATCTTCTAATGGTGCTGCCAATCTGACTCCTGATTTCTTTCAATATAATTGCTTACCAAGATTGTTAGTAATCGTTTTTTTGGTGTCACCAATCTCGGCTTGCCACTGGATTTGATGTTACGCTTCAACGATGTTGTTAATGAACTTCACTTCATGCTTCCAATCTTTATTTCTGATTTTTTTTTTTTATAGTTAGTTCATCCACATGGTTGTCAGCAATCTTTAGCTTGTGCTGTCAATTTGTCTCCCTGTTTTTTCTGTTATTTGTCTTTTGTCAAGATTGTCATCAATCTTGGTTGGTGTCAGCAATCTTGTTCTCTTCTGCAGCTGCTGTTGCTTTTCATAAATATTAACATATTCCTTTTTTCAATCAATCTTTGATGGTGTGAACATGTCTGGACTCTACTGATCTTCTTGATAGCTTTACAAACTTCTTAAACATTTTTATCGTTTTGTAGTTCTTGATTTATCAAGCCATTTGAAATTAACAATTTGCTTGTGCGGTGGAGTCTTTTCACTCAATTAGGTGTTATCAATCTTCTGCATTAGTATCAATCTCGACATACATCTCGTTTGAGCTTCCTTCACAATGCTTTTAAGGATGGCATGTTCAAGCTTGCATATTTTTTTTAGTGGAACAAAAATGAGGATCGAAGGTCTTCATTGTAAATGAGTTGGCCATAGATGTCATTACCCATATCCATATCCAAATCTCATTTCTTCCTATGCAGGTGTCATCAATCTGGTTGAGATTTTGGTACTGACAGAATTGACTTAATTTCTCACAAACTGTTCATATGCCCTTTATGGTGTTGGCATTCTTATGAGGTGCTGACAAGATCTTCTATGATACTTCACAGTTTATGATTGCCCATAATTAGACTAAGCTGCACACTTAAGTTAAACACATTAAATCATAATGACTAGGTTTTGTGATCATCAAAATCAATTACTAGTATGGATATTACCCCTTGGGTCAACAATCTCCCTTTTTTTTATAATGACAAAACCTTCTTTAAACATAAGAAAAATATGATACCAGAGAGATATTATCCTCCCCTTTAATATGAGATCATCTTTCTTAATAGAAAGTGTTTCTCTATTCAGCAATCACATTGATTTAACAAGTCAAATCAGGACTCAACACAGTTCTCCCTTTTTTTGTCAAGTAATCAAAAAGAATGTAAGAAGAAATTTTGACAGGTACAATAGCAAAAAATGTTTAAATAGAATTAAAGTTATTGAGAAGGAAGCAATCATCCAAGCATAAAATAAGCAAAGGGTGAAGAAGTTTGTAGCAAGCAGTCAAATAATAGTAAAACAAGTATTGAACAGTCAAATATGAAATAAGCCTGCAAGAATTATGCAAGCAGTAGGAACAAAAATATAGAGAGTGCATTGAACCATAAATAAACTATTTGACAAACTGGTCTATGGCTAGCAATATCCAAAACAAAACAAAAATATAGAGTTGTAGCTAGTCAACGTAAAAACTAAAGTGCAATGTAGGGTCACACAATAAAAAGGTCATCAGGGGTGTTAGAGACACCCTTGCCAGGTCGGTCTCTAAGGCCATAAGCTTTGATGATAGGATGGAAGGGTACTTTCTTTTAGGCTCATTGCTTGTATCTGGGTTTGGAGGGAAGAGAAAAAGAGGAGGGAGGTACAGAAGGGTTAGCACTTATAGCAGGTGCTTTCCCTTTATCTAAGACTTCAGAATGCTCAGGTGCTGGCTTTGGCTTATCTGTCTCACTCTCTTCAGGTTGCTCAGCAACTATGTTTTCAACCTCTCTCTCCACATCTTGTTCTTTCTCCAACTCTACAGCTACCACCTCTGGTCCTTGGTCTGGTTTTGCAACTTTCTGGCCCTTTCCTTTTTCTATTTCTTCCTCATTGATTCCTTTTTTGCAGTAGCTTCTTCTTCAGATTCCTTTTCACCAGAAACCCCTTTTTCAGATTCCTCTTCCTCAGACTCAGAGGCTGCCTTGTCAAAGGCAGGGGAATTTTCTTCCTTCAAGGCTTTCAAAATAGCCTCTTTGATCTCCAGCTTGATATTTTTCACTTCTTTGGATAGTTGTCCCACCTTTTGTCTCCAAATTCTCAACCACGGTCAAGCACTTACTAAGTTTGGAATCAAATTGATGCATCTGTCCAACCATTTTGGTTTCAAAGTCAAAATCTTCAGGTTCTTCTGGTTCTGTCAGTGAGGATGAGGGAGTAGGGGGGTGACTATCCTTCTTTTTAACCCATTGATCTGTCTCAGCATTTTT
Organism: Euryodendron excelsum; assembly: GCA_033060915.1. Taxonomy (NCBI): domain Eukaryota; kingdom Viridiplantae; phylum Streptophyta; class Magnoliopsida; order Ericales; family Pentaphylacaceae; genus Euryodendron; species Euryodendron excelsum. The sequence continues at coordinate 27,798,705 of CM065386.1, forward strand.
CTTATACCTCATACTCTTCAGAGTTGACTCATTTAACCCATCTTGTCTTTCCTTTACAGCTTCTCCATTTTTCCTAGCAAGCTCAACTCCGAAATGTTTAAAAATTCTAGTAAGAGCCAAACCATATGGTAGGCCACTGGTCTTGTGAGTGGAGGCTGCTCGCATTTTGTCCAAAAGGATTATGGTCATGTGAGGTTTCTTGTCTTTACTAGCATAACACCATAATAGAAGCAACTCAGTTTCAGAAATATAAGCAAATCTGCCACTCCTTGGAGCCAGGCAGTGATTAAGGAAGTGATGAACTATTTTGAGTTCCAGAGAGAGCTCATCGGAGGTTATGGTTCTTTTTTTCTTGCTTCGTACCTCTTTTCCCAAAATTATAGAGAATACCTCTTTTGGATTCTTAGGACGATTCTCAATGCTGGCCCTAGGAAGACCGAAAATGTTTTCTAAAACCCTTCCACTGAGTTTAATCTTTACTCCTTTTACAAAACTAGTCAATCTGTTGGGGTTACTTGTGGATGGCTTAAGATTGGCATAGAAATTCCTCACCAGTTCTGGATATACTTTTTCTTTCAAACTAGCTATTTCTAACCAACTCAGGTAGGAAAATTTCTCCCTAAAGTTAATCCCCATCTCCTCAAAGAAGTTGAAATCAACAAATCTACCTTTTATAACTTTTTTTGGTGCAGACAGAAGTTTCGTACGTTTCTTTTAGTGAGATCCGATTGAAATAGGGATTATTTTTCAGAACATCGGGGTCTGATACTTTTTCTTCCACAACCTTTCCTTTGTCATCCCTTCTTCATTTCTTTGATACCTTTCCCATTTTGCTCGAGTCTCCCTTTTCTTTTTTGATTTTCCTTTTCGTTCCTTGATTAGTGACGAGAGGAGCAGTTACCGTTTGTTCAGTACTTGGATCTTAAGAAATCACTGCTGCTACAAGTGCTTCTTAAGGAATTTTGATTGGAATGAGGTTTGAATCGAAGTATAGGGAGGTGGTTTTGAGGATTTGAAAAGTAGAGGGAACGGTTATCTTCAAAACAGGGAAAACTGAAATGTCGAGTGGACTGGCAATCTAGGGCTTTAAGTATTTATAAGCAAAGACCTGACAGTTTTAAGTACGCAAAAGTGCTAGCACTTTTTATAGGTGCTGCCAAGGTGTCGTGATCATATGAAGTTTTTAACATGAAATTAGTGATTGATGGCACCAGCCAATATTGGCGACATTTATGCATCCTCAAACAACACTTAAATTAAGATGATTCAAATTGTGAAAGAAATCCATATAAGAGAAATAAATAATAACACGTAACATTTATCAAACAGGATTGCATATACCAAATTCTCTTCGAATCATGCAAAATCTATCTTCATTTAGAGGTTTGTCAAAAATGTCAGCCAACTGATGATCAGTGTTGATAAACTCGAGATTGACGTCACCTTTTTGTGTATGATCTCTAATAAAATGGTGCCTAATCTTAATGTGTTTGGTTTTGGAGTGTTGAATAGGGTTCTTGGTCAGATTTATTGCACTGGTGTTGTCACATCTGATAGGGATATGGTCATAGGTAAGTCTATAGTCTTTGAGTTGGTGTTTAATCCACAAAACCTGAGCACAGCAGCTACCAGCAGCTATGTACTCAGCTTCTGCAGTTGAGAGGGCCACTGAATTTTGTTTCTTGCTAGACCATGGCACGATCATGTTTCTAAGAAATGGACATGCACCACTGGTGCTTTTTCAATCAATTCTACTTCCAGCATAATCTGCATTAGTGTATCCAACAAGTTAAAATGATGTACCACATGGGTACCATATACCAAGATTACAGGTCTGTTTTAAATATCTAAAAATTCTTTTTACAACAGTAAGGTGTGACTCCTTAGGATTAGCTTGAAATCTAGCACACATACACACACTAAACATGATGTTAGGTTTACTTGCAGTTAAGTATAGCAAAGATCCTATCATGCTCCTAAACAGTTTTGTTTCAATAGACTTACCTGTATCATCTGCCTCCAATTTGGTTGACACATTCATAGGTGTGCCAATCTGTTTTAGATATTCAAAATTAAATCTTTTGAGTAGATCCTTGATGTATTTGGACTGACTTATGAAGATTTCATCTCTTGATTGCTTGATTTGCAGTCCAAAAAAAAATGTTAGCTCTTCCGTCATGCTCATTTCAAATTCCCCCTGCATGCTCTTAGCAAACTCCTTGCATAAATTTTCATTAGTAATCCAAAGATAATATCATCTACATATATTTGTACAATAAACATATCAGAATTTTTGTTTTTGATAAATAAAGTGGTGTCAACCTTGCCTCTTATGAAACAATTTTTCAATAGAAAGTTACTTAGTCTTTCATACCAAGCTCTAGGTGCTTGTTTTAAACCATACAATGCTTTGGACAATCTGAAAACATGATCAGGAAACTTATCATTTTCAAAGCTTGGTAGTTGCTCAACATACACTTCTTCACTTATAACCCCATTTAATAAAGCACTTTTAACATCCATTTGATAAAGCTTAAAGTTTTTAAAGGTCGCAAATGCAAGTAACATTCTAATTGTTTCTAATCTAGCAACATGTGCAAAAGTTTCTTCATATTTAATACCTTCCTCTTGACTGTAGCCTTAAGCAACTAACCTTGCTTTATTTCTAATAAGAGTACCCACTTCATCCACCTTGTTTCTGAAAACCCATTTAGTGCCTACAATTGGATATCCTTCAAGTCTAGGCACCAGATTCAATACTTTGCACCTTTTGAATTGATTTAGTTCTTCTTGCATAGCATTGATCCAGTATTCATTTCTTTCAGCTTCTAGAAAGGTCTTTGGCTCTATTTGTAACAAGAAAGCAGAGTGTGCGCACAGATTTTTGATGGAAGATCTGGTCCTTACTCCTTTTGATGGATTACCAAGAATTTGATCTTGAGGGTGGTTTTGTATGAATTTTCATTTTTTTGGTAGCCCTTCATTCACTTCTATTTGTTGCTGAGATATGGTTGGTCTTAGTTCTTTTTCTTCAAATTTTGGTTCTCTAATTTTTCCTTGGTAGAGTTTCTCCAAGTGTTGGCACTTCATCTATATTGCTAGCACTTGGACCTGGTTCATCTACTTCATCATTTTTGCTCACAAGAAAGTTAGTTTCATCAAATGTAATATGAGTGGATTCTTCAACTACTAAAGTTCTTTTATTGAAAACTCTAAAAGATTTACTATGCATAGAAGAACCAAGAAAAATTCCTTCATCAGACTTTGTATCAAATTTTCCTAGATTATCTTTGTTATTGTTCAAAACAAAACATTTACAACTGAAAACATGGAAATAAGAAATATTTGGCTTTCTCCTTTTCCAAAGCTCATAAGGTGTCTTTTTCAGGTGTCTTCTAACAAGAATTCTGTTAAGAACATAGCAGGCAGTATGTACTGCCTCAGCCCAAAAGTATTTAGGTAAAACATTCTCACAAAGCATGGTTCTTGCCATTTCTTCTAAATTCCTGTTTTTCCTTTCAACAACACCATTTTGCTGAGGAGTTCTAGGAGCAGAAAAGTTATGTTCAAAACTATTTTTATCACAAAAAGTTTCGAATGAGGAGCAATCAAATTTTTCTCCATGGTTTGTTCTAATAACATATAGGGCAAAACCCTTTTCATTTTGAACCATTTTGCAGAATTTGACAAACATAGACATAGTTTCATCTTTGTAAGCAAGAAAATAAGTCCAAGTAAATCTAAAATAATAATCCACAATTACAAAAGCATATTATTTTCCTCAAAGACTAAATATTCTGGTAGGTCCAAATAAGTCCATATGTAGCAATTGAAGAGGTCTTGTAGATGAAATCTTTGTTTTTGATTTGAAAGATTCTCTGATCTGCTTATCCTTTTGACATGCATCACACACTTTATCCTTTTCAAACTTAATTTTAGGTAGACCAACCACCATGTTATGTCTTGCAGCCTTAGAGATTGTGCTTATACTGGTGTGTCCTAACCTTCTATGCCATAACCATGCATTAGGTTTATTTACAACAGATAAACATGTTAAAGAGGATACAGATAGATCATTTAGATTCAAAACATATATGTTGCCCTGTCTCATTTCTGTCAAAACAGTATAGCCATCAAGAATGTTTACCACAGAACATTTTGAAGATTCGAAAATTACCTTGAAACCTTTGTCACACAGCTAACTGATGCTCAGTAAGTTGTGTTTAAAACCTTTAACTAAAAGGACATTTTCAATTATAGTTGATGATTTCTTACCAATGCTGCGAATCCTAATAATTTTACCCTTGCTATTGTCACTAAAGGTTACCATTCCTCCATCTTTGGGTGTAAGAGAAGAGAAATGACTTTCATCCCTTGTCATGTGCCTTGAACAACCATTATCCAAATACCAAAATTCTTTCTTTAGATGAGATTTTAAGCAAACTTGCATAGAACAGATTTTAAGTTCTAATTTTTGGTACTCACTTCACATTGGGTCTAGCAGAGTTAGTGTCAACAATCTTCTTTGGTATCCATTTCATCTTGTTATTACTTAAGGAAGTTCTCCTTAACCAACACTAGCTAACACAGTTGTCGTGCCCAGATTTTTTGCACTCGAGGAATACACACACAAGCGGAAAAAATGCTGTACTCTCTCGTTAGAACTCACCCTCCTAGAAAAATGAGTGCGACTAGGTTTGAATTGAAAATTTAGCTTGAATAAAGGGCTTTTGGAAAAAGATTCGGAGTCGCCACCTAACTTGATTATGGTGAGTTAGGTCACCTAAAAACTAAGCATAATCCGAAGACTACACTTAGGGTTTTGGAAAACAATTTTTGAAAATATCCCCTCAAGAGAGGGTTTTTAAGAAAACAAGTTGTTTGGCAACCTTTGAAAAACATTTAGCCCTTTTTGAAAAATAACTCTGTTTGGTCTTTGAAAACAGTGATTCTAGGTTTGGAGGTTGGTTACGTGTAGAGAAGACGCACTAAGCCATCACCCTACACCGCCCTTTCAGTACCTACATGTTAATCTACCCTAGATTCACCTATGAGAGTCTTCGACTAACTATAGTTCAATCCTATTCACTTTGAAAAACAATGCTTGAAAAGAAACTAACATGATGCATGATATGCAAGTGTAATAAAAGAGAGAATTGAAAAAAATAGATTTGGAAAGAGATTTGATTTGAAGAGATAGAAGTTCGAATTTGGAAAGAAGATTTTGGGAATTGAAAATAGAGATTTGGAAATAGAAATTTGAAATTGGAAATTCGAAAATGGATTGGAGATTTGAAAAGATTGTAGAATTTGAAAATTGAAAAATGTGGAGAAATTTGAAATTTGAAAGAAGTTGTGACTACACCCATGAGGGTTGCCTACGTATCCTTTTAGAGGAATCAGGTCAGTCGTAGTTTGGACAAGAGTCTGATAGAAAATAGCATGTTGGATTGGAAGAAAGAGATTTTAATTGGAAAGAGGATTTGATTTGAACTTAGAATAGAAGATTAGAAATTGGAATTTAGAATTTTGGAATTGAAAAGATTAGATTTTGATTTGAAAAGATAGAACTTCGAACAAAGATTTAGACATGTTTTGGGAGGATGAAGGTTTAGGAAACCTGGACATAGGAAAGATGTGACTTAGGAAAGACTTGAGATTTAAAAAGATTTGACTCGAATGTTGGACTTGGAAGATTTAGAAAGATTGGATTTTAGGAAATGTTCAAATTTAGGAAAGGTCCGATTTAGGAAAGTTTCGAATTAGGAAAGTTTCATTTTTGAAAAGTTTCGAATTAAGAAAGTTTTCAAATTAGGAAAGTTTTGAAATTAGGAAAGTTTTGAATTTAAAAAAAAAATTTCAACTTAGGAAAGTTTTGAATTAAGAAAGTTTCAACTTAGGAAAGTTTTGAATTCGGAAGGTTTAGAAAACAAGGAAGTTTTGAAAATAAGAAAGTTTTGAGTTTAGAAAGTTTTGAATTGAGAAAACTTCGAATTTGAAAAGATTTGAAATTTAGAAAGTTTAGGATTTAGAAAGTTTTAGAGTTTTAGAAGATCTTGAGATTAGGAAAGGTTTGAGTTTAAGAAAGATTTGAAAACTTAGGTTTGGAAAGTTAAGATTTGGAAAGGGGTAGAATTAGGAAAGGGTTGAATTAGGAAAGGGTTGAAGTTTAATGTTTAAGAAAAGATTTGAAAGTTTTAGGAAACTTATGGTTTAAGAAAGTAGGAAATTAGGAAATAGGGGAATTAGAAAAGATTTGGATTAGGAAGGGATTGGATTTTGTTTCTAAGAAGAAGTGTTTGATTTTGTTTCCAAAAACGGAGGATAGGATCTAGTTTTCCTAAACGGGAGATTGGACTTGGTTTCCTAAAGGGAAGGTAGGATTTGACAAGGATTTGGAAAGGGGAGTTTTAGAAAGCCTAGATTTGGAATGCTATAGTTTTGACGTAGAAAATAGGTTTTGGAAATGTGTATAATTTGGATGTAGAAAACAAGAGGTTTTGGAAACCTAGGTTTGGGGCAAAGTTTGAAAGCCATGTTTTTGGGAAGAAAATTAGGGTTTCCTAATAGTTAGCTCTAGGACTTGACTTGGGCTCTAAGGAAAGAGTTTTTGGAAAGTGTGTTTTTGAAAATAAGTTTTTTAGAAGGAAATCCTAGAGAGAAGTTTATAGAAGGAAGATTTTGGGAAGAGTTTTTAGGAAAGTGAATTTTGGTAAAAGATTGTTGGAGAGAGCTTTTGGAAAGATTTTTTCTAGGGAAAATTTTTAGAAAGTAGATTTTGGGGAGAGGATTTTAGAAGGAGTTGAAAAAAAGAAGTTTTGAAAAATAGATTTTTGGAGGGAGTTTTTAAAAACAACTTTGGAAAGGAGAGTTTTAAGAAAGTATGTTGAAAAAGAGATTTTTAAGAGAAGAGACTTTTGAAAAGAGAGTTTTTAGAAGGTATAAAAATGTCTCACTTTCCTAAAGCGATTCTAACCATAAGAAGGCTAAAACCACTTTAAGAAAGTGGTTTTGAAAACAACAAGGGTTGAAAATATGGACCATATTGGTCACTTTAAATGTAACACTTTCTTAAAGCAACCCTAGCCATGGAAAGGCTAGAATCACCCTAGGATTGTAATTTTGAAAGCAAGTTTTGAAAAAGGAGATTTTGATGCAATTTCGAAAATAAGTCTGAAAACGGTTTTGAAAATAATTTTTCGAAGATGCAAGATCATGATATACACAATGCAAGTTTGGGGTCGTGAACATACAAGGTTAAGGCTTCACCACATAATCAAGGGGGCCGGACCCACGTAGTCTCCGGTTAGTCTCAAGGAAAGCTCCCGACACGGTGACCCTTCAATAGTTTAATCCTACACATGGACTAGGAGTCCCCTTGTTTCAAGCATGCAAAGAAAGGGGGGGAAAGAGATGGGGGATTAAAATAGAGAAAACCCAAGTGGGTTAGGAGAGAGAAGAGAGAGGGGGGAAGTGCGAAAATTTAAATAGAAAGCCTACCGTATGTCTTGTTTATTTTGCACGCCTTGCTTGTCTTCAATTTTCGTTTTGATCTTCGTCTTCAATCCTCAAGAGTTATCTTTAATCTTCAAACTTCAGATTACAGCTCTTTAAGTCTTCAAAGGAAGGTTGGAGGCTAGTGCATAAGTGTATGGGGGTGTATATGAGTGTATAGGAGGCTAGGGTTTATTGTATGGTGGCTAGGGTTTACAAAACCGGGGGAAGCTATGGTTTAAGGAGTGTTCGAGCTCTGTATATCGAATATTGGTGTTTTTAGACTGAGTTTGCAGAACTCCTTCACGCTGGAAGAGGCTCTGTATTTATAGAGAGAGGAATACACTGGCGCCTGTTGCAGTGGCGCCAGGCCACACTTTACACTGGAACCACTAGGAGTGGCGCCAGGCCATTTTTTGGCTTGGCGCCACTACTAGTGGCGCTAGCCATTTAGAAAATATTTAAGGTCGGTAAGCAACGTATCTTTGACTAGATTTGGGCACCTATACTAGTGACTACCATGTAATTTTTAGCCTGACTTCACTAGGAGTGACTCCGGAAAGTTTGGGAAGGAGTTTGGGAGACCGGGAATGACCCGAAAGGCCAGAAAAGAGCAGGAACACTTAAAATAGTGTCTTGGAGGTATTTGACTTGAAAAATGAGGACAAGATGTGTCGGAAGGGTTGACCGGGCCTTTAGGGGCAAAACGGTCAATCGGATCGGGAAGCTGCCGGGACGAACTCAAACTATCCCGGAAGAAGACTCGAGATTTGAAAACATTATTTAGAATGTTCCCAAAGGTTGCCGGTTGATACCCAGAGTCAGTGTGGTCGGGAAAGGTGACCGGCCCACTAGGGGCAAAACGGTCATTTCGCACCAGGTTTGCCAGAGCTAACTCAGAATGATCCAAAAAGATAGAGGAAGGTCGAAAATACTATAAAAAGCATTCTCGGGAGGTTACCGGTTTGATACCCAGAGTCGATGTAGTCGGAAAAGGTGATCGGCCCACCAGGGGTAAAACGGTCATTTTGCACCGAGTTTGCCGGAGCTAACTCGGAATGATCCGAAAAGATAGAGGAAGGTCGGGAATACTATAAGAAGTATTCTTGGGAGGTTACCGGTTTGATACCCAGAGCCGGTGTGGTTCTTGGGGCATTCGGATGCCTAGGGGAAAAATGGTTATCTTGACCGGAAAGTTTCGAAAAAGGCCCAAGGGCAGTTCAGTCATTTTTCACCGAAGTGGGATAGCAGGCACTGGTGTTAACCTGGGTTTTGAGTGTTTCCGCCACTCTGACGGCGGTCGTCGTGACACAAGGGTTTGTCGGCAATTCCCTATATCGACCTCTTTACGAGTATTTCCGTTACTCGGACGGTTGTGATGTTTGCGAGTATTTCCACTACTCGGACCGTCTTGAGGAATAAACTATCTCGAGAGCGGGATTGGAAAAGGGGTCTTATCGTCTTTGGAAAGATGCGCCTGATTTGGAACCGTCTCGAGGAATAAACTGTCTCGAGAGAGGGATTGGAAAGGGGACTTACCGTCTTTGGAAAGACGCGCCTGATTTGGGACTGTCTCGAGGAATAAACTGTCTCGAGAGAGGGATTTGAAAGGGGACTTACTGTCTTCGGAAAGACGTGCCTGATTTGGGACCATCTCAAGGAATAAACTGTCTCGAGAGAGGGATTGGAAAGGGGACTTACCGTCTTCGGAAAGACGCGCCTAATTTGGGACCGTCTCGAGGAATAAACTGTCTCGAGAGAGGGATTGGAAAGGGGACTTACCGTCTTCGAAAAGATGTGCCTAATTTGGGACCGTCTCGAGGAATAAACTGTCTCGAGAGAGGGATTGGAAAGGGGACTTACCATCTTCGAAAAGACATGCTTGATTTGGGATTGTCTCGAGGAATAAACTGTCTCGAGAGAAGGATTGGAGTTAGAATTGGAGATAACAATGCCCCTAAGGGCATTTTGGTCATTTTGCCTCTATTTGGGCCTAGCGGGCCCGCAAAGCGATGAACAGACAGGATTTAGACTTAGAGAGTCGGTTTCGATTGGAATACGTCCATATTGACTTGAGTACAAGTCTGGACGGAGAGTAGATTGTCGAGCGGTCAAAAATGGGGTGCTTACAACAGTGACCAAATTTTTGACAGTAAAAACATCTATTTTTAGAGGCATTTGGTTTGACAAAAAAATTCTTGTATGACTTATTTTTCATAAACAAATTATAACCAATTCCTCCTCTATCAAAGGTGCATTTCTGACTTGTTAGGATTGAGTCAAGATTTTCTCTCCCTTTCACAAACTTTTCAAGAGAGTTTTCCAAATCTCTAATTTTCTTTGGCAAAGAGTCATTTTCAGAAACCGAAGTCTCATTTTCTTTAGTCAAGGTAGAAATCATTTTCTTTAGAAAATAGTTTTTGGCTCTCAATTTTTCCAATTCCTCCATTAAATCATGAAAGGCATCTTAAAGTTCATCTAGAGTAAAGTCAGAAGTGGATAACTCATTTTCATTTTCTTCTTGAGCCATCAAATAGAGGTTTGCTACCTCTTCTGTGTCGAAATCATCATCTGAGCTTGATTCTTCACTGCCACTCAGAGTTACTGCCATTGCTGCAGTTTCCTTACTTCTTTTTCTTCTTTTCTTGAGCTGAGGACACTTAGACTTGATATCTCCTGGTTTCTTACATTCAAACAAATTATAGTGGAATCTCCTTTGCTTGAATCTCCTTTAGCTTTAAACTTTTTGCCTTTCCTCTATTTCTTTCTCATGAACCTCTTAAACTTTTCGGTAATGAGAGCTAAATCCTCATCCTTTTCTTCATCACTGTTTGGTTCTTTTGAGACAGATTTGAAAGCAATTGTTTTCTTCTTTTTCTCTTCATCATCTAGTGTGTTTTGTCTTTGAATTAGCTCATAGGTCATAAGTGACCCCAATAGTTCTTCTAGAACCAATGTGTTTAGATTCTTAGCCTCCTCTATTGCTGTCACTTTAGCTTCCCAACTCTTGGGCAGGGATCTGAGTATCTTCCTTACCTGTTTACTGTTAGAATAAATCTTTCCAAGGAATTTCAATCCATTTATAATATTAGTAAATCTAGTAAACATTTCTCTAATTGATTCCTCAAATTTCATCTTAAACATCTCATAGTTATGCACAAGAAGATTAATTTTAGATTCTTTTACCTGATTTGTCCGTTCATTAGTAACCTCTAACCTATCCTAAATCTCTTTAGCAGTGTCACAAGTTGAAATTCTATTAAATTCAATGGGATCAAGTGCACAATACAATACATTCATTGCCTCTACATTAGTTTGCATAATTCTAAAGTCATTAGCATCCCACTCATCTTCAGGTTTGGCCACTTCACCATATTCAATTTTTTTTTTGGGAATTCTAGGTCCATTCATAATTACTCTCCATAGTTCATAATCCACATATTGAATATAAATTTTCATTCTGTTTTTTCAGTAATTATAGTTCGTGCCATTAAACAAGGGAGGTCTGTTTGTGGACTGACCTTCTGCTAGGGATATTCCAGCTATGTTGGCCATGGATCTTACTCAAGGATGTAAAGCCTTTATATGTGAGTACCAGGCTCTGATACCAATTGTTGAGTCAAAGATAGTCCCAAGAAGGGGGGGGATGAATTGGGATATTTAAAAAATAGCAAGATTTTTCGGTAAATCAAAATCAATCCTTGTTTAAATAATGATGAACAATTAGTGATGCAAATATGAACTAAGGTTGCTGATAAATAAAGATAACATGCACAATCAATCAACAACCAACACTCACACACACGCAATCAGTAAAAAACAGAGAACAAGAGATTTACAAAGGTTCGACTCAATCTTTGCCTACGTCCTCTTTTCCTCGATCCCCTCGAAGGTGTTCCACTATGTAATATTCTCTTTACACAGCTGATAGTTTTTTCAAGTGCCTAGCTCATTATTACATCTAAGGATTTATACTAAATTCTTATAGTTGAGAAGCTTCAAACCAAACTCTCGATTTTACAAGAGTGTGATCAAGCTACACACAAGCTCTCAGGGGTTACAATAACCTTTTCGGAAGTAAAGAGGTTACAATATAATCAGTGTCACTCTCATAAGTGAAGATAATGTAAGTTACAATTCAATAATTCCTCTCGGGTAATGACAGTTGCAGAGAATGAGGGTGATTTAGGGCTTTTAGATTTTTACACTTTAAGATCATTGTCTCTTATCCATAAATGAGTTTGAACTCATATATTTATAGTTTCTCACAAGAAATAGCCGTTAGAGCCATTGGAGGTGCATAAAATGCGCGAACAGCTAAGACAGTTTTGAAAAATCTATCCATTGGAGCGAATTTTCGAATTCCTATTTCCTACCGAGATTGTCAGCAATCTTCTAATGGTGCTGCCAATCTGACTCCAGTTTCTTTCAATATAATTGCTTACTAAGATTGTCAGCAATCATTTTTCTGGTGTCACCAATCTCGGCTTGCCACTGCATTTGACATTGCTCTTCAATGATGTTGTTAATAAACTTCACTTCGTGCTTCTAATATTTATTTATGCTTCTTTTATAGTTAGTTCCTTCACATGGTTGTCAGCAATCTTTTGTTTGTGCTGTCAATTTGTCTCCCTATTTCTTTTGTTATTTGTCTTTTGTCAAGATTGTCAACAATCTTGGTTGGTGTTAGCAATCTTGTTCTCTACTGCAGCTGTTGTTGCTTTCCATAGACCTTATTCTATCCCCTTCGTCAATTAGTCTTTGATGGTGTGAACATGTCTGAACTCTACTAATCTTCTTGATAGTTTTACAAACTTCTTAAACATTTTTACCATTTTGTAGTTTTTGGTTTATCAAGCCATTTGAAGTCAACAATCTGCTTGTGTGGTGAAGTCTTTTCACTTTGCCAAGTGTTATCAATCTTCTGCATTGGCATCAATCTCGACATACTTCTCGTTTGAGCTCCCTTCACAATGCTTTTAAGGATGGCATGTTTAAGCTTGTATATTTCTTTTAGTGGAACAAAAATGAGGATTGAAGATCTTCATTGTAAATGAGTTGGCCATAGATGCCATTACCCATATCCATATCCAAATCTCATTTCTTCCTATGCAGGTGTCATCAATCTAGTTGAGACTCTGGTACTGACAGAATTGACTTAATTTCTCACAAACTGCTCATATGTCCTTTATGGTGTTGGCCTTTTATGAGGTGTTGACAAGATCTTCTATGATACTTTACAGTTTATGATTGTCCATAATTAGACTAAGCTCCACACTTAAGTTAAACACATTAGATTATAATGACTAGGTTTTGTGATCATCGAAATCAATTATTAGCTATGGAGATCACCCCTTGGGTCAACATAATCGTGAGCTGATTTTAAACAATGTAGAGTTATACTCATTAACCGTTTTAAAATCTTACAATCTCGGGTGCATCTAATCAGATCGGGCTCTTGGGAGTATTATAGTCTTCTAGTGCTTGCATCTCTCCCTTAAATTTTTTTCATAATATTAATAGATCTTTCATGAAGATGATGATGAAGAAAAATAATTGTTTTAGCGCGATCCTGCTGGGATGCATTATTTTTCTCAGTTATTGTGTACTCAAGTACCTTCGCAGCCAGATGGATCTTAGCATTAAGAATCCATGATAAATAGTTATTCCTAGAAATGTCAAGGACGGTGAATTTCAATTTTGCAAGATTTGACATTTTTAGAATACTATATTAACAAAACAATAAGATTAAATCAGGATAAGATTGTTAAGACTATACATATATTCAGGCCACATAAAATAATAAAAGAAACACTAATTAAATAAACGGTGTGCAGGCCTTAATAAGCATTCTACATGAATGCTTGATTTCTTCTAGTTCATTGCATTTCTAAAGTAATACACATAATAAAATGTAATTGTAATGATATGATCTGACAACATAAGCTAATAATCATGTAATACTTCTACCGAATATCTTAATGTTAGGTGGATATTATGATAAAAGACAACCGACATAACAAAGTATTGTGTAATGTATTATACATTAAATATTGTTTATTATATACTTACTATGCAATGACTATTTATAAATAGTCAAATCACTGTTCACAAATAGTAATTATTAATTATAAATAGTAGAGCCTATGGATGCATAATATTCATTACTATGCAATTTGTCCGATATATATGTATATATATAATATTACAATTTTTGTGCGAATTATAACTTTTAATTCAGACATCAAAATATAGTTAAATCATGTGTCTATAAAAAATTATTGAAATAAAAATTCCAAATCTATAAATATCATAGGCCAAAAATTCAAGATCTGAGAGAAATAAACCAACAAAATTTCAAAATAAATGACTATTCATCGCAATAGTTCAATCACTGTTCATACTATTCATCAACTATTAACAAAAATATAAATTATGCGAAGAATTGAAGAATGAACAGTAAAGAACCCAAAACAAATATAAATTACACATAAAATAAAGTACCTTCCTGGTGTAAGAAAAAATATAGTTATATTTTTCACGAGTACTTAGAGTTTCGTGCTGATAACGTGTTATAAAACTAAAAGAATATAAAGAAGATAAAATAACTCAAGACAAAATATAGAGAATAGTTCTTCATGAAATGTGAAATATTTATCATATTAGTTCTTCTAAAACTATTAGAGTTAGATCTTTTGGACCACTTAAGACTTCATTAATAATATAGAACCAAAAAATACAACATGAGCTTTGAGAAGTTATCTATACTTTACTTCATTCTATTTTCTTTATGCTTCTTCTTTTTTATTTTTTTTTATGCTTCTTCCTTTCTCTTAATTCTTGATTGTACCTCAAACTATCAATTAAGCCCCTATTTATAATGATTCGAAGTCAAGGCGGTAAGTCAGATTTGTATTCCATAAATCGGCTGAGGCTATGAGGTCATCCATAATACTTGTTTACAGATGAGGTTATCCACGACTTTATAACAAATTAGTATATTTACTACAAGAAAGATACAACTCACTCTTTACTGTAAACTTAGTTGGGTCCTAAACATCATATAGGGTTTAGTCAATAGCCCTCTTAATATTGGACATACAAAATATTAATTGTTCTTAATATATGTTCACATTTTACCTTCTACAAACCTCTTCGCATTTTGTGATTCCTTTTTTTTTCTTGTTTTATTCCATCGGAATAATTTTGTGATTCCTTTTTTATTGTTAGGACATGGAAGATAACAATTTGAGATTCTATTCCAATTTTTTTTCTTTTTCTTTTCTTTTCCAATAGAAGTAAGATGTGTATTGATAGGATCTTGTTTGTGACAAACTCAGAATTGTATGTGTCATGTTGGTTTAGGGGCTAATTTCCATAACAAAGCCTTTATTCTAGAACTGGGGGTGGTTTAAACTTAATTCCCTAAGCCGAGTTCAACGCCTTTCGAAAAAGCTTTTTTATCGAAAACGCTAATTCAAAAAGTGTTTTCTTCGTATTTATACCACCGTATCATGGCCAACTAAAAACGCTTTTTGAAATAGCGTTTTTAGTAAAAACGCTATTTCAAAAAAGCACTATTGGGCCTATATTTCAATCGACATTCCCTTGCTTTTTTTCATTCGCGACGCCTAAAAACTAGAGAAAACTTTTGCAGAGCTAAGTTCTTCGAGTTTTTCTTGCATCATTTAGAAGATTCTCTCTGTCGATCTTTGCAGAGCTCTTTGTTGTAATTCAGACTCGCCATTTACGACTTCACCATTCACAAGGTAATAAACACTCTCTCTTTCTGGTTTCATTGTTATGTATATATACGTATAAGTATGAATAATATGTTCTTTTCTATATATGTATACTTAAGTGTATATAGATATATGTTTTTGTAAATCAATGCAAAACATGGCATATATATACATATGTTTTATTTTTTTTGATTTTTTTCTTCTTCTTGTATTAAACAGTTAGTTTTAGTGTTATTGTAATTATTTTTTTTAGGTGAAAAATTCAGCATGTATTAAAAATAAAAATGTGTAGATAATTATTTAAATAATATATTAAAAATATGTAAATCATTTAAAAATAGTAAAAATTAAAAATTATGTTAATTAAAAAATAGTAACAGAAAATTAATAGAAAAGTAGTAAATAATTCAATTATTTAACGTAAAATTAAAATTAAACAATTCATAATTTTCTATTTACAAAGTTAACAGAAAATTATTTTAACAATTATTTAAACAATTCATAATAATTTAATTTTAACAATTCGTAAAAAATAGTAAATAATTTAAAATTAATTTTTCAAGTTTAGAACATATATATAAATTATTTAAAGAATATGTTAAAAATATGTTCAAGAATATGATTTTAACAATTTGTAAAAAGTAGTAAACAATTTAAAATTAGTTTTGCAAGTTTATAACATATATATAATTATTTAAAGAATATTTTAAAAATATTTAAATAATTGAAAAATAGTACAATTTCTTTACAAATTGAACATAAAAATATTTAAACAATTATTTAAAGAATTCATAAATAAATTAAAAAATTCATAATTTATTTGAACAATGATTTGAAAAATTTTGTAAAAAATAGTAAATAATTTCAAATTAGTTTTGCAAGTTTATAACATATATATAATTATTTAAAGAATATGTTAAAAATATGTAAATAATTGAAAAATAGTACAATTTCTTTACAAATTGAACATAACATTATTTTAACAATTATTTAAAGAATTCATAAATAAATTAAACAATTCATAATTTATTTTAACAATGATTTGAAAAATTTGTAAAAAATAGTAAATAATTTCAAATTAGTTTTGCAAGTTTATAACATATATATATATATATATATATAATACATATAGTCATTTCGTATTTATATGAAAATAAATTTACTATATTATATAAGTAAATAATATTTAGGATAAACTGTCAAATGTGTATTACAATTATTTAGTTGTAAAATAATTGGAGACCATAAGAAGCTCAAAAAGATGCACCATACACAAATTAATAGTATCACAACCAAGTGTAAGCTTCTTTCTTTCGATAAGCATCTTTACATAAGTTTTAAAATATTTAATTTAATTAGTTTGTATATTTATGACATCTCTGTTAGTTATGTTTGGTAGGCAAAGCTAAATAATGACGACAATGACTATGTTTTATTAGGGGGGAAAGATAATACAAGATCGTTGAAAAGGTGTATCCTATGATATAGATGCTAGTGCGTGTTATGATGTTGAAATAGGAACCTCAGTTGCTGTGTTACATGACATGATTATGCAAATGAAGGCTAATAACCGATAACACGTGACTATAAAGTTCATATGTAGATACCCGCAACGACGAAATGGAGATGTCATGATATATAAGAAGTTGCCAATCAATAACGACAGGACATTGCAAAATGTGTTGAATATTCCTTCGAGATATTCTGACCACCAATGTGTTGAAATATATGTTGTAAATGAGGAGGGTAGCACAATGAACATCAGTGGAAGTGGTGCGGATTTGAGTTGGGCAGATGTCTAAACCTACTGTGAACTATTGTCAGGGAGGGGAGATGTATCGGGACTAGGGTCATTTACTCAAATGGTTTCACTTAGCCAGAGTAGCCACATCACAATAATTGAGGAAGGGCCAGGGTAACAAATGTCTAACCTCTTCAGCCCAAATGAAAATTTCTCGCAGGACCTTAGTAATTTTGAACAGTTTCATGACTTTCACAGTCCACCAACACCTCACCCATAATATGCATCTGGCCAAGGTGGGTGCATAGAGGCGGGAGGTCCCAGTGGAAGTCTGGATCCTGTGGAACGCCTAGTTCCCTTAGACGAGACTGGGACACATGTAGATGAAGATGTAGATGTCGTTCAATCTGACAATTTAGATGAAGATATTGATGTTTTAATAAGAAATGAATTAAATGACAACTCTGATGACGATAGACACGAAGAATCGAACCTTAATGAAGCGTTACATGATACTTCAGATTTGCCCTTTTTTATGAACTTGGTTGGGGCAGGAGATGTCGTAGGTGGTCGAGACTTATATAATTACGATCCGACATGGTCAGATGCTAATCCGGAGTTTGCAAAAGGGATGATTTTCAAAGATAAGGATGTGGTGATCCATGCATGTAACTAGTATCACGTGAAGAAAAATAAACATTATCATATTGTGAAAACAAATAAAAAGGTTTGGAGCACCAAGTGCAATTACGATTGCCCTTGGAAACTACGTGCTTGTTTGAAGAAGAAGTACAGTTTTTTTGAGATCACGCAATCTCCCGGGACTCATACATGTTTACATGGGATGGAGAGTTTGGATCACCGCAATCTAAATTCAACATTTATTACACACTTGATTAAGACACAAGTTGCGGTAAGCTGCTTTCAGTTTCAATTTTAAAGTAAGATGTGTTGATATTATTTGTTAATGCCCTTTCTTAGTAAAGTTTGGAGTGTTTGTTTGTTGTGGAGTATAGGAAGACCCTGACTAGAAAATAGTATCCATAATCGAGAATGTGAAAAATAATGCTGGTTTCACAGTTTCATATAAGAAAATATGGCTTGGAAGAACAAAGGCCACTGCGATGGTTTTTGGAGATTGGGATGAATCCTATGAAAAGTTGCCAAGGTACATCAGAACCTTGGAGTTTAGAAACCCGAGTACAGCTGTGATTTTAGAAACATTGGACTTGGGTACGTTGGGTGTTAGGGTACTAGATAGAATATTTTGAGCATTTTGGCCATGTATTGAAGGCTTCAAGCACTGTCCGCCAATTATAGGAATCGACGGTACTTTTCTTTATGATAGATATACAGGAGTTCTGTTGATTGCTACAGCTAGAACTATTACGAAAAATATTTTCCCTCTAGCTTTTGCGTTAGTTGAATTAAAAAACTATTATGATTGGTCATGGTTTATAAAGAATGTCAGGCATCTGATTGTGTCGGGCCAGAAGGGTATCACATTGATTTCTAATCGGCATGCAGCCATATTAAGCACCGTCAAACATAAATGGGAAACACCACGACGAGGGCAACGAGCTGGATTCCATAGATATTGCCTTAGGCACTTTAAAACTAATTACCACAAAAATTTCGGTAACGTTAAAGTTAAGGATCTCATATGGCAAGCTGGGATTGCCCATCAAATGCGAAAGTTTGACGAGGCAATGGATGAAATTAAAAATTTAGGAACAAAGTCAGAGTCGGCGGCAAGGGCGTATCGTGCTTTGTGCAATGAGGACCCAAAAAAGTGGACATTGGCATATGATGAAGGTCATCGTTGGGGAGTTACAACCACCAATGATTCAGAGTGCTATAATAATGTTCTTCGAGGTGCACGAGATTTGCCCATTACTTCATGTGTTCAGGTTACCTTCTACTGTCTGGTGGCCACTTTCGATTATAATCGACTACAAATTCAACGTACCTTAGTAAGGAGTTTGAGGTACACATCCAAAGTGTAAACTGAGATAGAAGAGTGCCAAGCTCGATCGGTCGGCCATCGTGTAACTATCTGTAATTGGTAATGTTATAAGATTTTATTTTAATTGTCTGTATTTATTTTGATTAGTAATAAATTCTATACTTTGCAATGTCTAATACAATTGCCATGTTATTATATTCTAATTCCAGGGCATCGGGTTCCACCGAGGCTCTTACAAGTGCAGCAGGCATGAAAGGGAACCACAAACATGCCGTGTATTTGAATCCTCCGTTATGTGATTGTGGAAAATGGATGATCTATCATTATCCTTGCTCGCACATGCTGGCCGTGTGCGCAAAGTCGGGCAGACAACTATGGCACTTAATTGATCCTAAGTAAACCATGGACGTTTATGCTCACATGTACGAAACATCGTTTGAACCGGTGGTGCATGATATTATTGGGTTGCATAGGATGGTCCAAAGATCATTCTTGATCCGAGTCGGCGACGAGAGCCCACATCTAGTCGTCCAAGTACAAAACGAATCCAAAATGAGATGGACGTTTTCAGAAAACGTCAAACAAATTATTATGGTATTTGTAAGGAACAAGGACATGATAGGCGTAAATGTCCAAATCGAGCTGGCTGAGTTATGTATTAGATAGTAGGTACTTAGCCATGTAATAATGTTTATTAATATTTCTATTTCGGATAATGGATACTGAAGATGGATTTATTTGTATGTATTTTTTGGATTATTTGTGATATTAGTGGGTAGTCACATCATTGCCAGGTGTTACCATTCACATGCGTACAATAGTAACATCAAGTAGTACACCCTTTCACAGCCTTTCATCACATCATCAGATAATAGCAACAGCCTTTTCTCAAATCGTTCACGGGTTTTACTCAGTAAACACAAGAACTTAAGATGGGCTTATTTGTATGTATTTTTGTAGATTGGTTGTGATATCAGTGGGTAGTCACATCATTTATAGGTGATACCATTCACATGCGTACAATATTAACATCAAGTAGTACACCCTTTCACATCATGTAGGCGTGCTAGGGCCCCTTGTTGGCATTGTGCTGACGTTACAGGCCCATCATCGGTCCATATGGATATGGGAGCATGGGGTATGTATTTAAGTTAACAATTTTTCTGTACAAGTAGTTTATTTACAATAATTTTGTTACATAGGGTACGGATGTGCTCACATGTAGACGTGGTGGGTCACACTTGTATGACGTACAGTTACAACCACGTGTATTGCAGTACATAGTATGGGCAGGTTTTTACGGTGTATATCGACTTGGTCAGATCCGGTTGGACCATCCATTGATTATTGTGTTGGTTGAGCGCTGGCGTTCGAAGATGCATACATTCCATCTACCTGTCGGGGAGGCTAACATCACGTTACAGGATGTTGCCATCTTGTTGGGACTACCGATTGACGGGGCCTTTATTATATGCGCACAGATGCATACTACATTATAGGAGTGTTAGGCTCTATGTATGCAGGCATTTGGTGTTAGCCCAGCCGTAGGGGAGACTGACAGTGGTTGCCTTAGGATGACATGGCTCTGTCACACATTCCAGGTCCTCCCACAGGATGCAGATGAGGTTACTGTACAGTGGCATGCACATGCCAATATACTACGACTGCTTGGGGGTATACTGCTCACAGATTACTCTCAGACTATGGTGAGGTTCACATATCTCCCATTTCTACTTGACTTGGACGCTGCCGGGGCTCATAGCTAGGGCAGTGCAGTTTTAGCCATGCTTTACAGGAGTATGTGCCGGGCGACAAGGACTAGGGTGAAGCAGATTGCAAGAGCACTCGTTTTATTACAGGTTGAATATATAGTTCATGTTATGCTTCTTTACATTACTTTTCTTTTATTATAATTTATTCAGTGTGATTTATGGACCCTTTTTGCACAAATATGGGCGTGCGAGCGATTTCCACGCATGGGCCTGCGCCACATGGATGATCCTACTGCTGGGCAGCAGCCATTACTTATAGAGGAGGTGCACTTTCCCGGTGGACCATGGGGAGCTAGGTATGTATAACTGCCTTTTGATTTTTGTTAACACCTCTACACATTTATAATTATAAAATTTATTTGATATTATGTTGAACGTTTATGGCAGATGGAGATCTAGATATCGCACTACTAGTACTTCCACCCATGTGGTCTGCATCTACCGAGATCAGCTGGACTGCTTGTGACTTGACGAGGTATGTATACAATTTTAGATTTTGTAATTCATATTACTTAATTGAAGTGCCGTTGCTTATTAATGGGTACTATTAATGTAAACTATGTAGTTCATATGGAGGCCGTACGATGCTATCATGCATACATTTCCTGATTATTGTCGGGTTGGGAGTGATATATGGGTCACTCGATCCCCTTTGCTATGCTCGAGGTTATTGAGTGGCATTTACCTGATTGAGTTTGCCGACAGTTTGATTTTAGATAGCTTGTACCTGCCACTCATGATACATCGCCCACATTACATGCTATTGACCTGAGAGGTAGACCACTTACTGATTGGACCCAGTTCCATCGACAGCATAAGGACCGATGGCAGCATAGGCTTGAGTATCTTGTAGCTGGGGTGATTAATGCTGCAGACATGCGTTATGACGATCCGTATATGGTATGGTACCGTAGTATCACACGCAGACTGGTAGGGAATCCAGTTCATCGGCCTACTACTAGATACCTTGAGGTTGGCTCCACGGTCGAGATTACGGTTAATATTGTCATAAATTATATATATTTTCGCTGTGAATTATAAATTTTTGAATGCCATAAAAACTTCAACTTATTTTGTAGACTCGTCACATCACGGTCATACATCATTTCGTCAATCGTGCCATATATGCATACAATAGGCCGGAGGCACTACATGACATGTATTTGGTCTGGGACCTGTATAGGTGGTCACTTCATGTCTTACGTGAGCAGCAGCGGATTGCACAACCAGCAGTTCTAGACGCTCCCCCTCCTATGCCACCAGCAGCTCCAACTGCTCCCCCTCCCAGCGGATCATCATCACAGGAGTTCCTGGAGTATTTCGGTGTTGCGCAGCCATCCTCAGTCTACGTGACTCCGATTAGGCCAGTATATACATATCACACCGAGTCACATGATGTGCTTTCATCATCACGTCCGAGTAGTTCTGAGGTCATACCGTGTCGTACCGTCCATTGCCATATTACATCACCTGCTGCATACAACCAAGGGTATTGCTTCTCACCAGTAGGAGATGATGATGACTTTTAGCGATATGTTAACCCATTATTAGCATCTGGGTAGCAGATAGAGACGCCTTTCTTAGCAGAGGGTCGTGACCATTTTGCCCCTACGACACAGCTAGAGGGGCCATTACAGGTCACTCAGGTTAGTAGTGTGTAGCAGATTCATCCAGTGGTGGCACCCCCTACCATTCATACTGAGGGTGTTTCACAGATCACACAGGCAGAGCCACATCCACATCCGCAGCCATAGCTAGAGTCACACCCAGTGCCACAGCCATCGGCAAAGCCACAGCCAGACTCACAGCTAGAGGCACATTCGACACTACGGTCCATCATACGTGTCTTTGTCCGTCGGCCGAGGCCCACGAGAGAGAGGAGGCCACCCCGATGTGGTATAGGAGGCCATGTATAGTAGCGAGATTGTTTTTTGTACGCTGGATAATTAGATTTCGAAACTTGTTGGATATAATAGTTAATGACGATATTTTTTGTTGTAAATAAATTTAGTTATAGCAAAATTAAATTTTACATCATAAGAAATTATGGTTTTGTTCTATCTATGTCCATTTATAAATGAATACAACTGTTGTTATTGACACTGACACTCTTTGTGGAGGAAACAACTAAAGTTGATGATAAATTCATTAAACTGATAAAGTAAAAATAATAAGATAATTTATTTTTTCTTTACCCACCAAAAAAAAAAATATTAATGGATGAAAGTAGTATCAAAACTACTTATCATAACTAAAATATGAAGGCTTGTCATTTTTTAAAGAGGCTGTACCAATGACAGGACAATACTTTAACAGACTCGTCATGTCCTATTACTTGTTGATACATGATTGTCCTATCTTTATCTTCTGGAACCTTTCACGTGAACTTCTTGATAATTGTCATGTCCTATTACTTTTCAATTCATGATTGTCATATCTCTACCTTCTGAAGCCTTTCACGTAAACCCTGCCAGTAACTTCAGTATTGTTATGTGAATTTTGCAGTATCACGTAAAGCCTTTTACCAACGATTAGTATCTTTCAGCATAACGGATTGGTGTGAACCGGTTGAATATCAAAATGGTGTGAGGTCATGAAATGCTCAAGAAACTAAATCTCCAAACATGCCCAAGCAAAAAGGGTTATTGGGTGTATCATCTAGTCATTCAGTTCCAACCAGCACTGTGCATGAAAATTGAAACTCAGCCATCCACATGGTGGGTACATATACAAACCCAATTGGTAACAAATGGTATGGCCAAAAACGTAGCTTCCTCAACAAACCTATTATAATGCACAATATGATGGGTCCGGTCAGCCATATCTTTATTGGCAATGCATCCTTCCAACCACCCCACGGTGTGACCGACGACCAATGTATAAGGTTGCCCTGGAAAGACTTATTTGATAAACGGTGTGAATAAGAGATGTATTGCCGATGGCATGGCCTACGTGTCCTAAAGGCCCTGTCAGCTAAGCTTTTTGGGAGGAGATCACCTAACAGCAAGGTCATAAAAGTGCTCGAATGCGAGATTAATCAAATGTAATGAAGATTAGATAGATATCATTTTACGGAGGACGCGAAGAAAGAATGTGTTGATCCAACAAAACGAATAATAGAAATTATTGAAGATCTGTTGCTAGTTTCTGACCCAAAACTTTCAGACTTCTCAGAAGAAGAAGGTGACGATGATTTTGAAAACTATCTATCTACTAGCCTTACCGTTGCTGAGAAACTACTATGTTGTTATGAATATGGTCCATAAAAGCATGTTCAGATTTGTAGTTCAGTGTGATGCAAAATAAGTTATTATATTTTCATGTAATATATGTGTGAGTTTGGGTTATATTTGCCATTTTGGGGAGGAAAGGTCCGATGAGTGCGAAACTCGAGGGTAGGCTCCTGCAGGTCTCGAGTGACATGCGGGAGTTGATGGCACGTTAATCGGAGTCTCGGTTCAAAAGTTATGTCATTTTTCGGGTTTTGAAGTTAGCAAAAATCGGCCTTCGGGGTACCAAATTAGGGAGGAAAGGTCCGGTGAGTGCAAAACTCGACGAGAGGCTCCTGAGGTTCCCGAGTGACCTGTGGGAGTTAACGGCAGGTCAATCGGAGTCCCGGTTCAAAAGTTATGTCATCTTTTGGGATTTTGGGAGTTAGGGTTTCGGAGTTAGGCAAAATCGGCCTTCGGGGTATCGAATTGGGGAGGAAAGGTCTGGTGATTGCGAAACTTGACGGGAGGCTCCTGCGGGTTCGAGTGACATGTGGGAGTTGATGGCACGTCAATTGGAGTTCCGGTTCAAAAGTTATGTCATCTTTCAGGATTTCGGGAGTTAGAGTTTTGGAGTTAGGCAAAATTGGCTTTCAGGGTACCGAATTGGGGAGGAAAGGTCCGGTGAGTGCGAAACTCGACGGGAGGCTCCTGCGGGTCCCGAGTGACGTGTGGAAGTTGACGACACGTCAATCGGAGTCCCAATTCACAAGTTAATGTCATCTTTTGGGATTTCGGGAGTTAGGATTTTAGAGTTAGACAAAATCGGCCTTCGGGATACCGAATTGGGGAGGAAAGGTCCGGTGAGTGCGAAACTCGACGGGAGGCTCTTGCAGGTCACGAGTGTCGTGTGGGAGTTGACTACACGGCAATCGGAGTCCCAATTCACAAGTTATGCAATGTTGAAATGTTGAAAATGAATTTTAAATTTGCTGGTGCGGTGTTGCTGATTTTAACGCTTTTTCAATTAGCGTTTTCACTGAAAACGCTTTTTGAATTAGCGTTTTTAGTTGGCCATTATGCGGTGGTATAAATATGAAGAAAACGCTTTTTTGATTAGCATTTTCAATAAAAACGCTTTTTCGAAAAGCGTTGAACTCGGCTAAGGGAATTAAGTTTAAACTGCCCCCAGCTCCGAAATAAAGACTAAATAAAGGCTTTGTTATGGAAATTAGCCTTGGTTTGGGTCCTCTATTATTATATAAAATTATGTTGCTCATTTAAAAATTAAAAAATAGCTTCAATATTGCATTCAAAACTTTTTAAAAAATTAAAAAATTAACATAAAAGAAATCAATAATAATTAAGTGCAACAAACTAAAGAGATAAATACAATATATAATATATATAGAATTTTGTGATATATACAAATGGCCTCGGTTCAGTTCAAGGTCGAGCCAGGTCATGTTTGGGTCTCAAAAAATACTAACACGAGACTCGAAACGAAGTGATTGAGTTAGCCAAATAAATCAAGAAAACTAAGTTAGTTTAATTTTCGAGTTTTTCGGTTCTTTTGTACACTCTTCGTTGTACAACATTTGTTGAATTAATTGTCGTAGTTAAAAACTTTTTTTTTTCGGTGGGGGGTGGGGGGAGTTTACGCTAACTGACGCACGTATAGGTGTGTATATTATCTAGCTAAGGTAGAGTTTTTCTACTGCACATCCTTGTGACCTTTCAATAATGGAAATTTACACAGATGTATAATTGAATGTCTTTCTATGGTGCCATGTAGAACATTGCTGGATCAGTTATGCATGGTGACAGATTGAGCCCTGCTGTTTCAACCTAATTTAATTATGAGGCAATGCCTTCTAATTTAGTGCTCATTTACTTTGGTTTGTGAAAGGGTTGATGCCTTATTTCTAGATTTTTAATAGTGCCTATAAAAGATGGTTGGACCATTCTATAATAAGTAGTACCAAACATAAATTATTAATGGCTATGTTTGGATCTTAAATTTGTTGATAAAAGTGAAATTAAACTATTTATATATCTATGTATTAATTTTTATCAGTAATCAAACACAAAATTGATTTTTTGGACAAATAGCCATTCAATTTCTTCTCATTTTCCTGATCACAAAACCAAAAAAGAGAAATATATATGAGACAATGTTTGCATATGAGAAGGATGAACACTTTTAAGAAGACGTGTCCGTACTGGACACGATACAAGTTCAAAAGTGCTCTATTATTTTATTATTTTTTAGAATTGAATACACTTTCAGCACATAGGGGACACGCGTGTCTGTCATATGTACATTGTATCTATCACTTACACATGAAATATGTTGTAAGTTTAAAAAAAATAACTTAAAATTTAATTATAAAATAAAAGTAATGTGATTTTATATTTAAGTTGATGCATCATACATGGTTTTTAATTTTAATATATGTTATTCTTCATTTTTTCAATTATCTTTGAGTGAAACTTTTTTATATTTCACATATAAAAAATATAATTTTATTGCCTTGTTGTGTCTTGTATTTTTTAAAAATTATTATATCGGTATATTCGTGTCGTGTGTCATTGTCTATGCTTGTTAGATTTGCATGCTTGAAAAGATTATTGATGTAATTGTATGGTAAATCATGGGTATTATGTATTGACTGAACAAGCGAACCGCTCATAGTTGTTAATGTACTTTCTAGTTTATTCATATATAGGAATGTATAAATATATATGTATATTTACATTCTCCTACCCAACAGCAAAGCTACTGCTGCATTAGCAGTTGCAATTAAGTTTCAACGGCTCAACTGTACTAATAAAAACATAGGTAGCCTCTTCAGTCTTGAGGTAACAGAGTTATCTTAACTTTGTTAGATTGGAGAACCGTTTTTTGTTTTTGTCTTTCTTTGTTGTTTCAGACTATCAAGGCCTTTGATGGATGATCAACTTCTTCTTCGTGTAGGGTTATACGAATTACATAAAGGCAGGCCACAAGAGGGGCGTGAGGGAGGATCAAATTTGAAATCTCATGTTTTGCATGAGAACCAGTTAATTATTGAGTCACCTCTTGTTAGAAAAAAAACTAAATGAAGACAATGAGGGCATGCTCTCCTTACTTTGATAAAATTCTATTGATATTCTATAGATTTTGAGTATTTATGATAAAAAAAAATAGTGTATTGAGCTTCTAAAACTTAGAAAATTTTGTCTTGGCTTCCAAAATTCAATTTTGTTTTTTACTTCAGTTCTCACAAAATCTAAAAAATTTACCTTAACCTTCTAAAATTGAAAAACTTTTCACCTTGGTCCCTCTCAATAAAATTTCCCGGCCCCTTGTCATTAGATGGGAGAACAGTTTCAATTACTTTCAGAGTAGTTAAAATTGCACAAGAATGCGACCAAAAAGTACAAATATTTAAGCTATGTAAGCACTGAGTGAATCTTTCTTACCACAGGAGTAACTATCTTTTAAAGCTCTGTCAGACTTCCCATCCATCCCTTTAACAATTTGGGAGTGAAGAAACAGGTGAGAATAATCTAGAAATCTAAACTACTAGATCATATAAATTCAATTTTTTTTTTTAAAGTAATTGACCTGTTTGATCATTTATAAAATATCATTGCTAGTCATACCTAGTAGCTGAGACACAACAGATGATTCATGGCCACATGAAGGAGTTGACATGTTTCTCAAAATATTTATTTTACACTCCTGTATTATCATCAACTCCATAATTATTTCAGTAAACAAATTCTAAGATGCATTTATTTCTAGTTCACCATCTTTTCAAACTTGAATCCTGCCTGAAGTATTCATTCTAGCTAGGATTAAGATAAAAGGTTTCATTGACAGTAATTCTTCTGAAATTGTCCTATATGTAAACATATTACAGTTCAAAAAACATTTCTTTTTCGAAATTTGAAAAAGTTCCTATAGAATGCCATGGGTAGGTTACAATACTGAAGATGCAAATTCATGCATGAGGTATAATTTTGTAGGCTGATGCAGTAGCAGCTGTTATCATTTGTTAACATCCTTCTCATAGAAGAAAAAAAATTGTAATAAATAAAGTCAAATTGTGGCAGAAAGTCTTACACAAGGTTCCCATCAGTTTGATACCAATTTGAGTATTATGATTGCCACCATATATATATATATACACACATACATATATATATGCTGTTAAATATTCAGTTGACACTTGATACATGTCACACTACCCTGTGGACTGTGGTTAGTTTACTCTAATTTTTTTTCTTCACATTTATAATGACATGATCAGCTTGAAGATATTCAACAAACACAGATATTACAATCTCATCACCCATAATTAATCTTTCTTAATATGGTGCCATGTCACAAAAAATGTGGAAAACTAATTTTCTTTTCACTTGATGAGATCATATGTATATATATGGTTGCACATCTCTATCAGTAAAAAATGAGGTATAATTGCTCATGGGGTCAGCTACCCTTCATGTTAAGTTGTATCCATCCTCACGTCTCTTGTGGCCGGTCATCCTTCAAGCAATGCATGAAGTTATATATTTGTGTGGATAGTGGCCTTACACAACCTTGAGGAGTAGCTTGTACCAAAACAAAAAAGCAAAGAACAAAAAACAAGTGAGGTATAATTAGAAATATACCAACAGTCACGTAGTTTAGAGGCACCAAGTTGATATAATTAATACTGCAGGTGTTGAGATCTTTATTTCAACTCCCACGAGTGGATGACATTGTGGCTGTTGCTACTGTGATGGTGTTATTGGACTTTTTTCCAGAAAGATGAATATGGTCGACGCAAGGAAGTTCAGGATTAATTGCTACAGAAATTCTGAATTAAGTCAATGAACACAATATTATTTTGTGCATTAAGCAAATGACGCACTATTTGTTAGCCGGACTTGGGTACAGATATTAGACGTAGGTATGTGTCTAGATGTTAGGTTCATCTATTTCTTATACTATAGGTTATGAGGGCTCACCTAAAAGAGTGTTAAAAAATACTGGGAGTCGGCTTCGAAGTGTCCAAAATGCCAACTCCAGGTAACACAGAACGCACCTGTTGAGGTATCAGCCAAAGGGTGAAAATTATTTCCCGGTGTTTTGTTTATCTGCATTTGTCACCCTTTGTAACTTCTTTAATGGCCATCTCAGCTCTTTTAAGGAAAAAAAAACAGGAGAGAAAAGAAAAATAAAGGATCCAGTAATAAACAATAATTGGTTTTATGCTCTGTAATTAAGGAAAAAAAGTATAGTTTTAGGTAGTATTGAATACTCGGTAGTAGCTTCTATTAAATAGTGACATGTGGTGTGTGAATATATCAGTAAACTGAATTGTGGTGCAGTGAAGAGATTTTTAAAAAAATAATATCACATAGCAAAATCTAATAGGGTGTTTTATTAGAAGTTTCTCTAGTCCCAACTACATTATAAATTCAAGTTGCTGATCTATTCACTCACCACGTCTCATCATTTGATAGAAATTACTACTAACCACTCAGTACTATCTAACCACTGACTATTTTCTGTAATTAAGAGAAAATTTTTCAACAAAAACATTAGAGCTCTGCTTGGAATCTAAATTTTTGGTCGGAAAAAAAAAAATGTGAAGGAAAAGTGAATTCATATTTTTCTTTTCCTTTACTTTTTTCACAAAAAAATCCAGAGTTCTAAACCAGCCATAACTCTTATTCAAATAAAAGAATAGCTCTTTACTTCTTCTTATTGTTGTTATTTTTTTTATTACTTTGTGACAGTATTTGTCTTTTTCCTACAAATACCCTTAGCAATCAAGGTAGAGTAAAAGTTTCAATTTTTTTTTATTCTTTGTGGTCTTTTCATGCATTTTCTGCACAAACAAATAGAGATTTTATATTTTTATGAATTAGCACAAGATTTCTCACTAAGGTTGATTTTTATTTTTATTTTCCTCTCTTTCACTTTTCCCCTTTTTTTTTTTTTATTTTTTGGTAAGGCGAGTTTCGTTCACTTGCACTTTCCCCTTCCATTGGCTTTTTACTGTTTTTTTCGGCACCTTTTTTTCTCGTCGCCCAAACAGATCAGCTGGTGAAGGAAGCATTCATGCAATCAATTAATTTGGATCCAGTGGTCTTGTGGTCCATGGCAGTGTATATTCTTGTGGCCTGGACTCACGGTCTACTGATATTGCATCAAGTTATTCACTAAAAGAATAGGAAAATAAACTTCCGGGGGCTTATCTATATTAAAGTGCGATTATATGTAAATACACAAAGTTTAAACTTACCCAATAAAGGATTTCATAAAAGACTGGAAATAGGAACAATGAGAATTTGTGCTCTGGGTATTGTTTGTTCGAACATAAACATTGCCGAATAAAATTTGAATCTGCAGACAGAATATGATTTTTATTGATTTAGTGGCATGAAAAAGCACAGCAATTTTGCAGTCAAAAGCACTATGTTGTTGAGAGAGAGAGAGAGAGAGAGAGAGAGAAGTAAACAGAAATAAAAACAACTCATTAACTGTTTATGTAAGTCCATAAAAAGTGCACACTAATATGCTTACCATGAAATTTCTAGTCAAACTGTTTCTAAAATTTCTTTGAGATGCATGCCTGCCAGGATCTTTGAACCTCATGAACTTGTAAAAATTTCAGCTCCTACCCACCTTATCATTTTGGTTAATTTTTTTTTTATTTTTTGGATGATTGATAGTCTGAGCCAATTTGTTTGTACTACGACTAATTCTGGGACTGTATTGAAAATAATATCCCCATATGAAATTATGCAATGAAACTTAGGATTTGAAAATTTTGCAAAAAATGAATCTGAGACGTACACTACATATGCCGGGAGAGAAATGTAATGGTCATGATCTAAGAATGAAAACTGAGCTCACATTTACAACCTTTTTGTCTTAATACTCTTGTTGTTCTGCAATTAATTCAACTGCAGCACTTTGATTTAATCATAGCAATCTAAGTACCCAGCTCTGATTAATTAGAACTCTGTTTGAGGTATCTTATGATATCAAGTTCTTTAGCCAGTCAACATAATGAGATTTGTAGAAGTTTTTGTAGCAGTTGGAACTGGATTTCAACTATGCTTTGAAAATCTTAACGAACTTGAAAATATATTTAAGCTAGGCTTGTTTAACTTTCGAGCCAATCTCAAATGAGTTTTAATCGAGCCAATTACAAGTTGAGCTCTAATAGTTTAAATTTTTTTTAATGTATGTAAACTTATTGAGCCGAGCTCAAAAAATATTAACAGGTCAATCTATGTAAATTGTTCGGCTGTGTCAATCTATGTAAAATTTTTTTAGGTCAATATTAACAGGTCAATCTAATAGTTTAAAATATTAACTTATTCTGTCATAGGCTTCTCAATTAATGTATAGAAACCTTTTTGGTTGTAGGTGAACAAATTGCTCAATCTACCGCTGTAATGCGTATACCATTGAACAAAGTCTTGCTTTCCAACCACGCTCTTAACGTTCTAGTTGCAAAAGCTTGAGCTATTAGGAATATAGCTTAATAATGCATATTAAGTTCTCCAACAATTTCTGTATAGATCATTGGCTCCTCAATTAATGTATAGGAACCTTTTTGGTTGTGGTTGAATAAATTGTTCAACCTACCCCTTTGATGCGTATACCATTGAATAAAATCTTGCATTCTAACCACACTCTTAATGTTCTAGTCGCAAAAGCTAGCAGCTATTAGGAATAGAGCTTAACAATGTATATCAAGTTCTTTAACAATCTCTCCTCTTGTGTAACCCACAAACGTAGGTCCATAGACTTGTGCAGTGTTTGGAATCAGAATTTATTAAGGAAAAAGTAAAGGAAAAGAAAAATGTGAGGGAAAATATAACAAAATGAAAGAATATTTTTATTCTATTTTTCCTCATCTTTTTTTTTTTTTTTTTTTTATCACCACATCTTCGATCCAAACACAGTCTTAGACTTCATACTCCTAATTTGAGCTCTGATGCCATATTAGCTTACCCCCAAGTCCCAAAATTTAAGTTAGGAAAGGAGTAGAACAATTTATATCATTTTCTCTAACACTAAACAACTTAATATATTGGAGTTCATTACCAGTTGCTTTTGGATAGCTTTAAAGTCAAAAAGTTCTGGTGGTAGGTGGTACTGAGTTTGTTGATAGTCATCTTTATCACATTTTGCGATGTAGCATTTTCTCTTAAAGTTCTCTTCATTTTCTAAAATATTTAGGTTACTAATGAAATAAAACATCACATATCATAATTTAATAAGAATGCCTATGAAAATTTGAAGAGTCACACATTTTTGCTTTCTGGGATGAGAACAAAGAATTTTCTGAAGAGGCAAACAGGCGACGAAGATATTGGTGCTGTTGGTAAGATCAGTATAAACAACAAGGGAGATATGCTTAATGTAAGGATACCCAATAATAGTAGCGACATTACTGTTAAATTTTAATTATCATGGTATCATCTCATTTTAGAAAGAAAATTTTAAATTTTACACCTAACACATCTAATGATTAGAATTTACGTAGTAATGAGGCTCTAATTTTCTTGGATGCTCTTAAATATGTATCATAATATAATTCTATTAATAGGCAATATTAGTGGGTTTCGAAGCCTAGGAACCGCTGGATGAAATCTAAACCTCACTTGGAATCAGGTGCCGAAATGTAATTATAGAAATACCGAACTCAAACAAATTTTCCAGACTTTGCACAGCAGTGAGAAAATGCATTATGTTACCATGTTTGTATTCATTATGTTACACAATCAAACAATCAATTAGTTAGGTTATCATGCTAGTACTATTAGTGTAAAATAGGAATATGCACATATAAATGAGGAAACTTCCGGTTAATGAAAAATACTCTTTTTTTTTTTTAGTTGAACTTACAACACACTATTAAAAGTTTTTCGTGTTATATTCTATGAAGAAAAAAAAAAAACTTGTTTAGATAAAAAAAAGTTATCATGTAATCTAGCATGATTTTTGCATATAATGGTTTCGATACATAATATGTAATTATTATAATACAATTAGTGATCATTAAACTCATTAACCTTATGACTTTTTAATTAACAACTTAGATAATTCATGACTTACGAGTCAATGTCATATTTATATACGTATATGTATATATATTACTGTTATGATATTTTTTCAGTAGTTGAAAATTCAAATTAATAAAATTAACCGGTCTTCTATCAAGTATTGAAAAACTAAACTAAGGGATATAGAATTTCTTTTTATCTAGAACTTTTGTTTGATTGTTTGTCAACCATATGTTTTAAAAGATAACAAATACGATACATCTTAATTTTTAACTCCTGCCCATATTATACCCTCACGTTTATATATTCATAATTTTTAGATTCTCATATTTCTGTGCCAAATCTTTTTACTTTTTTTTTTTTTAAAAAAAAAATCCTATTAAACCTGTATATATAAATTGCTGTTCTTTTATTTGTTCCATCCACTTTTTCATAACCGACGTCGAGGATTGCTGTTGCAACACGACATTTATGTGTTGGATAAAATTGTACCACTCATGACAACACACAATTATTACCATTAGTTGTCAAGGTTAAGTGGTATCTCCTCCTCCTATTTAATGGGAAGGCGCAAGGCTTAAGTCTGAAAGAGAAAAATAGTATTTGGGAGGGTTAAAAAGAGTTTTGAATAAGGGAGATAGTCTATACTATCTATTGTATAGACTATCTATTGTTAATATGGCGTCCCTCCAACTCTTGATTTGTGGCAAAAGCTTGTATATTTGATACATTACCGAGCATTTATTCATATTCTTGACATATGTGGACGATATACTAAATTTCCTAAATTTATTTTTCATAACAATTTAGAACAACTGTGTTTTCTATTGTTTCTTTAGCTTTTTTTTCACTTTGTTGTGTCATACAATCATCCAAATATTAATAATTTTGCACCCAAACTTCCCCAAGAAGAGAAGGCATCCTGTTGAAATTTTCAATTAACTAAATCACAGAGTAAGTATGAAAATGTCAAGGAAGAGAATGTGGTGGTGAAACAACCAAAGAGAAGATAAAACAGTACGGCTCAATGAGAATAAGGCATATTTCTCTCAAGACATGTTTGATAGAATGATATAACCTTGGCTGAACAATGTCCGACGCACAGATGCCCATGAAAAGAATCTACTAGGAACTTCTTTATGATAAGGATCGGTCAAGAACTTTTTTTTATAAGATCTCAACGGTAGCACTATTGTCTAAGTCGCCTGGCATCATCTGATGGCAATGACAGCGGCAACACTATCGTCCAGGTCGCCTGCTGCTTGAACATGTTCGCCTAATTTCCACATCCACCTCTAAACAATTTTTCCATTGGCAAGCTGGAAAACCACCCTTTTCCTATAAGATGAAAAAGAGAAATTGGGCTGGTACAAGACCAATTCTAGGCCCAGTAGTTTGGACTGGGCTAAAACCTTGTTCCCCATAGCCACAGAACTTTAATGAAAACAAAAATTAAATATATATTCTTGTCCATTAAGAAATTTAAACTCATATGCAGTGATTTTTTAATGAGGACTTTTGGTTAGTGAACATACTTATGGTAAATGAATGGCTTGGATTAATAACTTACACTAGTTTGAATGTATGAAAGGAAAAGAAAAGGGAAAGGTAAGATAGGAAAACAAGATGAAGTCAAATAAGGTAAATTTTTTTTTTTTCATTTTCTTGGTTTAGTTAGGGAAATGCAAAGAAAATAAATAAGTTTTCTAAAAAATAAATTTTTTTATTTAGTTACTCAACTAGTAAGGGTAGTAAGAACTAACCATTTGGTCTACAAACTGGTCAAATCCAATGCAAGCATGTCATATGAAATATTTTGGTGTCTAAGGAATTATACATCAAAACTATTTGTCAACGTCGACAATAATAATTAATAATAACACAACTAAGTTTGCCACTAGTCTTGGGCTGATAGTTTGGTCTGGGCTAAAACCTTATTCTAGTAGCTACAGGACTTTTATCCCAAAAAAAAGAAAAAAAAAATCAAATACATATTCTCATCGATTGAGAAATTTAAACCCATCTGCATTGATTTTTTTAATGACAACTTTTAGTTAGTGAACATACTAGTGCTCATGGTAATTTAATAGCATGGAATAATAATTTACACTATCTTTGAATCTTGAAGGATAGGAAAATAAGATGAAGTGAAATAAGCTAATTTTTTTTTCTTTTCTTGGTTAAGTTAGGGACATGGGAAGAAAATAAATAGGTATTTCTCATAAATAAATTAAAATTATTTAGTTACTCATATCATTTCATTTTCATTTTCTTTTGGTAAATCCAAGATCCAAACATATTAAGAGTATGGACAACCCAAGCTAAATAATTGATTTCATATGAAAGTAGATCAACCATTTGGTCTACAAACTAGCCCAATCCAATGCAAGCACACTCGGAATGTTTCATGTTAGCAGTAATATGTGTTTGTGTCTCTATAGGTTTGATTGTGATTTCTAACTTCTAAGTAGGAGAATTAGTGTATATGCATTTGGGCAGATGACATTTGTCAATCTAAAAACCAAGCTTAATTGCCGACATTGATCTTGGTGATTTTGAATTAGTTGTCATATGTGCATTCAAGGTAGTCCCATTCAGCTTGAAGTCAAGGGAAAAAAAAGTCCTTGGTCACAAGTTGTACACAGAAATATATATGGAATGATTCATGGTCAATTCCCCCATGGAATTAGAATGGTAAATGAGCGGAGTAGTAAATTATTCAATTTTGGTTTGAAAACATAGCAAGTTGTAAAACATATATAAATTGGACTTGTTTATTTTTTGAACAGATACAAACGAGTTTCAATTGAGCTGAAGTCATTAACTAGCTTCGATATAGGGTTAAATTTAACCCTTTTATGTGCAAGTTAATCTTAAATGAATTTTTAACAAGCCAAGCACAAGTGAAACTCGAGTAGCTTTGTTCATTTAATGGTCCTATATGAAATATCTATATAAGCCCGAAAGTCAGTGATGGACTCAATGTTAATGGGCTTAATAGTTAAAAATCCTTCGACTCATACATCAATTGGAAGTTTTAAAATATTTTTACATCAATGGAATTTTAAGTTGCAACCTTTTATTTTGTTCATGAATGTATTATCATTTTATGTTGAATATACTTACTGACAGGTATTATCAAATATTAATATTGTGAAAACAAATTTCTTAAAAAAGTTTGTAAACCTATTTTTCAACATACTTTAGCAGTAAAATTTTGCAACATTTAGTTTTAGTTTCATGAAACTAACCCTAAATTTGACCAAATTTTTGATACTTTCATTTGAATTTTACGACGTCGAGTTCATTTGTACCATTTATATGTGAATTTTACTGAAATTAGGAGAACTATTAACAAATTGTAGAACCATTCCTTCAATTGGTTAAGTTGAGGACATTGATATTTTGAAAGTCTCATTCATGATATAGATAATTTTTTTACCGTTAACTTAATGAAGCCTTAGAAAATAGGAGGATTCACTATATATATCTCATAATTTGTTAACTTCTAGATATTTTTAAATGCAAAAAATTGAGTGTTTTAAATATTGATTGTCGAGGGGAAAAAGTAAGTAGGTAGGTAGTGTCCATGTTTTAGGTATTACTTCTGTCATGATCTTTTACATTCTACGTAGTATGGGTCCTATATTGTAATGTTTAAATCTTAGTGACTGATGACAATAGTTAGTACTACTTTATCACTCAATATTTTTCGGTTGAGATAGTCTCATCCCAGGTGATGAATTTATTACATCTTAAAATAGTTAAAATATGAATGAACCGTTCATTGTCAAGGGGACACTAGAACAAACTATTCACAAAAAATTGACAAATTGGTAAGTCTAAATGCGTAATCCAATATTGAGAATTCCGGCACAGCTCCAAGTCTCACAGCCCAATATATCTGTTTTGCGACTTGGGTTGGCATACAGGTTGGAGCAGTTGGTGGGTCGGGTATAGATTGTTTTGTTTTTATTTTTATTTTTATAGAGATATATAAGATATAATCAGGTTTATATACTACAAGTTAACAACATTAGCATAATGAATCCTGCCATTTATTTAGAGTCTTTCAATTACTAACTTTAGTCCATTTGATTCAAACCGAAGTCAGCTCCCAATCCAACCAAGTTCACCTGTGGAAATTTGTATATAAACCGGGCTCAACTTAACCTAATTAAAGCTAACCCAATATCCATATGACCCCAGAGGTGCCCAACTCATACATGAGCCACACCTCTCAAATTGACTCGTGTATCATGGATAGTTTTAAAACCTAACTTTATGAGTGGTGAAGTAAAAATAACGGGTTATTTATGGAGTGTTGAATAAGTTTTTCAATTCAATCCATGGCCTAATCCAAATCCACCATATCAATTGACAAATGGGAAGAGTTTCTACCAAATTACAGGACCCAAAACAACAACCGTAATCCTCTGCCCCAAACTCTTAATTATAAGCTGTTGCCGCCCCCAAGGCATTTGGTCAAGGCATCCAATTAATCACTTGCTAAGAAACAAAAACAATACTACAAACACCTTGTAGGCAAAACACTCAGCAACCTTCATGCCTTGTCAATAACTGCCCACAAAAGAAAACAGGAACAGTGGCCCCAATTCTTGTCCAATCCTGTAAAAATGAAAAAGGGTTTTATCTACTGGGGGTTCACCTGTCCTGGTCAATAAAAAGGTTAAAAAGATTTGTGGGGTAGTAGTAGGTAGTTGGTCACTTCAAATTATCAGAGCAATGACACCGACAACCGATTTGGTGAAAATAAAAAGATGGAAATGAACAAAAATGAGATGGTGACAACCCTGTGCTTGTTGGCTTCATTAGTCGGTAGAGAAGAAGACAAAAGCAAATCCTCAAAATTAATCTTTGGTACTATTTATATGAGAGCTACAATGCTTTATTCTTAGATATGTCACGACACTTTGATTTGGCTAGAAGTTTAGCGTGTATATATGGCAATTCTTGCGTCCAGCACTTTTTTGTCAATCGACATAATTGAGATTTTATCTCACTCCTAAACTTTGGCGTATTAGGGTAAATGGAGATTCAAAGTTGGTGACATTGCATTTCTCTAGAGTAATTCTTTCAAGTAAGTGAGATATAGAAATGTGCTTTTCAGAATTTGTGAAAAAGCTCTCCCTAAAAAATATTAGAAATATCTATCCTTCACGCGTTCATTACTCTTCAAAGTGCTTAAGATGCGTTTTGATAGACCTAAGTTATTATATTATTGTACCATGGTTCATTGGATGGTGATTGCTCCAATGTTGTCAAAACACATGACTCTGGATTTTTAATACAATAGATCCATTCAATGTTATGGGTATATAGAAAATCCTTTTATTGATACCAGCTGGAATGATAAGAAGATAAAAAGGAGAAAAGGAAGCCAGGAGAAAAGAAACGTGAAATTTGACTTCCACCAATTTGTTTAGGGAGAGAAAGTAGAAAGAATGGAAGGAAGAAAACAATTTATACGAGTCTTATATTCTTACATTATGCTAGGGCGGACAATTTCTATGCCACAAGAATTATTTCAACACAAAGCTTAAAGAACCATTTTGATATGCCGCCACAAGACTGGGCTTATAGTCTCTCTCTCTATGTGTGCAGAGATCTTAGTTTAGACATAGAATAATAACAAGAAAGAATTTTACGCTTACAACTTAAAGTTGTTTGAGTGAGTATGACAAGAGTAAATGACCACAATATAAAAGGGATTATAAATTAAAGTATGTCCATAATTTTCCTTTCTCACTGTAAAACAAAGATGAACACCGTCATTCAAATGTGGGAGAAGGGGAGCCCAGGCTCGAACTTAAAACCATGAACGGCAGATGAAAATAGGGGTAGTTTACTTCCTCAATATGAAAATAGCATATTTTTAGGCTTTATAATAGGGGTAGGTCATGGCACATGATTTCAAGGGTTTTCACAGTATATTTACCTTTAAGTCCTCCAGTAGGACTATCAAATACCCACTAATATTCGGTAATCAATCAATCAATGCTTTATAAAGGTTGGTGCACTAGACCTAATAAGTCCTCACACATGGAGCATCCACATGCATTTTTCTGCTTATCAGATTGAGGTTTCTGGAAATGCTTTATTTGCTGACCAATCAATGTTTTACTAGCTTTAAGACGATGTCTCATCGATTTGCTTGACATTCATTTCGAGTGGCGTAGGTTTAAGGAATTTAAAGTTGAAAATTTTATTATTTTAAAAGTTTGTACAAAAAATTTATTAGAATGATGTAATAATAGTATTATTGTAAGTACGAGTCATTATAATGAGTGTTTTGTTTTAAAGTGATTTGTTTTTATCCAATCATATTATTATGGTGATAAATTTTATATAAATTTATTTGTATATATTACACTTTGCAGTTTGATATCTAATTAACAACCATATATCAGATTAGATCAGATTAGATTCAGAGTCAGATGTTTTCAAGTGGTCGCTCAACCATAGGCCATAAGCATTATTCACTATAACATTCCTGGGACTCTTTTTGATGGTTTCCAGCTTTATTCTTCCGCTGTCTACCTATTCAACTCTAGTTTTTTTTTTTTTTTAAATTTATTTAAAGGACCATTTTAATATCCAAGGGAAAAGGAATAGTTGAATAAATCCTCTTAAAGCTCACCTAATCAAGGATGTAGAGCTTGTTCATCACATTCTTTCTTTATTTATTTGCTAACCAGGTGTGCGAGTATGGTCACCTTGAGTAATTTTTGGGTTAGTGCAGTCATTCGTCTCATATAAATTAAGTAAATACCCAACTAAAGATCTTGGGAGTGGCCTCAAAAAATTGGTAGCATCTAAAAGGTTTCAAGCTTAAGATCTTGGAGAGAGTAGATTTCTAAGCCCCAAGTCTTGATCACTAGACTTAATCAATCAAAATGAATATTAATAACTTCAATTGTTATTTCCAGTTAATATGTGAATATGTTGATAGCCAAAAATTGAAGAAGTAATTCTTGATTTCATGGCTTGAACCAACTTCAAATGGATTTATTATTCACGCGGATAATCTGTCAATGTTTCTTATATATGTTGTCCTCTAAAGACCTATTAAAAGTTTCCCGGTTGGCAATCCTTGTACACACACACACACACTCTCTCTCTCTGCATGGTATTCCACCTTTTGAATTTCCATACATGCATTAGTTTTTGGCTGTAATAGAGCTATCTCAGTTGACCACCCACAATCTTTGCAAATTTGCGCTTCATTTCCAGGCAACACCACCTTATGGCATGTATCTGGTAAAATGGTGATTGATAGAATCAAGTGGGTATGCACCAGTACAGTACATATACAATGCAGAAGGGTCACCACCTTAAGGAATGCATCAGTTTGTATGGTTGTACTCTAGCTCGATTGAAGGGTCACAGTTTTGAACTTTTTTTCAAAATAAACAAACAACAACAAAAGCACTAAAACATTATTGGTACACCCAATCGGACAAGCTGCACGTTCATGTCTAACTTTGGGCAGGTTAACACCAGCTGCACTATAGTCGAGAGATGCAAAAGGAAAGGAATGATTAGCAAAGAACGAAGCATAAACGTTGAAGGCAATTAAATCATTTCCACTTTAAGCAACTCTAGATAAGTCAAGGACAGTTCTCGAGTAAAACAGCAAATGCACTCCAAGATGGAGCATGGTTTACTAAAGCAAGACCAACAAAAACAGAAATTAATTAGAGCCAAATGCACAACCGGCCCGGCCTGAGATTTTAAGGACTTTAAATTCAGAGATAAGACCCTCTATATAATTATGAACTTGCGGCTAGTAAAGATTTTTTTTTTTTTCATTATAAAGTGAGAGCACACGACAATTTTACAAACTAAAATTTATAAGAAAAAATTAAAGTAGTAATTTAAACTTACAAGTGTAATAGACAAAATGCTAATACTACTTATCACAAGAACAACTAAACTCTTGTTTTCTCTCACTTTCTTTTTGCTTTTTATTAATTTTTAGTAAACTCCATTAATGTACAAGTGAAGAATAAATCTCTTATTTAAAATTAAATATTTTATTTAAAATTCAATATTTTATTAAAATATTATTTAATTTTTTTATTCTAAATCACTATATAACACTTCTAAATAATTAAGGCCATAAATTTTAAACTTTTAAAAGGGTCTAAAATCTAAATTTAGCTTACTTCACTGCAGGGCCGTATACCTAGTGCCTAATCCAATTATGGCTCGTCTAGTGCTTGAGATTGGGCATCTTTCTTGTGGGACCCATCAGGATTGATCAACGTCCTATCGATCCACTTGACACGCACCTTAGCTATTTTCTCTCTCGAATAATCTCTGTGGAATTAATAATGGTACATTACAAACAATCAAATTAGGTTCAGAATTAAATATTTGTACGCTGTAATCCATTTTTCAACCATCAACTTTCAAGTGACTCAATTCTTGTGGGTAAGAACCATCAGATAAGGTTGAGAGTCAAATATTTTCAAAACTGTAATTTGGCACTTAACCGCTAATGTCGAGCAGATTCAATTCTGGTGGGAAAAAATATCAAATAAAATCAAGAGTCAAATATTTTCAAAAAATAATTTAACACTTAAAGTACTACTGTTTGGGTAATTCAACGTGGGAATGAATTAAGTTGCGAGTAAGATATTTTCAAACTACAATATATCACTCAAAAACCACCGTTCTTCGCAATTGTTAGGGTATTTAGTGTCGGAATATTTGTTAGACAAAATAACTTTGATTGTAATTAATTTTTAAGTTGTGTTTTGATCAAGTTTCAAGTTAATGCTGTCAGAGTATAAGTTCCTGAAACTAAAAGTTACTCAAATATGTTAAAATTTTAGAAGGTCATATATCTCAAACCAAAAGTTCTATTGAGGTCCATAATTTATCGATTTCATATAATTTTTCGATATCTATACACTCATATTTAGCAGGTGTTCGAATGGTCTTTCTATGCATTCGAACAGTTGGGTGTCCGAATCCCTGACTAGAGGGTTCAAACGCATGGGCGAGCTGAGCACTTTTGACACTCCAATTCGTCTCAGGTTAGGAAACATTTCCTACTTCAAGATATACTTTGTCTAAGGCTCTCCAAACACTTCGAACTTTGTATAAAGCCTCTAAAGGCTTCATAATTGATAATGATACATTTAGAGAGTTTTATTGTGCTTCGAATTAAAGTTTATTGGAGTGTTTATTCTAATCAAAAAACAAACTTCACACATATTGTCTTTGAGAGAGTCCAAAGATTGATGTCGAGAGCACGGGAGAATGGTGAATCGTGGATGTCTAGAGATTAAATTTGAAACTTCTACCATAACTGTAGATCAACGCGGAATTGTGGATCAACATGGGTTGTAAATTTATTCTTGTAACTGTTCAAAGTTATAGTGCTGAGTACGTTACTAGTTGTGTGTGGTCTCGTGATTTTTTTTTTAGTTGATAGGATTTTTGCGCTAAAATCTTGTGTGTATTGTCTCTTTACTTTATTAGTTTAAAGTTGTACATTGGATTGATGTATCTAGTTAATTGACCTGTTCCTATAGTTTGAATACTTAGGATAATTAATCAATTATAGGCAAATTTATGCCCTTAAGCTTTTTCAATTGGTATCGGAATGGGCTCACTCAAATTTTTTTTTAAAACAATTGTTTCCTAAAACCACCAAGTGAGACCCTGATTGCTTTGGGACCATGGGTTTATCAAAAGAAGTTATTTCTACACATAAGAGAAATTCTGAACTTCAAACGTCTTATGATGAACTGTGTAAAAAGTTTCATCAATTGATTAAAGTTAATAAAATATTGACCACGAGAGTAAAAAGTACTGAAAAAGAAAAGAACATATTTAAAACTCAATTTGATGATAGCCAAGTTTTGGTGACTCATTAACAGAAAAAGTTAAAACCTTTCAGGAGGAAATTAGCTTTATAAAGGATATTGAATTAGTCACCCGCTTGCAAAAATTGTCAATTTATAAGCTTGATTTAGAACAATAACTGCTTGTTTGTATCTAGAGGGAAAGATATCTATACTTGAATATGAGTTGTCAAAATCTAATCAATCTATCAAGTTGATGAATGCAAGTTCAATGAAATTTGATAATATCTTTAGTGTTCAACTTGACAATGGTAGAATTGAATGCAAAACGGAAGTTGCTGCACCTTGCGAAACTGTTGTTAAGGCTCAAGATAAATCTCTCATATCTGCCAAGGCCAATTATCTTACATTTATACCAACATGCTACTATTATAGATCAAATGGTCGTATCAAACCTTATTGTCCTAGTTTGAAATCCAAGTTTGGATCTCCTCCCCATTTAAAAGATCATCCCCAACAGGTAAGTTATTTTGCCAAATTTATTCCTACATGTCATTATTGTGGATATGTTGGGCACATAAGATCTAGGTGTAACATGCTTAGTAAGACTGCTAATTCATTCATGTATAAGTAGTTTGATAAACGGCATAATCAGATTAGGGTCATAATGAAACAATTGTATAAACTATCATCAAGACCCAAGGCCCATGTAATGCATAAAATTCCTAAGTTTAGGACATTGTGGATGAAAAAATCTGATTTAGAGGTCTTGAATACCCCTAAAAATTCTATAGGGGTTGATCTTTCTTAATAATGTCTTAATTCTGACATAGCCTAGGAAGTTATTTGATTTTTATTCCTTCGTCCTAGTGCTATGATTATAGTTGTAGATTTTTTGAGAATTTTTTTTTCAAATATTTCAAAAAAATACCAAAAAGATTTTCTAATTATAGATTATTTAGTATTTTTTTAATGATTTATTGAGTAATTTTTCATGACAATGATTATATGCATTTGTTAGGTATTATATATGTGAACCACTGTGGGAATACCTGAAGGACTCAAGTCATTGTTGGGTTTGGGGAAACCGATGACTCCGTTCGGAGATGCACCACGTAGCGCCCAATCTACTGGTAAAGGAGGACTGAAGAAGACTGCATACAATGGGGAGCCCTATGCGGCCAAACAATCGTCCTCGAAAGAGCTCAAATCTAAGAGTTTTTTAGAGTGAGTTGAGAAGATACAACTAGGAGACATTTGACCTGAGAACGAAGATCCAGACAGTCAGGGATGAGGTCGCTAATCAAAGAAATCAGAGAGAAGGGCAGCGGCGGTATTATA
The DNA here is from genome assembly GCA_033060915.1 of Euryodendron excelsum. Taxonomy (NCBI): domain Eukaryota; kingdom Viridiplantae; phylum Streptophyta; class Magnoliopsida; order Ericales; family Pentaphylacaceae; genus Euryodendron; species Euryodendron excelsum. The sequence continues at coordinate 27,842,872 of CM065386.1, forward strand.
AGCACCCCATTTTTACCCACTCAGCAATCTCCAATCTGACTAGACTCAAATTCAAACCGACGTAGACACATTCAAGTCCAAATCAATTTTTTAGACTCCATCCAATCAAATCAATCGTTTCGCGAGCTTGCTGGGCCCAACACGAGGTAAAATGACAAAAATGCCCTCCTAGTATTGCTTAGCCCGTTTCCAGTTGGCACGTCTTTCTAGAGATGGTAAGTTCCCATTTCAATCTCAAATCCAATTTCAAATTCAATTCTAATCCAAATCAAATCTGACACGCCTTTTGAGAAAGTTGATCCTTTAGGCGGTAAGTCCATCCAGTTCGACACATTTTTTGAGAAAACTCTTCGGAATGGTAAGTCCCTTCAAACCCGTCGACTAGGACGATAACCCAAATTCCCGAGATGGTAGAACGGTCTACCTTTGGTGCCTGGTAGCTCACCAATGAAGAATGTCTGTTATTTGGCATATCTTTCGAGAAAGTTGATTCCTCAGACGATAAGTCCACCTAGCAGCTTCCCGAGATCAGACAGTCTCCGAAATGAACGCGTACCGTTAGAGTGATAGAAACACTCACAAACAAGTCGACATTGGGAATTGCCAACAAAACCCCTGTCATGGGACCAAACTCGCCTTTTGGCCATGACACTTTTACCAAAGGATGAGATACCTTTGGAAACCAACTCATCACAGACCGTCAGAGTGATGAAAATACTCAACACCAGTGTCAGCTAGCCCACTCCGGTGAAAAATAACCAAATTGCCCCTTGGGCCTTTTTTCAGCACGCTTCTCAAAAAAGTACCTAAGTCCTCAAAGCGGTAAGTTCACTTTTCCAAGATCATCCCAAAGATGATCCAGCATGTTCAAGTGTCTTCCAGTCGGTTCTGAATCAATTCCAAGACTATCCGGTCAAAATGATCATTTTGTCACTAGGCATCTGAGCGCCTCCGAGACCAACACCGGCTTTGGGTATCAAACTGGTTACTTCCCGAGGATATTTCTAATAGTATTCTCAATCTTCTAGCACCTTTTTGGAACATTCTGAGTCTATTCCGGTATACTCTGTGCAAAATGACTATTTTGCCCCTAGTAGGACAGTCACCTTTCCTAACTACACTGGCTCTTCTTTCGAAGATTTTCTTTCCAAAAACTCTTTCTTGGAGTCCAAGTCATGTCTTAGAATCCATGGTTAGAAAACCCTAGTTCCCTTTCCTAAAATTATGACTTCTTATTTTCCTTTAAATCATAGGTTTCTAAAACCTTTATTTTCTATATCAAATCTTAGATTTTCAAAATATCTTTTTCTACACAAAATCATAACTTTCCAAATTCTAGATTTCCAAATTCAACCTTTCCAATTCCATGTCAAATCCAATCTTCTTGTTTAGGAAACTAAGTCAAATTCTTCAATTTTAGAAACCAAATAAAATCATCTATTTTTGAAAATAAAATCTAATCTTTAACTTTAAGAAATAAGAATCAAATCTTTCTAAATTCGAAACTTTCCTAAATTAAACTTTCCTAAAATGAAATTTTCTAAAATCAAAACCTTTCTAAAATGAAACTTTTTTAATTTGCCACTTTCTTAAAATGGAACTTTCCTACTTTAAAACTTTCCTAATTTAGAGCTTTCCAAAGTCTAATCTTTTTTAAACCCTAACTTTCCAAATCATTTCAAGTTAAGTGTTTCTAAATCAAATCAAATCTCCCTTAAATCCAACTTTTCGAATTTGAATATTTCCTAAATCAAACTTTCATAAATCAAACCTTTCAAATCTAAATCAAACCTTCCTAATTCAACTATAGGTTCCAACCCTAGGATACCTTGACCCTAGTTCAAATCTTTTTCTTGCACTTGCACATCATGCATCTTATAGTTCTTTTCAAAGTAGATATAATTGGACAATTGCTAATCAAAGATTCTAATGAGTGAACCTAGGGTGAATAGACATGTAGGTACTGCAAATGCGGGGTATGGTGATGGCTTAGTACGTCTTCTTTGCACATACCAACCTCCGAACCTATATCACTGTTTTTATAGACAAAAAAAAAAAAAAATAGAGTTATTTTAAAAAAGGGCTTAAATATTTTCAAAGGTTGCCAAACAACCTATTTTCTTAAAAACCCTCTCTTGAGGAAGTTTTTTAAAACCTTTTTAAAAACCTTAAGTGTAATCTTCGGATTGTGCTTAGTTTTAGGTAACCTAACTCACCTTAATCAAGTTAGGTGGTGACTCCAAACTCTTTTCCAAAAGCGTTTAGTCAATTTCCAATTCAAACCTAGTCACACTGGTTTTTCTAGGAAGATGAGTTTTAACGAGAGAGTACCGTGTTTTTCTCATTTGCGTATTTTTCTCGAGTGCAAAAAATTGGGGCGCAACAGCTGGCGACTTCATTGGAGACACTTAGAGGGTTAGGCCATTGTCATGTCTCTTCACCCTCACCCATTTGGACTCTTTGATTAATTTTTTCAAGTTTATCCACTTTGAACTTTCAAAATCAAGCTTTTCCGAGTTGTTTTAAAAAAAATATATTGTAGCATGCATTTCATATTCAATTATTGCATTAAGTTTGTCATTCAAGCACTGAATTTTGCATCTTTATTTTTGTAGGTGGATCTTTTTTCACATATTTATTTCATGTTATATTAACTGGCATGTATGTCATAAATGAATAGGAAGGAATGGACAGGATGGATGGGAGTTGTTGGGCCCTTTCCTCCACTTTTGAAAATTTGACACACACACTGTATTGTGTACAAGCATTTGCATACTTGCACTCTTTCCCTGATTATGTCCCTTCTAGTTAGAAGGGGAAACGGTATATTGGTTGTGGGCAAGATGCTGTGTCAGTTTCTTCGCCTACAACCTTTTGATGGTTCCCCCGCTTGAATCACTAACCGATCATGGCACCACCTCAGGGAATGGGCCTAGGTTTGAAGATCTAGGAATCGAGCCTTCTTAGGAAGTGTTAGTAAACCTTCAACCTCATGCTCATGTAGACACCATGCATTGCCGAACCTTTACCAGATTTAAGACATGCACGTCAATTTCAAAACTATGGAGGAAAGGGTGACTGCTTTAATTTTCTTTAAGCCTGTTTATTCCTATCGTTATAATGCTCGTATTCCTGCTATTATAATGCCTGTATAACTGCTCATGCATCTATGTTTACTTTACAAATACATTCTCTCTCTCTCTCTCTCTCTCTCTACTCTATGAATCCATGTTCATGCATTTAATATTTCATGCCAAGATAAGAGTTCCAAAGTAACTCAAGTCACTGCATCTTCATGCATATAATCAACCCAAAGAGAGTGACACCAAGTTTATTCTCCCTTGCATTAAACCTACCCAAAACCCTAAGGGTTCTCCCGTGACCTAAGGACTCATGGCATGCATTTCAAGTCATTCCATAAGAGGGGCCTCGATCCTCTATGCTCATGGAGATAGGATTACCAAGGAGACAAGGGGCAATCAAATAAGGTCTCTCAATGACCTCCTCAACATCAAGCTCAAAGAAAGTAAATTCGAGGACTCAAGAATAGTTTAGGATTTCAAATATAAAAGTAGATAGGTAGAAGTCCCAAGAAAATTGTTCCCTCTCCCCCTATTAAAATGTATTTTAGTTTTGTTGTATTTAAACTTCAAAGTTCAATGTACTTCTTTATTTTTCATGAATGAATGAATGAATGTATGTTCCTACTCAAACGGAAAGGTATCTACATATAGGGACAAATCCCCTATCTCCAAGAAGTGAGCTAACTCCATCACGTTTAGTTTCCCTCTTAAGATGGGACATCCTTAGAACATGCATCGCATAAGGCTTTTTAAAATCAGACACTAACTTGCGACTAGTGTCCTTGTTCTCATTTCATATTTATAGGCAAGGAAAATGAATACTGGTTCAACCTCTTCTGTACTGGTCAAAGCCACGATTCACAAGTTACAAGAGAGTATACCATTGGAAAGCAAGAACTCTAGTAAAGGCATCCCGCATAACCTTCCATTGTCATTCCCAAAGGGACGACTTATGTCCTAAAGGAGCCAAAATACCAAGACCATACCTTCTTAACCATACAACCTCATCAATCCAACATGAACCTAGCCCTTGAAACCTTACTTAATCCTCCTTATTACTGCTTTATCCTTACTCCTCTGCTTGAACCTAAACCCATGGTCACCATAGTTGGGCCCGAACCTCAAACCAATGCCCAAGGAGCCATACAACCCCTGTTACCCTTGGCCCTACCAAAGAAACTGGCTGTATCCAGCCCCTTGCCCGTCCTCACCAATCCTTCACCTATGGTAGTCCTTTTGCCCGTAAACCCAAAAATAACTCTTCCCATTATAACCCAATTGCCAATACCCAGTTTTCATAATGTCCTATGGAATTACTCACCTGATAAAAGCACTGAAGAGCCTATAGCAGAAATAAGAGGGATAACTCGGTCATGATGACTCTACACCTTTGTTGAAGTGGATAGAAAGAGGAAAGGAAAAGATAAAGAGGGGGAAAACTCTAACCAACCCACAGATAAAGAAATATCAGAATTTACCAAAACTCTGGAAAAGGTTGACTATAGCATCATAGAACAACTTAGAAAATCCCCGGTCCATATTTCGATGTTAGGATTGCTACTCACTTTTGAAGTACATCGGGATACTTTGTTGAGGATTCTCAAAGATTCTCATGTGCTTAAGAACTTCACGTCGGATAACCTGCATAACATTGTGAGCCTCATCATGGCTCTGAATATCATTAGCTTCTTTGATGACGAGATTTCTGCTGACAGAACATGCCATTCTCATGGTTTGCATGTGTCTGTAAAAACAAGAGAAAAAATAGTGGCTAAAGTATTGATAGATAATGGGTCGGCTCTGAATGTTTGCCCATATTCTACATTAGAAAGACTTGAAATGGACAAAACTTATTTGAAAAACAGCAATACAGTCATTCGTGCCTTTGATGGTTCCTGGAGAGAAACTATGGGGGAAATTGAAATTCCTGTTGAGATAAGGCCGATAACTTTCACAATCAAGTTTCAAGTCTTGCATATTCCGGTTGTCTACAACTTGTTGTTAAGACGACCTTGGATTCATTTGGCAAGCGTAGTCCCTTCTAGTCTTCATTAAACAGTCAAGTTCATCATAGGCTCCAAGCTGATTTCTGTTTTTGCTAAAAAAGAGTTTGCCATTTACAAAGATGACATCGTCTCACTTGGCACAAAATCGTCCTTGTCTTACATCCAGTCATTTGAATATGTCACTGTCATACAGAAAGAAGATCAAGTGGAGCCAAAATATTCTTAGAATTCTTAGATGATAGCTCGTTACTTCAAAACAAATGGATTCCATCCAAGAAAAGGCTTAGGGAGTACTTATAAGGAAGGCACGAGATTATAGAAATACTGTTGGCCGAACCTACCTTTGGGCTGGGGTATGAACCTACAAGAAAAGAATGAAAAGAGGTAGCATAGAAGAAGAGGGCTGACAAAAAGCAACCATGGAGCTCTTTGATTAATTCAAGCAATTAGAAATGGGAAAGGTGGTATCTGCATCAGATAAAGGTTCAAAGAAGAGAAAAATTTAAGAAGAAACACCCGCCATGATGGCTAATACTGAAGTAACTCAAGATGGGTCCATTTGAGCAATGGTTCCAAGTGAGAACTTGTGTGACTGGGCCAGCGAGGACATCATGCGTGCCCACAAGTTTCGGTACAAAACTCGCTAGAGCAAATCCCGAAGCTTTTGACTTGCCATAAATAAACTTTGTCTTTTTGATTTACTTGTCTTAAGCTTTTAAATCAATTCACTATTAATGAAAAAATGTTCCTTTTTGTTTGATTCATTGTGCATTATTTTCCATGTCAGGAACTCTTGCATCTGACGCCTTACTCAACTAATCCAAAGAATGCCAAACCTGAAAAATAACGACTTTAACACTGAATTTGATTATCAGCAACTGGGAATTACAGTGAATATGAATTATTTGGAAGAAGTACTAGAGAAAATTCAAGAACAAATAGAAAGATATGAGAACCGTAACACCCCGAACATTAAGGAGACAAGATAGTTAATTTGGGGGATAAAGCGGATCCAAAAGAACTCAAAATTGGCACAGGGTTAGATCAATGGTAGCATAAAGAGTTGTTAGAACTATTACGTGCATACTTGGATGTGTTTGCTTGGTCTTATTAGGACATGCTTGGGCTGGATGAATCCATCGTGGAACACAAACTGCCTCTAGACCCGCAGATGAAACCTTTTAAGCAAAAGTTGAGAAGACTTAAGCCATAATGAAGCCTGAAGATTAAAGAAGAAGTCATTAAACAGTTCCAAGTATGATTTTTGCAAGTAGTAGAGTATCCCCAATGGCTAGCCAATATTGTCCCTGTTCCTAAGAAAGATGGCAAAGTACATATGTGTATCGACTTTTGGGACCTCAATAAGGCTAGTCCAAAGGATGATTTCCCTCTCCCACACATAGACTTGCTCGTTGACAACACGGCGGGTCATGAAATGTTCTCCTTTATGGATGACTTTTTGGGGTATAACCAAATCAAGTTAGCCGAAGAAGATCGGGAAAAAACTGCTTTCATCACCCCCTGGGGAGTGTATTGCTACAGAGTTATGCCATTTAGACTCTACAATGCGGAGGCAACCTACCTAAAGGCCATGGTAACTTTATTCATTAACATGATGCATCAAGAAGTAGAAATTTATGTGGATGACATGATTGTCAAGTCCAAACAATGGAAAAACCACCTATTCAACCTATGGAAGGTGTTTGACTCTCTCCATAAATTCCAACTCAAGCTGAATCCTGCCAAATGCATGTTCGGGATATCTTTAGGGAAGCTATTAGGGTTTATTGTCAATGAAAAGGGGATAGAGATTGATCCTACGAAAGTCAAGTCCATCATTGAAATGCCAGCTTTGAGAGGGGAAAAGGAGATCTGGTCTTTATTGGGAAAATTAAACTTCATTAGCAGGTTCATCGCTCAAATGACTCATCTATGCGGACCTATTTTCAAACTTCTCAAGAAAGATGTTCCAAAAGAATGGGATGATAACTGCCAAACAGTTTTTGAGAGAATCACAGAATACCTACGGAGTCCTCCAGTCCTAGTGGCACCTACCCCGGGGCACCCTCTATTGATGTACATGTCAGTTCTGGATACTTCCATGGGGTGTGTTTTGGGGCAGCATGATGAAATAGGAAGGAAAGAGCAAGCCATTTGTTACCTCAATAAGAAGTTCCTGCCATATTGTAAGTAACCCATTTTTGCCCGCTCGATAGTCCCCAGTCCGTCTAGACTTGTATTCAAGTCAATATGGACATATTCTGAGTCAACTCAATTTTTGTCTAATCCAGTCAATCCATCGCTTTGTGGGCCCGCAGGGCCTAAATAGAGGCAAAATGATCAAAATACCCTTGGGGGCATTGTTCGGTCCAATTCCAGTAGGCACGTCTTCTCGAAGACGGTAAATCCCCTTTTTCACGTCCAATTCCAATTCCAATCCCTCCCTTGAGAAAGTTGATTCCTCGAGGCGGTAAGCCTATCTTATCCGGCATGTTCCCAAGTGAACTCTTCAGAACGATAAGTCCCTTCAAACCCGTCGACCGGGACAAGACCCCAAGTCCCTGAGATGTTAGAACGGTCCACCTTTGGTGCTTGCTAGCCCGCCAATGCAGAAATGTTTGTTTCGGCACACCTTTTGAGAAAGTTGATTCCTCAGGCGCTAAGTCCATTTAGCAGCTTCCCAAGATCAGGCAGTCTCGGGAATGATTACGAACTATCAGAGTAACAAAAGTACTCGAAAACGTCGCAACCATTAGAGTAGCAAAAACACTCGTAAACAGGTCGATATAGGGAATTGCCAACAAACCCCTATATCATGAGACCGCCGTCAGAGTGGCGGAAACACTCAATTTTTGGCACGTTTCTCGAGATAGTACCTAAGTCCTCAAAACGGTAAGTTCACCCTTCCAAGATCGTTCTAGAGACGATTCGGCATGATTAGGTGCCTTCTAGTCAGTTTCGGGCCAATTTTGATACTTTTCGGTCAAGATGACCATTTTGCCCCTAGGCATTCGAGTGCCCTGGGGACCACACCGGCTCTGGTTATCAAATCGGTAACCTCCTGAGAATGCTTTTTATAGTATTCTCGACCTTTCATTATCTTTCCGGATCATTCCGAGTCGATTCCGGCAAACTCGGTGCAAAATGACCGTTTTGCCCCTGGTGGGTCGGTGGCCTTTTCCGACCACACCAGCTTTGGGTATCAAACTGGTAACCTTTGGGAACATTCTAAATAATGTTTTCAAATCTCAAGTCTTCTTCTGGGACATCCTGAGTCTGTCCTGGAAGCTTTCTGGTCTGGTCAACTCTTTCAACACATCCTGTCATCATTTTTCAAGTCTAATTTCTCTGGGACCTTATTTTAAGGGTTTTTGTCCCTTTCCAGCCTTTTGGGCCATTCCCGGCCCTTTTAAATCCTTCCCGGACCTTTCAGAGCCACTCCTAGTGAAGTCAGACTAAAAATTACATGGTAGTCACTAGTACAGGCGCCCAAATCTTCTGAAGATACTTTGCTTGCTGACCTTAAAACTTTCCTAAGTGGCTGGCGCGACAAATAGGGGCGCCAAGCCAAATATTGGCCTGGAGCCACTCTTAGTGGTGCCGGAAGAAATTTTGGCTTGGTGCCACTGCAACAGGCACCAGGTCATTCTTCTATTTATAAATATAGAGCCTCTTCCAGCGTGAAAGAGGTCCAAAAACTCAGTCTAAAAACCCTATTATTCGATATACAAAACTCGTAGCCTCTCTAAACCCTAGTCTCCTTTAGGTTTTCCAAACCCTAGCCTCCATACACAAACCCTAGCCTCTTATACACTCATACACACTCTCATACACTCATACACTAGCCTCCAAAGCCTCCATTGAAGACTTGAAGTGCTGCAACCCGAAGCTCTAGAAGATCAAGTCATGTTCCCGAAGATCAAGACGAAGGCTGAAGCAAAGACCAAAGCAAAGCAAGAAAAACAAAGCGCGTAAAGCAAAACAAAGTAAAGAAGACACAGGGTAGGCTCTCTATTTAAGTTTACACATCTTTTCCCTCTTTCTTCTCTCTCCGAATCCACTTGAGTTTTCTTTTATTTTAATCTCCCATCTTCTTCCCCCCTTTTCTTTCATGCTTGAAACAAGGGACTTCCCGGTCCATGTGTAGGATTAGGCTATTGGAGGTCATCATGTCGGGGGCTTTCTTTTAATCTAACTGGAGACCACGTGGGTTCGGCCCCCTTGATTATGTGGTGAAGCCTTTAACCTTGTATGTTCACGACCCCAACTTGCATTGTGCATATCATGATCTTGCATCTCTCCAAAATCTGTTTTAAAACTCGTTTTCAAAACTTGCATTAACATCGTTTTCAAACTTGCATCAAAATCTTCTTTTTCAAAACTTGTTTTCAAAATCACAATCCTAAGGTGATTCTAGCCTTTCCATGGCTAGGGTGGCTTTAGGAAAGTGTTACAATTAAAGTGACTGATATGGCCCATATTTTCAAAATCCTCGTTTTCAAAACCACTATCTTAAAGTGGTTCTAGCCTTCTTATGGTTAGGATCGCTTTAGGAAAGTGAGATATTTTTATGAATGTTCCAAAAACTCTGCTTTCAAAACTCTCCTTCTAAAAATCTCTTTTCCAACATACTTTCTAAAAACTCTCTCTAACCTCTTTTCCAAAATTGTTTTCTAAAACTCCATTCAAAAATCTATTTTCCAAAACTCTCTCCAATCTCCTTTCCAAAAACTCTCTTTTCAAAATTTGCTTTCCAAAAAAACTCCTTTTTAAGATCTCGTTCCAAACCTCACTTTCCAAAAACTCTCTCAAGTCCACTTTCCAAAAATCCCTTTTTAAGATTTCTTTCCACAAATATTCCTTTTCAAAATCCACTTTCTAAAATCTCTTTCCTTAGAGCCCAAGTCAAACCTTAGAACCCACGATTAGGAAACCCTAATTTTCTTTCCTAAAAACATAGTTTTCAATTTCTTATTTTGGCCTCAAAACCTAGGTTTCCAAAACCTCTTATTTTCTACATCAAAACTATATATTTCTAAAACCTATATTCTACATCAAAACTATAGTTTTCCAAATCTAGGATTTCTAAAACTTCACCTTCCAAATTCATGTCAAATCAAATCCTCCATTTTAGGAAACCAAATCCAATCTTCCCATTTAGGAAACTAGATCCCATCCTCTGTTTTTGGAAAAAAAATCAAGCTATCTCTTTTAGAAACAAAATCTAATCCTTTGTTTTAGGAAATAGAAATCTCAAATCCTTCTAAATCTAAATCTTTCCTAATTCAAATCCTTCCTAATCTCATACTTTCCTAAACCTTAAGTTTCTAAAACTTAAACTTTTAAATCTTTCCTTAAACTTTAAATTTTCAAATCTTTCCTAAATTCCCACCTTGCTTAATTCCACGCCTTTCCAAATTTCAACTTTCCAAATCTAAGTTTTCAAACCTTTCCTTAAACTCAAACCTTTTCCTAATTTCAAGTATTTCTAAAACTCAAATTTTCAAATCTTTCCAAACTCAAGACTTCCTTAAGTCAAAACTTTCTAAAAACGAAACCTCCCCTAAGTTAAAACTTTTCAAATCTAAAACTTTCTTAAATTCTAAACTTTCCTATTTCAAAAAAATTCCTTTTTCCTAAAACGAAACCTTTCTTATTTCAAAACTTTTCTAAATCAAAACTTTCCTAATTTGAAAACTTTCCTAAAATAAAACTTTCCTAATTTAAAACTTTCCTCAATTGAACATTTCCTAATTCAAATATTTCCTAAATACAATCTTTTCTAATCTTCCAAGTCCAACATTCGAGTAAAATCTTTTCTTAAAACTCTTCCAAGTCAAATCTTTCTAAATCTCAAGTCCTTCTGAAATCCTATCTTCCTAGCTCTAGGTTTCCTAAATCTTTATCTTTCCAAATCAAAGTCTAATCTTTCTAATTTCAATTTCCAATCTTCTATTCTAAGTTCAAATCAAATCCTTTTTCAAATAAAAAATCTATTTTCTATTGGACTTCTGTCCAAACTACGACTGACTTGATTCCTCAAAAAGGATACGTAGGCAACTCTCATAGGTGCGGTCACAATCTTTTTCAAGCTTTTATTTCCATAATCTTTTTCAAATCTCCAATTCCAAAATCTATTTTCAATTCCCTGCTTCCAATTTCTAAAACTTTCTTTCAAAATCAAATCTATCTTCTCAAGTCTCTTTTCTAAAATCAAATCAATTTCTTTTCAAATCTATTTCCAAATCAAGTCTTTCTATTGCATTTACATATCATGCATCATGTCTTTTCAAAAATTCTTTTCTAAAATAGGTAGTTTTGGACATTTGTTAGTTGAACACTCTCATAGGTGAATTTAGGGTGAATAGACATGTAGGTACCGCAAGGGCGGGTTAGGGTGATGGCTTAGTGCATTTTTTCTACACGTAACCAACCTCCGAACCTAGGATCACTGTTTTCGAAAGACTAAAATAGAGTTTATTTTCAAAAAAGGGCTTAAATATTTTCCAAAGATTGCTAAACAACCTGTTTCTTAAAAACCCTCTCTTGAGATAGTATTTTCAAAATCATTTTCAAAATCATTTTCAAAAATCCTAAGTGTAGTCTTCGGATTGTGCTTTGTTTTTAGGTGATCTAACTCACTTTAATCAAGTTAGGTGGTGACTCCGAATTGTTTTCCAAAAGCTCTTTATTTAAATTAATTTTCATTCAAACCTAGTAGCACTCATTCTTGTAAGAGAGTGAGTTCTAACGAGAGAGTTCAGTATTTTTCCCGCTTGTGTGTGTATTCCTCGAGTGCGAAAAATCTGGGTGCGACTTATATGAAATAAAGTATTCTGATCTCGAGAAAACTTGTTGCGCACTAGCTTAGGTAGCCCACAAGCTTCGACATTACATGCTCTATCATACCACTTTTCTCATTTCTCAAATAGACCCCCTCAAGTATGTATTCGAAAAACCGACATTGTCTAGTAGAATTGCACGATGGCACATGATCCTGTCAGAATTCAATATAATATTTACTGCCCGTAAAGTAGTCAAAGGGTAGGTAATAGCTGGTTATTTGGCCGAGAACCCTGTCGATGATTACCCATACATGGAACCTCAATTCCCTGACGAGGATATTCTATGCACCAATGATGTGACTGAAGGACAAGTGAAAACCAGATGGAAGATGTATTTTGACAGAGTTGCTAATAAAAGGGGAGCCGACATTGGGGCGGTAGTAGTATAAAAAATAAGTAGTCATTACCCCATTGTGGTTAAGTTATAACTAGAACCATGCACCAACAACATCACTGAATATGAGGCTTGTATTCTTGGCTTAAGGCTAGCATTGAAAATGAAGATTGACGAATTGGCTATTTTTGGAGATTCAAATTTAGTTATTCAACAGTCCAGAGATGTATGCCAAACCTGAGATGCCAAACTCTCCCTGTATCACCAACAGATCAAGGATTTGTGTCAACTATTCAGAAGTATAGATTTTCATCACATACCCCAGGAGGAGAACAACTTCGTTGATGCACTAGCCACTCTAGTCGCAGTAATCAAGGTTGACAAGGGCACCAAAATACCTCCTCTCCAAATTTTCACTAGAGAGACCCTTTCTTATTGCCTTCACACAACCACTGAGCCTGATGGGCAACCATGGTTTTATGATATCCAAAGATACATCCAAACCAGGGCATTCCCTGATGTAGCCTCACAACAAAATAGGAAGACCATTTGTCATTTGGTAGGACATTACTTTGTGCATGGAAATGAGCTTTTTAGAAGATCGTGGTTTGGGCCTTTGAAATGTGTCAATGCCATTGAACCCAAAACTATCATGGAGGAGGTACATGAGGGGGTTTACAGTCCCGATATGAGTGGCCATAGGCTCACCAAGAAGATCCTTTGGACAGGGTATTATTAGTCAACAATGGAGTCAAATTGTATTAAATACGTTCTCTGGTGTCATAAGTGCCAAATACACGGGGATACGATCAGAGCGCAGCCCACAGAACTCCATTCCATGTCAGCCCCATGGCCTTTTTCTATGTGGGGAATAGATATGGTTGGCCCCATCACCCCTAAAGCCTCCAACGATCATCGATTCATCCTGGTTGCCATTGATTATTTCACTAAGTGAGTGGAAGCAATCTCCTATGTTCATGTCACCAAGAAGGTCATGAAAAGGTTCATAAAAAACCACATCATCTGTCAATATGGAATTCCCGAATCACTCATCACTGATATGCCTCCAACTTGAATAATGAATTGATATCAAAATTTTGCCAAAGGTTTCGAATCACCCATCGAAATTCAGTTACCTACCATCCCCAAATGAACGGAGTAGTTGAAGCAGCCAACAAAAACATTAAGAAGATACTTCGAAAAATGATTGACAATTACAAAGATTGGCACGAGAAACTTCCCTTTGCACCGATGGCTTATCGAACCACCATGAGGGTATCTAATGGAGGTACTCCTTTCGAGTTGGTATACGGCACAGAGGTAGTCCTTCCCATTGAGATTGAGATTCCTTTCCTAAGGATCTTAATGAAAACCAAGTTAGATAAAGCAGAATGGATCAAAGACCAATATGCTCAACTCTGCTTGCTAGATGAGAAGCGGTTAGCTGTAGTCTATCACACTCAGTGCTACAAATGACGAATGGCTAGGGCATTTGATAAGAAGGTGCGGCCTCGATCATTCCAACCAGGAGATTTAGTACTAACAAAGGTATTCCCCCACCAGGAGGCAGCACAAGGGAAATTCGCTCCAAATTATGAAGGGGCATTCGTGGTTAAGAAAGCCCTATCCAGAGGAGCTCTTATTCTAGAGGAAATGGATGGCCATGAATTCCCTAGTCTGTTGAACTTCGATGCTGTCAAACATTACTACATATGATTTTGGAAACTAAATCCTTGGTTTCTGTTCGAAAGTAATAAAATTTACTTTCCCTAATTGTCGCGCCCAGATTTTTCGCACTTGAGGAATACTCACACAAGTGGAAAAAATGCTGTACTTTCTCTTTAGAACTCACCCTCCTAGAAGAATGAGTGCGACTAGGTTTGAATTGAAAAATAGGTTTGAATAAAGGGCATTTGAAAAAGATTCGGAGTCGCCACCTAACTTAATTAAGGTGAGTTAGGTCACCTAAAAACTAAGAATAATCCGAAGACTACACTTAGGGTTTTTGGAAAACGATTTTGGAAAACATCCTCAAGAGAGGGTTTTTTAGGAAAACGGGTTGTTTGGCAACCTTTGGAAAACATTTAGCCATTTTTAGAAATATAACTCCTCTTGGTCTTTGAAATCAGTGATCCTAGATTCGGAGGTTGGTTACGTATAGGGAAGACCTACTAAGCCATCACCCTAGCCCGCCCTTTCGGTACCTACATGTCAATTTACCCTAGATTTACCTATGAGAGTCTTCAACTAACTATTGGCCAATCCTATCCACTTTGGAAAAACAATGTTTAAAAAGAAGAAACTAACATGATGCATGATATGCAAGTGCAATAGAAGAGAATTGAAAAATAGATTTGGAAAGAGATTGATTTGATTTGAAAATAGATTTGAAGAGATGGAATTGAAATTGGAAAGTTTGAAAATTGAAAGTAGAAATTTGAAAATTAAAATTTTGAAATTGAAATTTTGAAAATAGATTGGAATTTGAGATTTGAAAATATGGAGACCACACCCATGAGGGTGGAATTGAAAGTTTGAAAAGTGTTGCAACTGCACCTATGAAGGTTGCCTACGTATCCCTTTGGAGGAATCAGGTCAGTCGTAGTTCGGACAAGAATCCGATTGAAAAGAGATTGATTTGAAGAGAGAGAGATTGGATTGGAAGAAAGAGATTGAATTGAAAATTGGATTTGATTTGAGATTAGAAGAGAAGATTGGAAATTGAAATTGAGAAGATTGGACTTGCTTTGGAAAGATTGATTTTGGAAAGGCTTGGTTTTAGGAAACCTAGACTTAGAAAAGAGAAGAGACTTAGAAAATATTTGACTTGACTTGGAAGGTTTAGGAAATTAGGGAAGATTGGATTTAGGAAATGTTTGAATTAGGAAAGGTTCGATTTAGGAAGGTTTTAGAATTAGGAAAGTTTTCAAATTAGGAAATTTTTTTGAAATAGGGAAGTTTTGAAAATTGGAAAGTTTTGAGTTTAGAAATTTTTCGAAAAAGGAAAGGTTTTAAGATTAGGAAAGTTCCCAAATTAGGAAAGTTTTGAAAATCGAAAAGTTTTGAATTTAGAAATGTTTTCAATTAGGAAAAGTTTAGTTTAAGAAAGGCTTAGAATTTGGAAAGTTTCAAGTTAAGAAAGTTTTGAATTTTGTAATGTTTTGAAAAAGGGAAGTTTTGAAAGTGGAAAAGTTTAAATTTAGAAAGTTTGGAAGTTTAGAAAGATTGAACTTACGAAAGTTTTGAATTTAGGAAACTTTGAATTTGGAAAGATTCGAAATTTAGAAAGTTTAGGATTTAGAAAGTTTTAGAGTTTTAGAAAATCTTGAAATTAGGAAAGGTTTGAGTTTAGGAAAAGTTTGAAAACTTAGGTTTGAAAAGTTAAGATTTGAAAAGAAGGTAGAATTAGGAAAGGGTTGAATTAGGAAAGATTTTTATGTTCAAGTTTTTGGAAACTTAAGGTTTAGGAAAGTGGAAGTTTAGGAAGGATTTGAATTAGGAAAGATTTGGATTTGGAAGGGATTGGATTTGGTTTCTAAAAGAAAAGATTTGACTTTGTTTCCAAAAACAGAGGACGGGATCTAGTTTCCTAAACGGGGAGATTTGATTCGGTTTCCTAAAGGGAAGATAGGATTTGGTAAGGATTTGGAAAGGAGATTCTAGAAACCCTAGATGTGGAAAATTATAGTTTTGCCGTAGAAAAGAGGTTTTGGAAACATGTATAGTTTGGATGTGAAAACAAGAGATTTTGGAAACCTAGGTTTGGGGCAAAGTTTGAAAATCATGTTTTTGGAAAGAAAATTAGGGTTTCTTAATTGTGGGCTCCAAGGCTTGACTTAGGCTCAAAGGAAAGAGTTTTTGGAAAGTGCGTTTTTGGGAAACGAAGGTTTTTCCAGAAGGGAATCTTAGGGAGAAATTTTTGGAAAGTAAATTTGAAGAGGGAGTTTTTGGAAAAAGATTTTAAAGAGAAGGAGTTTTGGAAAGTGTGCTTTTAGAAACGTAGATTTTAGAAGAAAAATCCTAGAGAGGAAATTTCTAGAAGGAAGATTTTGGAAAGAGAGTTTTTTAAAAAGGTTTTTGGGGAGAGTTTTTTAGGAAGGTGAATCTAGGGAGTGTTTTTAGAAAGTGAATTTTGAGGAAAAGATTTTGGAGAGGAGTTGAAAAAGAGAGTTTTGAAAAATAGATTTTGGAAGGGAGTTTTTGAAAACAATTTTGAAGAGGAGAGTTTTAGGAAAGTATGTTGAAAAAGAGATTTTTAGGAAGAGATTTTTGAAGAGAGAGAATTTTGGAAAGTATGAAAACGTCTCACTTTCCTAAAGTGATTCTAACCATAAGAGGGCTAGAACCACTTTAAAAAAGTGGTTTTGGAAAACAATAAGATTTGAAAATATAGACCAAAAAGGTCACTTTTAATGTAACACTTTCCTAAAGCAACCCTAGCCATGGAAAGGCTAGAATCACTCTAGAATTGTGGTTTTGAAAACAAGTTTTTGAAAAAGAGATTTTGATGCAATTTTGAAAACAAGTTTGAAAACGATTTTGAAAACAACTTTGAAAACGGATTTTGGAAGATGCAAGACTATGATATGCACAATGCAATTTGGGGTCGTGAACATACAAGGCTAAGGCTTCACCACATAATCAAGGGGGCCGGACCCACGTGGTCTCTAGTTAGACTAGAAGAAAGCCCCCGACACGGTGACTCTCCAATAGCCTAATCCTACACATGGACCGGGAATCCCCTTGTTTCAAGCATGCAAAGAAGGGGGGGGGGGGAAGAGATGGGGGATTAAAATAGAGAAAATCCAAGTGGGTTAGGAGAGAGAAGAGAGAGGGGGAAAGTGCAAAAATTTAAATAGAAAGCCTACCGTATGTCTTCTTTATTTTGTGCGCCTTGCTTGTCTTCAATCTTCGGTCTTCGGTCTTTGTCTTGATCTTCACCTTCAGTCTTCAAGAGTTGTCTTCAAGCTTTGGATTGCAGCTCTTCAAGTCTTCAAAGGATGGTTGAAGGCTAGTGTATGAGTGTATGGGGAAGTGTATAAGTGTATAGGAGGCTAGGGTTTGTGTAGGGTGGCTAGGGTTTGGAGAACCTAAGGAAACTAGGGTTTTGGAGGTGCTCGAGCTCTGTATATCGAAATATATGATTTTTAGGTTAAGTTTGCAGACCCCTTTCACATTGAATGAGGCTCTGTATTTATAGATGTTAGACAATACTAGCGCCTGTTGCAGTGGCGCCAGGCCAAATTTTACAGTGGCGCCACTAGGAGTGGCGCCAGGCCATTTTTTGGCTTGGCGCCACTACTAGTGGCGCCAGTCAATTAGGAAAGGTTTAAAGTCGGCAAGCAACGTATCTTTGACTAGATTTGGGTGCTTGTACTAGTGACTACCATGCAATTTTTAGCTTGGCTTCACTAGGAGTGACTCCGGAAAGTCCGGGAATGATTTGAAGGAGCCGGGAATGACCCGAAAGGCCGGAAAGGAGCAGGAACACTTAAAATAGTGTCTGGGAGGTTTTTGACTTGAAAAGTGAGGACAAAATGTGTCGGAAAGGTTGACCGGGCCTTTAGGGGCAGAACGGTCAATCGGACTAGGAAGTTGCCGGGGCGAACTCAGACTGTCCCGGGAGAAGACTTGGGATTTGAAAACATTATTTAGAATGTTCCCAGAGGTTGCCAGTTTGATTTCCAAAGCCGGCGTGGTCGGAAAAGGAGATCGGCCCACCAGGGGCAAAATGGTCATTTTATACCGGGTTTGCCAAAACTGACTCGGAATGATCCGGAAAGGTAAAGGAAGGTTGAGAACACTATAAAAAGTAGTCTCAGGAGGTTACTGGTTTGATACCCAGAGCCGGTGTGGTCGGAAAAGGGAGATCGGCCCACCAGGGGCAAAACGGTCATTTTATATCGGGTTGGCCGGAACTGACTCGGAATGATCTGGAAAGATAAAGGAAGGTTGAGAATACTATAAAAAGTATTCTCAGAGGGTTACCGGTTTGATACCCAGAGCCGGTGTGGTTCCCAGGGCATTCGGACGCCTAGGGGCAAAATGGTCATCTTGACCAGAAAGTCTCGGAAAAGGTCCAAAGGACAATTTGATCATTTTTCACCGAAGTGGGCTAACAGACACTGGTGTTGACCTGGGTTTTGAGTGTTTCTGCCACCCTAACGGCGGTCGTCGTGACACAGGGGTTTGTTGGCAATTCCCTATATCGACCTATTTATGAGTATTTTCGCTACTCTAACGGTTTTGTGAGTAGTTTCGCTACTCGGACCGTTTCGAGGAATAAAATGTCTCGAGAGAGGGATTGGAAAGGGGACTTATCGTCTCTGAAGTGACGTGCCTGATTTAGAACCGTCTCGAGGAATAAACTGTGTCAAGAGAGGGATTGGAAAGGGGTCTTACCGTCTCCGAGGAGACGTGCCTGGATTGGAACCATCTCGAGAAATAAACTGTCTTGAGAGTGGGATTGGAAAGGGGTCTTACCGTCTCCAAAGAGACGTGCCTGAATTGGAACCGTCTCGAGGAATAAACTGTCTCGAGAGTGGGATTGGAAAGGGGTCTTACTGTCTTCAAAGAGACGTGCCTGGATTGGAATCGTCTCGAGGAATAAACTGTCTTGAGAGTGGGATTGGAAAGGGGTCTTATCGTCTTCGAGAAGACGTGCCTGGATTGGAACCGTCTCGAGGAATAAACTGTCTCGAGAGAGGGATTGGAAACGGAAAGGAAAGGACAATGCCCCTAAGGGCATTTTGGTCATTTTGCCTCTATTTGGGCCTGATAGGCCCGCGAAGCGATGGAAAGACGGAATTTAGACCTAGAGAATTGGTTTCGATTGGAATATGCCTACAATGACTTGAAAATAAGTCTGGACGGAGTGTAGATTGCCGAGCGGTCAAAAATGGGGTGCTTACACTAATCTCAGCTAATCAGTCAGACATGGTCAAAATTCAGTGGTAAAGCTCTATGGACTAAGAAATTTAATTTTGAAATGATGAGAAGCGTTCGTTTCATCTCCTATACAGTCAAAAACAACCATTGTCAAACCATTAGAGCTGGTTATTTTCTTTCAAAGAAGTCCCCTAATCTGGTGATCGTACTAGGTCAAAGTAAAGCACTAAGGAAAATGCGTTAAAAAAAAGGTCCAGAAAGTGCTATTATTTCCAAAAAAAAAAAAAAAATTATCATCTACAAGATAGAAAAACGCAAGGTAGACAAACATAGAAAAGTGCTAGTAGACCAAAATCATCAACAGTGATCACTAGTATCAAAAGCAAAGTAGAATATTAGGTTTGAGCCTTTTCCTCTTCTTCCAAAGTAAAACGCACGTCACGAACCTTAAAGTCCTTTTAGATCTAGATTAAATTGCTTAGTCTAAATGAGCTTGCTAGAATATGATCTTGGCAAAGAAAGTTAGGTGACAGCTCAAGTAACATTTAAAAACTTCTCAACAGAAACCAGAGACTTGGCTAAGGAAAGAGAGAGAGAGAGAGAGAGAGAGAGAGAGGGAGAAGAGAGAAAATAAGCACATTCCCGAGGATGGGGTGAAAACCTGAGAGGGCGCCATAGGTAAAAAAGTAGGGATGTGGCAAGATACAAAACTGTCAACCTTAGTGAAAACCTGCAAAGGTGCCTTGGTGCAAAATGACTGAACTGGAACTAGTGAAAACCCTCACAGGCACCAGTAGTAAAAATAGCAACCAAAAAAAAAAAAAAAAAAGAGGAGGGGCTAGGGCGTAAGAGATAATCTAAGGCATGAGCATTCCCAAAAATCACAAGTCTGAAAGCAACAGTGGGTAAGTCAAAAGATGTCTTGAAAAGCATTCTCCGGATTAGTCCAGTTAAGGTTAGAGGAAGCAGAGGTTCTTTTCTCGGGGCAATAAGTTAGTCAAAGCATCAAACAAAAAGGAGTAATTTTTTATTTAAATTTTCTCAAGCTTGCTTTTTGTACTAACTGTGCAGGAAAAGTATCTCAGATGTGTGAAAGGCTACAAGTCCATAAGGCAAAAGTAGAAAATACTAAAATGAAGTCTGTCTCTCTACAAATGCAGGAATCAATAAATCTAGGAATGAGGGGCAAAAATATAGCGCTCTCCATCATCATTAGAAGAGGAATCAACTAGGGAAGGATCAACCGGCTCGCCACCAGCAAGAGGAGCACTCGAAGAAGCACCAACTGTTGATGATCCAAGCCAGCCCAGCTCATAGTCTGCACATCTAGCTAGAAGCATATCCCTCTCTCAAGCAAGGGACTCCATAGTCTCCCACAAAGACCGAATATTACAGTATCATCCTCCAGGGGAGTGGAAACATTTGGGACACGTCGTGACCGCTTCTGTCCCCACGAAGTGCTTAAGGGTAGGCTATCGTGTGTCGATCTGGTTGCTGCTAGCTGTATCTCTAAGGAAGCTACTTGAGTATCTCTCGCCCTCAACTAATCATACATCATGTGTATCAATCTTCCGTTTTGCTGCTTATAGTGACGTCCCTGAATAATCATAGCTATCAAAAAGTCTGTGTACCCCATGGGGGGCAAAGGAGTCTCAAAGAGTAGATCCCTAACCATGCTGGGACCTAACACATATCGTTAAGGCTAATAATGGTAGTTCTCAGTCTCCAGGGGCATGTCAAAAAATGGACTGTCATCATCCACGCGAGGAAGCAAAGATCTCCATATGTCCATGACTCACTCTACTAATGTTCTCAGGATCGACGCCTCAAGGACAAGGGTAAACTTAGTCGCCAATGCTAGATAGGGAATTTCTTGGCTTCTACCAAGTTGCCACAAAACTCAAATCCCAAAGAAGGGAGCAATGCCCTGTAGGCCTGCTAAAGGCTCGAAGACCCTCTCGGGAGATCAAACTTTCAAGCAATATCTACCCACCAGTCCTGAATACCACCTAACCATGCTTGATCTCATGCTCTGAAGGTAGTTAGCCCATGCCACAGTAGTCTGTTGGAACCTCTCATTATTCATGATAGCTCTCTGAGATCTCACCAAGGAGCTTATATGGTCAAGCTTAGGGTACCACATATGCTAGAATAGGGGAGTAATAAATAAGTACCCGATCGCCCAAAGCTGGAAGAGCACAACACATCCTTGAAAGTGAGCATCAACCCCCTGCTGGAATCTAGTAAAGCTCACAAAGGTCTCCCCCATAACCACAGGAGCATAGGAGTGCCTCTCACAAACCCTGACAAGCAATGCACACAATCGGCAGTCAACCAAATCATTTCCTCGTGGAAACATCAATAAGTTCAGAAGAAGTAAAGCTAGAGTGACCATACGAGAAATGGACTAGTCTTGAGAAGTATGCCAGTTGTCGCGCCCAGATTTTTCGCACTCGAGGAACACTCACCCAAGCGGGAAAAATGCTGTACACTCTCGTTAGAACTCACCCTTCTAGAAGAATGAGTGCGACTAGGTTTGAATTGAAAAATAAGTTTGAATAAAGGGCTTTTGAAAAAGATTCGGAGTCGCCACTTAACTTGATTAAGGTGAGTTAGGTCACCTAAAAACTAAGAGTAATCCGAAGACTACACTTAGAGTTTTGGAAAACGATTTTGAAAATATCTCCTTAAGAGAGGGTTTTTAAGAAAACAGGTTGTTTGGCAACCTTTGGAAAACATTTAGCCCTTTTTTGAAAAATAACTCCTTTTTGGTCTTTGAAATCAGTGATCTAGGTTCGGAGGTTGGTTACGTGTAGGGAAGACGCACTAAGCTATCACCCTACCCCGCCCTTTCGGTACCTACATGTCAATTTACCCTAGATTCACCTATGAGAGTCTTGAATTAACAAATGGTCGATCCTATTCACTTTAGAAAAACAATGTTTGAAAAATATGATGCATGATATGCAAGTGCAAGATGAGAGAATGGGAAAATAGAAATTAATTTGAAAAGAAATTGATTTGATTTGAAAATAGATTTGAAGAAATAGAATTGAAATTGAAAAGTTTGAAAATTGAAAGTAGAAATTTGAAAATAGAAATTTTGGAATTTTGAAAATAGATTGGAATTTGAGATTTGAAAAGATTTTGGAAACCGCACCCATGAGGGTGGAATTGAAAGTTTGAAAAGTATTGTGACCGCACCTATGGAGGTTGCCTACGTATCCCTTTGGGGGAATCGGGTCAGTCGTAGTTCGGACCGGAGTCCGATTAAAAAGAGATTGATTCGAAGAGAGAGATTGGATTGGAAGAAAGAGAATGAATTGAAAATTGGATTTGATTTGAGATTGGAAGAGGAGATTGAAAATTGAAATTGAGAAGATTGGATTTTGATTTGAAAAGATAGATTTGGACTTGTTTTAGAAAGATGAAGGTTTAGGAAACCTAGACTTAGGAAAGAGAAGAGACTTAGGAAAGATTTGACTTGACTTAGAAGGTCTAGGAGATTAGGAAAGATTAGATTTAGGAAATGTTTGAATTAGGAAAGGTTCGATTTAGGAAAGTTTTGAAATTAGGAAAGTTTCAACTTAGGAAAGCTTTGAATTTGGAATGTTTCAACTTTAGGAAAGTTTTGAATTAAGAAAGTTTTGAATTTAGGAAAGTTTTAGGTTTAGGAAAGTTTTGAAAATTGAAAAGTTTTGAATTTAGAAATGTTTTGAAAAAGGGAAGTTTTGAATTTGGAAAGTTTTGAAAATAAGAAAGTTTTGTTTTAGGAAAGGTTTGAAAAAGAAAAGTCTTCGGTTTAGGAAATGTTTGAATTAAGAAAGTCTTAAATTAAGAAAGTTTTGAGTTTCGAAAAGTCTTAGATTTGGAAAGATTTGAAGTTTAAAAAAGTTTAGAGTTTAGAAAGTTTTTAGGTTTAGAAAGATTTAACTTAAGAAGGTTTCAAATTTAGAAAGTTTAGAATTTGGAAAGATTTGAAATTTAGAAAGTTTAGGATTTAGAAAGTTTTAGAGTTTGAATTTTAGAAAGTCTTGAAATTAGGAAAGGCTTGAGTTTAGGAAAGGTTTAAAAGCTTGAATTTAGAAAGTTAAGATTTGGAAAAGGGGTTGAATTAGGAAAGGGTTGAATTAGGAAAGATTTGAAAGTTGAGTTTTAAAATTTAGGAAATATTTTTATGTTCAAGTTTAGGAAACTTAAGATTTAGGAAGGATTTGAATTAGGAAATATTTGGATTTGGAAGGGGTTGGATTTGGTTTCTTAAAGAGAAGATAAGATTTGACAAGGATTTGGAAAGGGGGATTCTAGAAACCCTAGATTTGAAAAATTGTAGTTTTGACGTAGAAAAAAAAAGGTTTTGGAAACATGTATATTTTTTATGTGAAAACATGAGGTTTTGGAAACCTAGGTTTGGGGCAAAGTTTGAAAATCATGTTTTTGGGAAGAAAATTGAGGGTTTCCTAATTGTGGGTTCTAGGGCTTGACTTGGGCTCTAAGGAAAAGTGATTTTTAGAAAGTGCGTTTTTGGAAACGGAGGTTTTGGAAGGAAAACCTAGAGGGGAATTTCTAGAAGGAAGATTTTAGAAAAGAGAGTTTTTGGAAAGATTTTTAGGAGAGATTTTTTTTAGGAAAGTGAATCTAGGGAGTGATTTTAGAAAGTGAATTTTGAGGAAAAGATTTTGGAGAGGAGTTGAAAAACGATAGTTTTGAAAAATAGATTTTGGAAGGGAGTTTTTGAAAACAATTTTGAAAAAGGAGAGTTTTAGGAAAGTATGTTGAAAAAGAGATTTTTAGAAAGAGATTTTTGAAAAGAGAGAGTTTAGAAGGTGTAAAAAAACATCTCACTTTCCTAAATCAATTCTAGCCATAAGAGGACTAGAACCATTTTAAGAAAGTGGTTTTGAAAACAAGGTTTGAAAATATAGACCAAAAGGCCACTTTTAATATAACACTTTCCTAAAGCAACCCTAGCCATGGAAAGGCTAGAATCACCCTAGAATTGTGGTTTTGAAAACAAGTTTTTGAAAAAGAGATTTTGATGCAATTTTGAAAACAAGTTTGAAAAGGTTTTGAAAAACAACTTTGAAAACGGTTTTTGGAAGATGCAAGACTATGATATGCACAATGCAATTTGGGGGTCGTGAACATACAAGGCTAAGGCTTCACCACATAATCAAGGGGGCCGGACCCACGTGGTCTTTGGTTTGACTAGAAGAAAGCCCCCGACACGGTGACTCTCCAATAGTCCAATCCTACACATGGACCGGGAATCCCCTTGTTTCAAGCATGCAAAAAAGGGGGGGGGGGGAAAGAGATGGGGGATTAAAATAGAGAAAACCCAAGTGGGTTGGAGAGAGAAGAGAGGGGGGAAGTACGGAAAATTAAAGAGGGAGCCTACCTTGTATCTTGTTTATTTTGCGCGCCGTGCAGTCTTCGGTTTTCGGTCTTGATCTTCGTCTTTCGTCTTCAAGAGTTATCTTCAAGCTTCGGGTTGCAACTCCTCCAGTCTTTAAAAGATGGTTGAAGGCTAGTGTATGAGTATATGGGGGAGTGTGTAAGTGTATAGGAGGCTAGGGTTTGTGTATGATGGCTAGGGTTTAGTGTAGGGTGGCTAGGGTTTGGAGAACCTAAGGAAACTAGGGTTTTTGGAGGTGCTCGAGCTCTGTATATCAAATTGTGTGATTTCTAGGTTAAGTTTGCAGACCCCTTTTACGTTGAACGAGACTCTGTATTTATAGAGGGAAGACAAACCTGCCGCCTGTATTTATAGGAGTGGCGCCATGCCATTTTTTGGCTTGGCGCCACCAGCCATTTAGGAAACAATTAAGGTCGGCAAACAATGTATCTTTGACTAGATTTGGGCGCCTGTACTAGTGACTACCATGTAAACTTTAGCCTGGCTTCACTAGGAGTGACTCCGGAAAGTCCGGGAATGATTTGAAGGAGCCGGGAGTGACCTGGAAGGCCGAAAAGGAGCAAGAACACTTAGAACAGTGTCCCGGAGGTATTTGACTTGAAAAATGAAGATAAGGTGGGTCGGAAAGCTTGACCGAGCCTTTAGGGGCAAAACGGTCAATCGGACTAGGAAACTGCCGGGACAGACTCGGACTGTCCCGGAAGAAGACTTGAGATCTGAAAATGTTATTTAGAATGTTCCCAGAGGTTGCCGATTTGATTTCCTAAGGCGGCGTGGTCGGAAAAGGAGACCGGCCCACCAGGGGCAAAACGGTCATTTTGTACCGGGTTTGCCGGAACTGACTCGGAATGGTCCGAAAAGGTAAAGGAAGGTCGAGAACACTATAAAAATTATTCTCGGGACATTACTGGTTTGATACTCAAAGCCGGTATGGTCGAAGAAGGAGACTGGCCCTCTAGGGGCAAAACGGTCATTTTGTACCGGGTTGGCCGGAACCAACTCGAAATGATCCGGAAAAGTAAAGGAAGATTGAGAATACTATAAAAAGTATTCTCGGGACATTACTGTTTTGATACTCAGAGCTGGTGTGGTTCCCGGGGCATTCGGATACTTAGGGGCAAAATGGTCATCTTGACCGAAAAGTCTCAGAAAAGGGTACTAAAAGCAGTCTGGTCATTTTTCACCGAAGTGAGCTAACAGACACTGGTGTTGACCTGGGTGTTGAGTGTTTCCGCCACTCTCACGGTGTGAGTATTTCCGCTACTCGGACGAGGTTGATGATTTGTGAGTATTTCCGCTACCCGGACGGGGTTGATGATTTGTGAGTATTTCCACTACTCGGACAGGGTTGATGATTTGTGAGTATTTCCGCTACTCGGACGGGTTTGATGATTTGTGAGTATTTTCGCTACTCGGACGGTTGAGTATTTCCGCTACTCTAACGGCTCTGAGAGTATTTCCTCTACTCTAACGGTTCTGTGAGTATTTCTGCTACTCTAACGGTTGAGTATTTCCGTTACTCTAACGGTTCTGTGAGTATTTCCGCTACTCCAACGGTTGAGTATTTCTGCTACTCTAACGGTTCTGTGAGTATTTCCGCTACTCTAACGGTTGAGTATTTCCGTTACTCTAACGGTTCTGTGAGTATTTCCGCTACTCTAACGGTTCTGTGAGTATTTCCGCTACTCTAACGGTTGAGTATTTCTGCTACTCTAACGGTTTTGTGAGTAGTTTTGCTACTCGGACCGTCTCGAGGAATAAACTGTCTCGAGAGAGGGATTGGAAAGGGGTCTTACCGTCTCCGAAGAGACGTGCCTGGATTGGAACCGTCTCGAGGAATAAACTGTCTCGAGAGAGGGATTGGAAAGGGGTTTTACCGTCTCCGAAGAGACGTGCCTAGATTGTGAGTGTTTCCGCCACTCTAATGGTTTTGTGAGTGTTTCCGCCACTCTAACGGTTTTGTGAGTGTTTCCGCCACTCTAACGGTTTTGTGAGTAGTTTTGCTACTCGGACCTTCTCGAGGAATAAACTGTCTCGAAAGAGGGATTGGAATTGGAATAAGAAAGGACAATGCCCCTAAGGGAATTTTGGTCATTTTGCCTCTATTTGGGCCTGACAGGCCCGCGAAGCGATGGAAAGATGGAATTTGGACCTAGAGAATTGGTTTTGATTGGAATATGCCCAAAATGACTTGAAAACAAGTTTGGACAGAGTGTAGACTGCCGAGCGGTCAAAAATGGGGTGCTTACACCAGTCACTTGAATGAGCTCTCATACCCATCACAAACTCAAAGCAGGAAAATAGGAACTCCACTGGAGCGCAAGGAAACTAGGGCAAGAAGAAAGACAAAAGGATTGCGTGCTGGAGCCTAAGCTAGGATGAGACAATCGTGATGCAACCATCAGGGAAGATAGGTCCCATAATGTTAATAGAATCATCTCAGAAGCCAAGGAGAAAACCATACTGGTGAGGAGTGGGAGTAAGCTAGCACTCCCCGAAGCGGAAAAGAGACAAGCCAGGCTGCCAAAAAGGAATCACCGCCTCCATGAACCCTATAATAAGCTACACCAACAGGAGTGAAGCCACCCGACCAAAGGACTGGCGAAAGATGTCTGGCTCATCCGGAGGATAACTGTCATGCCAAGCTCTCAGCCGACTCAGAATTGCGCTTGTAAGAAGAAAAAAGAAGAAAAAAAAAGTGAAAAAGATTTCAAATGTTAAGTCAAAATAAATTTTCTACACATTTTGGTTTTAAAAGTCAAGTTTTTAGTCAAAAATAAATTTTTCACACATTTTGTCTTAAAAATTTTCAATTTCGAGTCAAAACGAATTTTCTTAACATTTTGCCTTCCAAAAGTCAATTTTAAGTCACAACGAATTTTCTACACATTTTGTTCAAGTTTCAAATCAAAATAGTTTCTAATTCAAAATCACAAGTTCATTCCAAAATAAATCTCATAAATTTTTAGTCAAAGTCTATCTCAAATTTCTTCATCAAAAAGAGTTCTATTCTAATCAAGGTTTTTTTCAAAAAAAATTTTCCTCTAAAAAGTCTTCTTCAAAATTAATTTTAAAAAATTCTCAAGTTTTTAATCTTCCAAAAAATCTTTATTAATTTCCAAGTTTTCCAAATTTAAATCTTCTAAAATATTTTCCTCAAAAGTTTTTATTCAAAAATTCTTTCCAAGTTTTTCCTTCAATAGTTTTAGGCCTCCCCGAGTTTTTCGAGGCTTTCTCTGGCAAAATGGCTCCTCCCTCAAAGGTTTTATATCTTTTCCCTTCAAAAAGATTTCATTTCAAAAAATTCTCTAACGCTTTCCTTAATTTCAAAATAATGTCAACAGAGCTCCATTTAAAAATAGTCCCTACAACACCCATGATACTAGAACAAGACACAAATAATGCATTTCACAATATCACAATCACATAATGTCAACACACACAAAAGAATCTATGCCCATTTTCAAGATTTTCAAATTTTCAAAGACATGTTCTAACTTTCAAAAATCCAATTGCTCTCACGATTGTTGTAAAAATCTTTCAAAACAAATTCAAATATTTTCTAAAATATTCTCACATTTTTCTAAGGGTTCAAGTTAAATATTTTCTCTATTTTCTAAATTTTCTTATTTTTCAAACTATTTTCTATTTTTCAAAAAATTAAAAATTCAAAAAGTTTTCAAAAAATAACGAAATTTCATACAGCTGTTAAACACATTTTTCTAAGGCACATAGTATAAAAATTTAGCTGAAAAACTCAATACCCAAAACTATATGAACAAATCCACAATTCCTGTAGAAACCCTCTTCACATAAACATGTACAACTGCCTAAACTCAATCAAACAAGCATCAAAATGTGGAAACAACATCACCAAAGCATTCAGAGCACATCAAAAGATTGATTTCAATTATTTGCACAATTCGAACGGAGTTTTACATTTAGAAATTAATGAAAAACAAAGACTCACCTCTTGGAGTTCGCCAGCGAAATTTTCTTCTCCGGTGACTATTCCGGTGACGGTAACCACTTTCGGCACTTCTCCGATGTTCCCCAAAGTCACTTCTTCAATGCACATGGCTTAACACTCGAAATCCTTCACAAATTCTCTCTCAAAACCTGGCAAATCACAAGTTTCGATTCTAAAATTTACTAGTTTTTATTCTAGAACCTAGTGCCACTAGCAGTGGCGCCAAGGTTATTTTAAATCAGGCGCCACTCCTAGTGGCGCTAGTGTTAAAATTCGGACAGCTTTGCCCTTCTTCTGGGAAAACTCGATTTCAAATGCCCCCGGGGTCGGATGTCCATTTTCGAGCTCCAGTCTTCTAAGATTTTCAAACTCCATCCCTCTGATGGTATCGCGGTCAACATGAGACTCTTACTTTATCATTTTATGTCTTTGACAAGCAAAGATAGCAAAAGAGGGGCAGTTATAAGCACCCTATTTTTGCCTACTCAGCAATTTCCAATTCGACCGAACTCAAATTCAAACTGACAGAAGCACATTTAAGTTCAAATTAATTTTCAAGACTCCATCCAATCAAATCAATCGCTTCGCAGGCCCATCAGGAGGCAAAATGAACAAAATGCCCTTATGGCATCGCTCAGACCGTTTTCAGTTGGCATGTCTTCTTAGAGACGGTAAGTTCCCATTTCAATCTCAAATCCAATTCTAATCCAAATTAAATCTGGCACGCCTTTGGAGAAAGTTGGTCCCTCAGGCGGTAAGTCCATTCAGTTCGACACATTTTTTAAGAAAACTCTTCGGAACGGTAAGTCATTTCAAGCCCATCAGCCGGGATGGAACCTAAGACCCTAAAAAGGTAGAACGGTCCACCTTTTGGCGCCTACTAGCCCGCCAATGACGAATGTTCATTATTTGGCATGTCTTTTGAGAAAGTTGATTTCTCAGACGATAAGTCCACCCAACAGCTTCCCGAGATCAGGCAGCCTCGGGAATAATCGCGTATAGTTAGAGTGGCAAAAAGACTCACAAATATCGCAACCATCATAATGGTGGAAATACTTGCAAACAGGTCGACATTGGAAATTGTCATGGGATCGAACTTGCCTCTTAGTCATGACACGTTTACCGAAAGACGAGATACCTTTGAAAACCAACTCGTCACTGACCGTCAGAGTGACAGAAACACTTAAAACCCGGGTCAACACCAGTGCCTGCTAGCCCACTCCAAGTAAAAAATGACCAAATTGCTCCTTGGGACTTTTCCAGCACGTTTCTCGAGAAAGTACCTAAGTCCTTAGAACGGTAAGTCCACCATTCTAAGATCATCTTTGAGATGATCTGGCATGTTTAAGTGCCTTCTAGTCGGTTTTGGACCAATTTCGAGACCATTCGGTCAAAATGACCATTCTGCTTTTAGGCCTCCAAGTGCCTTCGGGAACCACACTGACTCTGGGTATCAAACCAGTTACCTCCTGATGATGTTTTTAATAGTATTCTCAATCTTGTAGCACCTTTCTAGAATATTCTGAGTCTATTTTGACAAATTCAGTACAAAATGACCGTTTTGCCCCTAGTGAGCCAGTCGTCTTTTTCAACCACATCGGCTCTGGGTATCAAACCGGCAATTCCCCAGAACATTCTAAATAGTGTTTTCAACCTTCAAGTCCTCTCATGAGACATTCCAAGTCCATTCTGAAGGTTTTCCAGTCTAATTGATCATTTTGCCCCTAAGGGCTCGACTGACCACTTCAACAATCTCGACATTGTTTTTCAAACCCGTTACCACCGAGACACTATTTCAAGAGTTTTTATCCATTTTCAGCCTTCCAGATCATTCTCGGCCTCTCGAAACATTTCTGGATCTTTTAGAGTCACTCCTAGTAGAGTCAAGCCAAAAATTACATGGTAGTCATTAGTACAGGCGCCCAAATCTTTTGCCTTACGTATTAAGGGTTAAAAGATTTATTTCTTACCGCCCTTAAAACTGTCCCAAGTGGCTGGCGTCACTAGCAGTGGCGCTAAGCCAAATATTGGCCTGACGCCACTAGGGGAAATTTACTCTGGCGCCACTGCAACAGGTGCCAGGTTAGTCAGTTGGCTATAAATATAGAGCCTCCCCCTACGTGAAAAGGGTGTGCAAACTAATTCCAAAAACTCTATTTTTTCGAATTACAGAGCTCGAAGTCTCTCCAAACCCTAGCCTCTATACACTTTAACCCTAGCTTATACATACTCTATATACTCATACATAAGACTCCAAAGCCTCCATTGAAGACTCAAAGTGCTGCAACTTGGAAGCTCTCGAAGATCAAGCAAAGCAAAGCAAACAAAGTAAGCAAAACAAGAAGAAGACAAAGTAGGCTCTCTTTATGTTTATGTACTTGTCCTCCCCCCCCCCCCCCCCCCCCCCCCCCCCCCCCTCCTCTTCTTCCTCCTAACCCACTTGGGTTTTCTCTTATTTTAATTCCCCATCTTCTACGTCCATTTCTTACAAACAAGAGACTCCCTGATTCATGCATAAGAAGGACTGTTAAAAATCACCGTGTCGGGGGCTTTCTTCTAGTTTAACCTTTGACTGTGTGGATTCAGCCCCTTTGATTATGTGTTGAAACCTAACCTTGTATGTTCACGACTTTACTTTAAAATTGTTCTCAAAAGTTGTTTTCAAAACTTGCTTCAAAACTCTTTTTCAAACTTGCATTCAAAATCTTATTTTCAAAATCACCATTTTAAAGTGATTCTAGCCATTCCATGGTTGGAGTTACTTTAGGAAAGTGTAATATTTATAATGACTATCAAGGTCCATATTTTGGGTGTAAACCCTAAATTATTTTTCACTAAAACCACAATCTTAAGATGATTCTATCCATTCCATGGTTAGGGTTGTTTTAGGAAAGTGTGATATTCAATGTGACCATATTGGTCCATATTTCAAATTCATGTTGTTTTCAAAACTACCAACTTAGAATGGTTCTAATCTTTTCATGGTTAGAATCATTTTACAAAAGTGAGACATTCAAAAGATCTCAAAAGTCTATATTCAAGTCCTTTTTCCAAATTGCTTTTCAAACTTCTTTCCAAAAACTCTCTTAAAAAATATACTTTATAAAAAACTCTTTATAAACTTCCTTCTAAAAAAAACTCTTTTTCTAAAAACTTCCTTAAAAAATCTCTTTTCTAAAAACTTCTTTCAAACATCTCCTTTTCAAAAACTCTTTTTCTTGGAGTCCAGCTCATGTCTTAGAATCCATAGTTAGGAAACCCTAGTTGCCTTTCCTAAAATTATGACTTCTTATTTTGCTTCAAACCATAAGTTTCTAAAATCTCTATTTTCTACATCAAATCTTAGATTTTCAAAATCTCTTTTTTTACACAAAATCATAACTTTCCAAATCCTAGATTTTCCAAATTCAACCTTTCTAATTCCATGTCAAATCCAATCTTCTTGTTTAGGAAACTAAATCAAATTCTTCAATTTTAGAAACCAAATAGAATCATCTATTTTTGAAAATAAAATCTAATCTTTAACTTTAGGAAATAAGAATCAAATCTTTCTAAATTCAAAACTTTTCTAAGTTCAAACTTTCTAAATTCGAAACTTTCCTAAAATGAAACTTTCTAAAATCAAAACCTTCCTAAAATGAAACTTTTCTAATTTGGCATTTTCCTAAAATGGAGCTTTCCTACTTTGGAACTTTCCTAATTCAGAGCTTTCCAAAGTCCAATCTTTCTTAAACCCTAACTTTCAAAATCTTTCTATGTCAAGTGTTTCTAAATCCAATCAAATCTATTTTCAAATCTCCTTTAAATCCGACTTTCCTAATTCGAACCTTTCCTAAATCCAACTTTCTAAAATCAAACCTTTCAAATCTAAATCAAACCTTCCAAATTCAACTATATGTTTTAACCCTAGGATACCTAGACCCTAGGATGCGTAAACCCTAGTTCAACCCTAATTCGAAGTTAGGAAGTTTCAACTCCTTTGTAAAACTCCTTTCTAAACCAAGATGGTTTTGAACTTCAATATAAGTCAAAGATGTTTTCAAATCTCAATCTTTCTAAATCAAGTCCAAGTTCTTCTTCCAAGTTCTATCTTTTCAAATCAAAGTCAATTTTAAGGTTAATTCTAAATCCAAATCTCAATTTCAAATCTTCTATTCCCAGTTCAAATCAAATTCTTTTTCAAATCAGACTCTTTTCTAATCAAATCTTTTCAAATCAAACTTTTTGAAAACCTAAAAGTGTCTATTTTCAATCGGAACTCTTGCTCGAACTACAACTGACCTGATTCCCAAAAAGGGATACATAAGCAACCCTCATGGGTGCGGTCACAACCTTTTCAAGTTTCCAATTGCATAGTCTATTTCAAGTTTCTACTTCTAAAATCTATTTTCAAATCCCCAATTCTAATTTCTAAAATTTTCTTTCAAACTTCAAATCTTTTCTTCAAAATCTATTTTCAAAATCCGACCTTATTGTCAAATCTATTTCCAAATCAAATCTTTTTCTTGCACTCGTACATCATGCATCATATAGTTCTTTTCAAAGTGGATATAGTTGGACAATTGTTAATCAAAGATTCTAATGAGTGAACCTAGGGTGAATAGACATGTAGGTACCACAAGGGCGGGGTAGGGTGATGGCTTAATGCGTCTTCCCTGTACGTAATCAACCTCCAAACCTAGATCACTGTTTTCAAAGACCAAAAATGGAGTTGTTTTCAAAAAGGGCTTAAATATTTTCAAAGGTTGCCAAACAACCTATTTTCTTAAAAGCCCTCTCTTGAGGAAGTTTTTCAAACCTTTTCAAAAACCTTAAGTGTAATCTTCGAATTGTGCTTAGTTTTAGGTGACCTAGCTCACCTAAATCAAGTTAGGTGGTGACTCCAAACTCTTTTCCAAAAGCCCTTATTCAAAGTTAATTTCCAATTTAAACTTAGTCGCACTCGTTTTTCTAGGAGGATGAGTTCTAACGAGAGAGTAACGTGTTTTTCTCACTTGTGTATTTTTCTCGAGTGCGAAAAATCAGGTTGTGACAGTTATTAGGGAAGAAAGAAAGATCGGCACAAGCACCGCTCAAGTCCCAAGGAGAGGATGACGGCTTATAAGAGCCCGAGAGTCCCTTTTATCAGGCGTCTTAAAAGTCACACCTCCAGCACCGGCTAACATTAGCAGTGAGGACAGTCGCACATTCGAGGAGATCGAGAAGACCTTACAAGATGGTTGAATAAACAGTTGGAAGGAAGGATAGCACATCCCAAGGGGAGAACAACCCGGGACGTAACGAAAAAAGCTTTGGAGTAGATAATATCTTCCTTAATCATGAATGAGATAGACAGGCGACGACTACCTCAAAAATTTGGGCCATCAAAGTTCACTGCCTATGATGGGAAATTAGATCCCATCAGTCACATCAAGCACTACAAGAAGATGATGGCCTTGTAGAGAGGGGACGAGTCCCTGATGTGCCGAGTTTTCGCATCCAGCCTAGGGAAATCGGCCTTTCATTGGTTTGGCAAGCTGCCTTCAGGGATAGTTGGAAGCTGAAATAGTTGGCTGAGCTCTTCACTGCAAGATTCATAGCCAAAAATAATCAGGTAAAGGAAGTAGATTACCTATTAATAATATAGAAGAAATAAGATGAAGGATTAAGGCCGTATGCAAGATGCTATTGGGAGGCCTATAATAAGATTGAAAAGTGCAGCAAGCAACTCGCAGTTGCACAATTTAAGATTGGCCTGCCTAGGGAGCATTGCCAGAGATAATCCCTAAGAAAACGATAAGCTCTCAGCATGCCTGAGCTTATGGAGAGAATTAAGTAGTGCTCTTAAGTGGAGGAAGATCTGTTATTGCCTGTCCAGGGGAACACCAACGGCGAATCGACAGCATAGACAAACCAAGGGGGGCTAAGAAGCCTTGATGAGAAATGGCCAATGATGGGGGCAGGAAGGCCTTCGAGGGTATGAACACGATATTCAAAGAGTTGATCTATAAGATATTGCCCAGATAAAGAACAAGCCCTACTTCAGTGGCCGATCTATAGTATTCCCGCCTATCATGTGGGTGACAAGGGTTTGATCCGTGGCAATGGTGTCAAAAAGCTTGATTCACTCCCAATTTGCACCCAAGTGCAAGTGGTTGTGTCATAGTCCTTAACCGAAAGGTCCATGTATCATTCTTCCCATGGGATTTGTACTAATCTAGTAAATCAAAGCAAAACACACAAATTAAAGCCCAAATTGAGCTCAATTGCAAAACAAATAGAGAATCAATCCTATAGTAACAAAAATTGATTGAAAATTCTTTTGGGTTTTGAGAATAGATTGATTTACTACTCTAATTATTTGAATTGAAAATGAACTAGAAATTAACAATGAGGCTATAGAAACTATGAGAAATGATCATTAAAATAGGAAATCATAAAACCAATATCAATTACTCTAAGAGACTAGACACACTCTCTACTCATAGAAATTAACAATGCAATTAACTCTAATTAATAAAGGCAACCACAATTCGAATCAAATAACTATAGAATTCAAATGCAATTTTAGGGAAATTGGATACAATTGCTCAAATCCACCAACTCATGCAAGGA
The DNA here is from genome assembly GCA_033060915.1 of Euryodendron excelsum. Taxonomy (NCBI): domain Eukaryota; kingdom Viridiplantae; phylum Streptophyta; class Magnoliopsida; order Ericales; family Pentaphylacaceae; genus Euryodendron; species Euryodendron excelsum. Next base: position 27,878,008 of record CM065386.1, read on the forward strand.
AAATTGAAGTGAAGGTTCTATTAACTCAAATAAAGGATCGCTCCATGGATCCTTGATTCAGAGGATTTTAACTATGAAAACCTTAATTCCTTCATAATTAGAATTAAATTCAAAGAGAAAATCACAAGTTCACAAACCATGATTATAAACCCAAGATTTCTAAGGAAGAACAAACTCTAATTAGAGAAAGAGAGACAAAATCTAAAGATATTCAAGTAGATTCATAAACTTCCCTTCAATCTCCTTGCACTCCTTGATGAATCCTCACAATTGCATCTAATTGGAAGGTTTAGCTTACCATTCCCATGTTTGAAAGTGTATAGAAGTATTGAGGAGACATTCAATGCAAAAGATCCTCTATTCTATTGAAGAAATGAATGTTTGGTTATAAAGAAAATGTTAGAAAATGTAAGAAAATGAGAGAACAATGCTCTTTCTCTCTCCATGTAAGCACCCCATTTTTTTTCCACTCGGCAATCTTCGGTCTGTCCAAACTTGTATTCAAGTCAATATGGACGCATTCCAGTTCAAACTAGTTTTCTAGACGTAATCTAGTTAATCGATTGCTTCGCGGGCCTGTCCGGCCCAAATAGAGGCAAAATGACCAAAATACCCTTAGGGCATTATCCGGTCCAATTCTAGTGGGCACGTCTTCTCAAAGACGGTAAGTCCTTGTTTCCAGTCTCAATTCCAAGATTAAAATCCAATTCTAGTCCGGTTCTAGTTCAAATCCAATTCCAGTCCGCTTCCAGTTCAAATCCAATTCCAGTCCAATTCCAGTTGAAATTGAATTTGGCACGTCTTTTGAGAAAGTTGATCCCTCAGATGGTAAGACCCTCCAGCTTGACATGTTTTTTGAGAAATTTATTAGAACGGTAAGCCCCTTTGAACCCATCGACCATGATGAGACCCTAAGTCCCTAAGATGGTAGAATGGTCCACCTTTGGCGCCTACTAGCCTACCAATGAAAAAATGTCCGTTATTCTGCATGCCTTCCAAGAAAGTTGATTCCTCAGGCGATAAGTCCACTTAGCAGCTTTCCGAGATCAGACAGTCTCTGGAAAGATCACGAACCGTTAGAGTAACGAAAGTACTCGTAAACATTGCAATCGTCAGAGTGGCAGAAACACTCGTAAACCGGTTGACATTGGGAATTGTCAACAATCCCCTTATGTCACGGGACCGAACTCGTCTCTTGGTCGTGACACGTTTACTAAAGGAAGAGATGCCTTTGGAAACCAACTTGTCACAAACTGTCAGAGTGACGGAAACACTCAAAATCCAGGTCAACACTAGTGTCTGCTAGCCCACTTTGGTGAAAAATGACCAAACTACCCTTAGAGCTTTTCCGGCATGCTTTTTCAAGAAACTACCTAGGTCCTCAAAGCGGTAAGTCCACTCTTCTAAGATTGTCCTAAAAGACACTCCAACACGTTCAAGTACCTTCCAGTTAGTTTTAGGCCAATTCCGAGACCATCCGGTCAAAATGACCATTTTGTCCCTAGGCATCCGAGCACCCCGAGAACCACATCGGCTCTGGGTATTAAATCGGTAACCCTTTGGGAATGCTTTTAATAGTATTTCTAATCGTTTGATACATTTCTAGGCCATTTCGATCAATCTGGCAAACTTGATGCAAAATGACTATTTTGCCCCTAGTGGGCCGGTCGCCTTTTCCAACCATGCCGGCTCTGGGTATCAAACTGGAAAACTCCGGGAACATTCTCAGTAATATTTCTAAGCCTCAAGCCTTCTTTCGGGACATTCCAAGTCCATCCCGGTAGTTTTTTGGCCCAATTGACCGTTTTGCCCCTAATGACCCGGTCAACCCTTCCAACAATTCCTAACATCATTTTTCAAGTCTATTACCCCCCAAGACACTATTCTAAGGGTTCCTATCCCTTTTCGGCCCTCCAGGCCATTCCTGACCTTTTAAATCATTCTCGAACCTTCTGGAGTCACTTCTAGTGAAGTCAGGCTAAAAATTGCATGGTAGTCACTAGTATAGGCGCCCAAATATTTGAAAGATACGTTGCTTGCCGACCTTAAAAGTTTCCTAAGTGGTTGGCGCCACTAGTAGTGGTGCCAAGCCAAAAACTGGCTTGGTGCCACTTTTAGTGGTGCCAGTGTAAAGTTTGGCCTGACGCCACTGTAGCAGGCGCTAGTTTAATCTTCTGTTTATAAATACAGAGCCTCCTCCAGCGTGAAAAGGGTCTGCAAATACAGTCCAAAAACTCTGCTATTCAATATACAGAATTCAAAGCCCCTCCAAACCCTAGCTCTCTTTAAGTTCTCCAAACTCTAGCTTCTATATACAAAACCTTAGCCCTTATACACCTAACCTTAGCTCATATACACTCTTATACATTCATATACTAGCCTCCGAAGCCCCCATTGAAGACTTGAACTACTGCAACTTGGAAGCTCTTGAAGACCAAAGTATAACAAAGTAAATAAAGTAAGCAAAACAAAGAAGACACAATGAAGGCTTCTTATTTACATTTACGCATTTTCTCCCCTTTCTCTTCTTTCTTCTAACCCACTTAGGTTTTCTTCTATTTTAACCCCCATCTTCTATCCCCCTTTTTTGTATGCTTGAAACAAGGGACTCCCCGGTTCATGTGTAGGATTAGGCTATTGAAAGTTATTGAAAAAATTCCACAAGCCTTCGCCATTTGCATATTACCTACAGCCATTTGACGAACAAGAGAAGTTAGACTTGCAATTTTTTGTTCAATGGAAGAAATATTTACCTCATTGACATGCTTAGGTGAATGGTCAAGTCTAGTGCCAAATTGTTGAGAATTGGCTGCCATATTTGCAATCAGGTTTCTCGCGGCATCGGGAGTTTTATCCACTAAAGCTCATCCACTAGCAGCATCAATCATGCTCCTCTCAGTGGGAAAAAAGCCCTTATAGAAATATTGAATAAGAAGGTGCTCACTAATTTGATGATGGGGACAACTTACACATAATTTCTTGAAACGTTCTCAATATTGGTGTAGGGACTCTCCACTATGCTGTCTTACACCAAAGATTTCTTTTCAAATGTTGGCTGCCCTTGAAGTTGGGAAATATTTCTCCAAAAATAATATTTTCATCTTGTTCCATGTGATAATACTTCCAGTAGGTAGATAGTAGAGCCAATCCTTAGCCGAATTCTTCAAAGAAAATAGAAAGACTCTTAATTTAATTTGCTCTTCAGTTACCCCCGTGGGTTTCATACTCGTGCATACTATTTGAAACTCCTTTAGATGCTTATAAGAGTCTTCACCTGCAAGACCATGAAAAGTGGGCAAGATATGCATTAGTCTAGATTTTAATTCAAAGGTAGTAGTAACATCTAAAGTAGGGAATGTTATGTATAAGGGTTATTGATTTAGATCAGGGGCAACAAGCTCTTTCAAAGTTTGATTTCAAGTCATGACTTCCTCTTCTCCTAAATCAGAATCGCTAGCAAATAGGGAATCAAGAGTTGGATCATTCTCTACAGAATTTCTCCGAGCTTCCTTTCTCGACCTGTGCAAGGTTCTCTCTATTTCTGGATCGCACTGCAATTTACCTTGATTATAAGATCGAGTTATAATCATAAACGCTCAAGAAAACTGTAACCAACCCTAAAAGACAATTCAGGAAAAAAATCTAGAGTAATAAAAATAATTAAAATAATTTTTAATTTTTAATTTTTATTTTTTTTGAATGAGATAAAGATCATAAGAAACATAAAAATTAACTAGAATCACTTCCTGGCAATGGCCCCAAAATTTGGTGTGCTGTCGCGGACACCAAAAAATAAAACCTATACCCCAAAAAATAAATATGTAGTAGTGCGAGTAAGGATTGTTTCCACAGAGAGTGTCTAGCATAGTTTTATGCTATGTAAACAAGGATGGGGGGGTTTGGATATAATGAAAACTATTTTAATAATAACTAAGAAACAATTGAGATTAAAGTGTTGAAATCAATCAAAAGAACAAACCTTGATATAAGTCAACATCTACCATCAGAATTTTATAATTGATCATCGATGCAAGCATATCAATTTACATATTGAATATTCACCATCGGAATTATTTTCCTATCTCTCCTTAGTTGTAGTTAATTAGAAAACAAGCGATCTCCTTAACCCTAGCTATTAAACAATCCAGGAGAAGCACACAAGGTTTAATCTAGTAGTAGCTTTAAGAATTAGAGAGATCGATGAAACTAAACAACACAAGTACAAGCGGTTGCATTTAATTTAGTCGAGCATCCTTCCTAAGATCTAATAATTCATGACACAGCGAATCATTAAATCTTAGTTGCTTCACAAATCAGAGGAATCAAACAATTACGGATTTGTTATCTAATCCATCAATATATTGCACAAATAATAAACTAGTAGGCCTTCTAGTGATTAAACAAGATAATCATGAAAATAGGCATAAAAGAACATCCGATACTTAAAGCATAAATCGAATAATGAAAAAAAATTAGATTTCATAGTTTATTTTTAATTCCAAGACTTCTGTTTCCTTTCACCAAGATTCAAAGTTTAGCCACGCATAGCCATGAAGAAAACTCAAAGAAGAAGTTAGAGAAGAAAAAAGAAACATATGTTTTCTTCTACTTTTTTTTCTAGAATAATATAAAAAATGCCGACCCTAAAAACAAAACAATCCCAGCTTTTATAGGCTTCTAAAAATCTACATGTTCGCATAGCCATTCGAACACCCTCACTATCGTTCGAACGGTGCGTTGAACGCACTTCGAACGGTAAAATTGCTCTCTGTATTCTTTGAACACACTTCGAACCTGAATTTGGCATGAACCCGTTTGACGTATCGTTCGAACGTATAGGTGACTGTTTGAACGCCTCTTGACCATGCGAATGCTCTTCAAACGCTGCTTCCAATTTAGCTCGAATTTGTCCCTTTTAAGCTAGGATTCTCTTACTTGGCGTTCCATAGCACCCTAAATCAAAATATAAGAATAATGAGTATATTTTGAAACCAAATAAGTATAAAAGATTAAATATTAAGGTAGAAAAATATGACATTTGCATTCTTATCACTTACGCTGACACTGATTATGCGAGAAGTAGATTTAATAGGAAGAGCACAAGTGGTTTTTGCCAAATCCTAGGCAACATGATTGTATCTTGGTATAGCAAGAAACAAAATTCAATTGCTCTCTCAATAGCTAAGGCTGAATATGTAGCAGCTGATAGTTGTTGTGCTCAAGTGTTATGGATTAAACAACAGTTAGAAGACTATGAAATGTTGTTTGATCATATTCCTATCAAGTGTGATAATACTAGTGCTATAAACTTAACTAAAAATCCTATTCAACACTCTAGCACAAAGCACATTGAAATTAGATATCACTTTATACGAGATCATGTACAAAAGGGTGATATTGAACTTGACTTTGTGTGCACCAACATGCAATTGGCTTATATTTTTACTAAACCATTGAGTGAAGATCATTTTTGCTTGAGAAGAAGAGAATTGGGGATGAGTAATCCTGTGTCTTAATTCTTGTTTAATTTGAGTGAAATTTTTGTTTTAAATGCTTTAAATGTGATTCTCATTTATGTGAATTGCATTTCTCATCTTCATAATTCATTATATGATCATATGAAAACAATATTTCTCTCCCATATTGAAAAGCCATCTTTTGAATTCCTTATACTTCGCATGCCCCAGTCTGGTTGCATGTGTCGACACACCATCTTTATGTGTTGACACATCACGACAGTTGACTTAAATTTTGTTGTTAACACACATGTGTCGACACATCAAGTTCATGTGTCGACACATGAGTTGGGCCTATATACTTTAACAAAGCCCACTTTACAAACATTCGAAATTTCCTTTTCTCTCTCTTTCACTCTCACTCTTTTTCTCTCCCGCTCCCCTGTTCGCACCAAAACCTAACTGTCACCTTCGAACCATCACAAATCTTCCTTCATTCCTCTTATAAACCCTAATCAATCTCATTCCAACCTCTCTCAACTATTTTTGATCCTTCAATGGCTCCCAAGACCTTTAAACCGAAAAAGATTTCAAAAGCCCTAGTTATAGTAACTGCTCCTATTTCGAAAGAACAGAAGAGGAAACCAAAAAGGAATTCTGGTAAGGACAAAAGGAAAAGAAAGAGGAGTAAAACTGGAGAACCGACATCCACAACAACCCTAGAATGTAATGAACTATATTTCAGTGAGGACAGCCCAGGAAAGGTACAATTCAAAATTTTCTCTTAGAAAGGTATTTAACGGTAGATGGGTGGATTACAAGTTCTTTGATCATCACAAGTTTAAATTTGGCACCAAATTGGGGAACCTAGGTTGGAAATATATGACAACACTCAGGGATGATGTATACCCTGACTTGGTTGCTCATTTTTATGCTAATGCCGAAAGGGATCCTGGAGAGGTGTCCATTAAGAGTTTTGTTAAGGGCGTCTCTTTCACATTAGATAGAGAAGTGATCAAACGTCTTCTTGGAATCAAACTTGGTGGAGAGGTTTATAGAGATAATGTCTCTCGAATAGATTAACTAAAAACTCTCTATGGAAGGGATGTAGATAAAAGCATACAACCTCTTGCCACTGATTTGACTCTTGAATTGAGGCTTATTATCATTTTACTTGCACCATATTTACTCCTAAAACTAGAAAGTATGAATATGTTTCGGAGAAGGAGTTATTTTTCTTATAGGCATATTTGACTGATTCCAGAATTGACTTGCCTCTGTTTATTCTGGATCATATATATAAGACTACCATCTCTAGAATCAGCTTGCTTTATGAAATTTTCCCAAAAAAAGTCTTCAAGCATTTCGATATTGATCTGAAAAATGAAAAGAAAAGAACCTTTAAGGCCATTAGTGACGAATACAATGAAAAGACACTCAAGCGAATGTGATATATTCTACAAAATAACAAGTGGACTCCAAAGAAAATTGGAGGCGAAAGTACTTTAAAGGGAAAGGCTCCATCTGGGAGCAACTCCAGGTAGAGAAGCACAAAAAGAAGTTTGAATTCTGAATTTCAAGAAAGTTCAGGGGATTTGAGTACTTTTATGACTCAAGTCATGGAATCTCTGGACAAATTGAATAACAAGGTAGATTTTGCAGCTATAAGGATGATATTTAGTGAAAGAAAGATGAGAGAACTCAAAAAGAAAGTACAAATGTTGAGAAATGACAAAGGAAAAATCTTGGAAGAAGAAGAAGAAGAAGAAGAAGAAGAAGAGGAAGAAGAAGTTGATGATGAAGGTGAAGACAACGAGGAGGAAAAATAGGAAGGAGAAGAAGCCAGAGAAAAGGAGGACTCTTCAGCCACCGAATCTGATACTCACTAGACTCTTCTTTTCTTATCCTATCTACCCTTACCTCTTTTACTTCCCGTCACCTTACATTCCCTTTTGCCCCATCATTTTGCATTAACATGATCCTATTGTTATTTTGTTACACATTTTGCGGATATCAACTGTCAAACACTTTGTAATGCTGTTTTGAATGAATTAAATATAATCTTGTTCTGGTGCACAATTAATGTCTTGATTGTTGGCCCAAGTAGGCAACCCAAGAGGGGGGGGTGAATTGGGTTTTATAGAATTTATATCAAGAATAGCAACTAAAAATCGTTTATGTATTTTAGTAACAAATAATCAAAGTATATATATCAAGCAAATGAAGTGTACATTAATATAAGTATTTGCAAGCATGTATAGTGAGCAAGTAAGCAGAACAGAGGCAGAAGAGAAGTGCACCAGATTTATAGAGGTTCGGCCAACCTTGCCTACATCCTCTCTTCTTCGATCCTTTCGAAGGAATTCCACTATGTAATACTCCTTACACAGCTGCTGGTTGTGCCACGAGTGCCCAGCTCACTCTTACAAAAGCTTCTTCCCAAGCTTTCAAAACTCAAGAGATTTTGTCCAAGCTTCTCTCAAACTTACAAGTGTTTTTCCCAAGAACACTCAAACTTACAAGGTTACAAACCCACCCAAATGAGAATGAATAAAGATTATACAAAGAGTAACTCTCCTAGTGAGTATATGAACGAATACAACTCAATGGATAACTTTAAACACTCAGCAAAAGTATGTGGCAGTGAGGTACAGGTGATTTTTAGCTTCAAGCACTTGATATGAATGGTATGATTGCTCTTCTCTTCTTATTTAAAGTTGTATGTATCTCATATATATAGGTATGGATTGATTCTAGCTGTTGGAGAAGTATGGGAGAAGATTTGGTTGCATTTTTGCCCATACTGTCTGTCAGAAAACTAGCCGTTATGGTCTAGGGGTCGACTCTTTTCACAATGAGTCGACTCTTTTTGCATTTCAGTAGATTTTTCAAGTCACTGTCCAAATGAGTCGACTCTTTTGTCCCAGGAGTCGACTCTTTTGAGCTGTCTACAAAATTTTTGTTCTTTGTTGCAATGAGTCGACTCTTTTTGGCCAGGAGTCGACTCTTTTGAGTCTCCAGCACAAATCCAAGGCTCTGTTCGAATGAGTCGACTCTTTTTACTTGAGGGGTCGACTCTTTTTACCAAAACCCATATTTTTGCAACTTTTCTTCATTCTTTTTCAAAGCTTCCAAATTCTTCAAGGATCATTCAAATAACCTTTTTAAAGCTTGCAAATGCTTTTTCAAGGTTAGATGACTCTAAGAAAATCTTCAATCCATTCAAGATGAATTTTCTTCATTTTCATCACTTGTAAAACTCTTCCATCATCATAGCTTCATCCATTGATTCAAGTCTTCTTCAAGATCTTCAAGAGAGCTTCCATGACTTAGAATCTTCATTTCTTCAATTGATTTTCTATTCTTCTTTGAACATCTTCATTTATAGATTTCTTCTAGAATTCTTCAATCAACATAACTTCTTCATGGACTTCAATAACTCTTCCAAGAAAGCTTTTCAAGTCTTGTGATTTCTTCCATATCTTCAAGACACCTTCACATCTAACCAGAAAGCTTCCATATCTTGAGTTGGTCTCTTCTTCTTCTATTCTTGCAAGATATCTTCAAGTCCTCAAAGTCTTCAATCTTTTAAATCAAGACTTTGATCATTTTCATTCTTCTTCTTTGATATCCATCATCTTCGTTCTCTTATAAGATCACCATTGTTGAATATGCTATTCTTTCATGCTTATCAATCTTCAATCTAGGATTTTCATCAACTTGAGATTTCTTTTTCTTCTTATAATATCAGCTTTGTAGAATACATCACTTCATCATGCTTTTCATTTTTTATTCAAATCTTTGCATCATAAATCCTCCATTATAATAAGCTTCAAATCAAGATCTAATTAATAATTCATCTGCACACTAAATAAAATTATTAGATCATTAAACCATGTTTTGTTATCATCAAAATGAAGGCATTGACTCAACATTGATGACTTGATTGTTTGTTTCCTTTCCTAGTTATACAATTTATTTTGTTATAATATTTTTTTTGCTATTGTACCTGTCTGTGATTTTTACTTTTTTTCTCTCTTTTTGATGAATTGACAAAAAGAGGGAGAAGAATTGGACAAGAAATGGAGAATAATTGATTAAAGTAAAATAACAAATGAATGGTTGATGAATTAATATTGATTACTTGGTTGCATATGACATTGAGTGAAAATGAAATGAGTGATAATTGATAAATATAGAGCATGTTCTCAGGGGGAGTAACATGAATTATTTCCTTCAATTTGTTCTGAAGTGATTGATAAAAACTCCTTGAGAGTTGTTTTTGAAAAGTCTTTTGTCACCTAAGCATCAATTGCTTAATTATAAAATAAAGGGGGAGTTCTCTACTGGTATGCAATCTGATCTTGTTCATTTCATTTAATCGTATATCAATTTAATTTGCAAAGGTTTTGTCATTATCAAAAAGGGGGAGATTGTTGACTCAAGGTTGATCCCCATATTGATTTGATGATAAATAAACCTTGTGTTATTTTACTAATGCATTTGCTTAGTATGTAGATTAATAAAGATTATAATTTAGACTTAGAAGTTCGACGTTAAGTCTGATATATATCAAAGTAGATGCACAACAAGCTAAGTTCAAACAAATGCACCAACAGTCATGCAATGAACCAAACGGAGCAATGACACTTATTCCAACTTCAAACAAATGATTTGCATTCGAAGAGAGTGAAGGTGTTCAAATAAAGATTTCGTCAAGTATGCATAGACTCAATGAAGTTAACTTGCATTCGAAGAGGTTGAAGGTATTCAAATAAAGACTTCATCAAAGTGTGCAAAGAGTGATTTGATTGTGAAGAGATTGAAGATGTTTAAGAAGAGAGTTCATCGTAATTGCATAATCTCTATAAAGAATCCAAGTAAAGACTTCATCTGGGATGTAAAGAATCAATGGAGACAATATGTATTAAGAGAAATGAAGATGTTCAAGAGTAGACTTCATCAAGCTTATAAAAGTCTCATGGAAGTGATCCTATAGAAAAAAGAATTATTAGCAAAGAGAAGAGATCGGCAATGAAGCATCTTGAAGCTCTAAATGAAAGAGAGAGCTCGGCAATGAAAGAGAAAGCTCGAAAACAAAGAAAAAGAGCTCCGCATTGATGGAATGAAATCCTGACAGTTTGAAATAAAAAAGATGACTATCAAATGATAGATTCAATCCAAATTGAATAGAAGACAACTTTGGTGAATTGAAGACTTTGATCTATCATCATGCCCTAAAGAGAAGACTCCTTGAAGATCTTATAGTATTACTGAAGCTAAACTTGATCAATGGAAAGATGAATGCAGATTTTTGGGTAATGTGTCGACACATGAAGATAGAAGCCAAAAATTTGAAGACAGAATGATCAAGTGTCGACACATGGAGTTGATGTGTTAACACATAGAGACAGTGGACAACATTTGAAAAATGCAGACTAGATGTGTCGACACATGAAGCCAATGTCGGCACCTGGGGAATAACGGATAGTTTTTCTAACTTTATAACGGACTGGACTTGCATTAAATGAGCCCCAGCAACCTCCAATGGACGAAATCAATACATGTGTTTATATACAAGCTTCTAACTACATTTACAAACAAGAGATACAAGAGAAACAAGTACCACTGACTGATCAAACTGAAAAATCTAAATATTACTCTTTTCTTCAAGTGAGCTTTTATTTGTTTATCCACTCTTGATAGAGAGTTGGCATTTCATTTGTATAACTTTATACACCTGTAAGTGAGAGTTTGAGAGTTCTCTGCTAGAATAAAGCCTATTGTAAGTTTAAGTAAATATTGGACAAAACCACTTGGTAGTTGGAAGAACTTGGGAAGAAATTCTTGTGTAAAAGTGAGTTGAGCACTTAGTAAATCAACATCCATTTTGTAATTAGAGATTGCATAGTGGAGGAAGACTTCAAGGGAATCTTGGGGTGAGGACGTAGACCATAAATTGTGGTTAAACCTCGGTAATTTTTGGTGTGCTTTCTATTGGTCTATTTTTATTTCTATTTTGATTACATTGCATTATATATTTATTTTGATCATTATTCTATTGATTAGATTAATTTGAATTAATCTTAATTGCCAATAATTGCTGAAAAACCTAATTCAAGCCCCTCTTGGGTTGCCATTTGGGCCAACAGCTTCCAACTCTTCTCTAAAAATTCTTTTCTAAATCGAGATGGTTTTTCAAACTTTAATTCAAGTCAAAATGTTTTCAAACCTCAATATTTTCAAATCAAGTCCAAGTTCTTCTTCCAAGTTCCATATTTCTAAATCAAAATGAATTTCAAATCCTTAAGTTCAATTTCAAATCAAAGTCAATTCCAAGTTCAATTTCAAACCTTTTATTCAAAGTTCAAATCAAATCCTTTTTCAAATCAAATCTTTTTTTCAAATCAAGTTCTTTTCAAATCAAATTTTCTATCGGACTCTTGTCCGAACTACAACTGACCTGATTTCCAAAAAGGGATACATAGGCAACCCTTATGGGTACGGTCACAACCTTTTTCAAGCTTCTATTTTCACAACCTTTTTCAAGTTTCCAATTCCATAACAATTTTCAAACTTCTAATTCTAAAATTCTATTTTCAAATCTCTATTTCTAATTTCTAAATCTTTCTTTCAAAATCAAATCTATCTTTTCTAAATCTATTTTCAAGTCTCTAACTATTTTCTATATCCCTTAATTAAGTACAAAACTATTTTATATCTATTCTTCTCGCCCAATTCAACCTTAGCCATGTAATAAAAAAAAATAGAGATCCATCATCTGTTCGAACGGTAGGGACATCCGTTTGAACGGTGGTTTTGCATGAAAAAACTTGGATCTGCCTCCCCTTTGGATGGAAAAAAAAAACTCTGCCTCTTTTCAGATGAAAAACATTAACTTTGGAGGGTAAGCATCTGACGTTGCATTCGAACGGTCTCCCGTCACGTTCTAACGTACATTTGATTTGTTCGAACAGTGAGCTGGTGATGTCATCTGTTTGAACGCCTTGGTTGTCTGTTCAAATGACCCATGAGTACTTTGACACATTTTTCTCCATTTATGCCTGAATTTCCTGTGATATACACAAAGGTAGAATTAGAATAGTTTATGATTAAAAACAGCAGTTTAAACCCTAACTAAAGGCTAATAATAACCTAAATAGGGGAATGTGATTGCACTTTTAGAGTGTAATCAGGACCCGAACATGTGGGATCAGAAGAAAATTTGCTTTTATCATAGAGAGAGAAGGGTTTCATGACAGAAAGTTGCAGACACTTTAAGGAACTCCTGGAGGACCTAGTAAAGGCAAGGCAACTAGGCCAATACATTGACCACGCAAAGACGAAAGAGATCCCCCAGAGAGAAGCACGAGCAGTATAACCACGTGTGAAAGCAGTGCTGCACTAACCAGCTGGCAAGACCCTTACAAAACTGCGTCCCAGGTTTGTAAGCACCCTATTTTTGACTGCTCGGCAGTCTACGGTCCGTCTAGACTTGTACTCAAGTTAATATGGACGTATTCCAATCAAAATCAACTCTCTATGTCTAATCCCGTCTATCCATCGCTTCGCGGACTCACTAGGCCCAAATAGAGGCAAAATGACCAAAATACCCTTAGGGGCATTGTCCTTTCCAATTCCAAATCAGGCACGTCTTTCTGGAGACGATAAGTCCCCTTTCCAAATCCAAATCAGGCACGTCTTTCTAAAGATGGTAAGTCCCCTTTCCATATTCCAATAGGCACGTCTTTTTGAAGACGGCAAGTCCCCTTTCCATATTCCAAATCTGGCACGTCTTTCCGAAGACGATAAGAATCCTTTCCAATTCCAATAGGTACGTCTTTTCAAAGATGGTAAGTCCCCTTTAAACCTGTCGACCGGGATGAGACCCCAAGTCTCCTAGATGGTAGAACGGTCCACCTTTAACACCTACTAGCCAGCCAATGCAGAAATGTCCGTTTCGGCATGCCTTCCGAGAAAGTTGACTTCTTAGGCGCTAAGTTCCTTTAGCAGCTTCCTGAGATCAGGCAGTCTCGGTAATGATCGCAAACCCTCAGAGTAGCAGAAGTACTCATAAACATCACAACTGTCAGAGTAGCGAAAATACTCACAAGTAGGTCGATATAGGGAATTGCCAACAAACTCTTGTATCACGAGACCGCCGTCAGAGTGGCAGAAACACTTAAACCCTAGGTTAACACCGGTCCCTGCTAGCTCACTTCAGTGAAAAATGACCAAACTTCCCCTAGGGCCATTTTTTGACATGTTTCTCGAGAACACACCTGAGTCCTCAAAATGGTAAGTCCACCCCTTCCAAGATTGTCTTAAAAGAAATTCGGCATGATTAGGTGCCTTTTAGTCCGTTTCGGGCTAATTCCGAGACTTTTCGGTCAAGATGACCATTTTGCCCCTAGGCATCTGAACGCCTCGGGGACCACACCGGCTCTAAGTATTAAAGCGGTAATGCTTTTTGTCAACCTTCTATTATCTTTCTGGATCAGTCCGAGTCAGTTTCGGTAAACCCGGTGCAAAATGACCGTTTTGCCCCTAGTGGGTCGATTGCCTTTTTCTAACCACACCAGCTTTGGGTCTCAAACCGGTAACCTCCTGAGAATGCTTCTTTTAGTATTCCTGACCTTCCTTTATCTTTTCGGATCATTCCAAGTCAGTTCCGGTAAACCCGGTGCAAAATGACCGTTTTGCCCCTGGTGGGCTGGTCACCTTTTCCAACCACACTGACTCTAGGTATCAAACCGGTAGCCTTTGAAAACATTCTAAATAATGTTTTCAAATCTCGAGTCTTCTTCTGGGACATTTCGATCCGTCCTGGCAGCTTTCTGGCCTGGTTGACCGTTTTGCCCCTAATGGCCCGATCAACCCTTCTAACACAATTTGTCATCCTTTTTCAAGTCAAATACCTCCAGGACCCTATTCTAAGGGTTCCAGCCCTTTTTCGGCCTTCTAGGCCATTCCTGGTCCCTTAAATGCTTCTCGGACCTTCTGGAGTCACTCCTAGTGAAGCTAGGCTAAAAATTGCATGGTAGTCACTAGTACAGGCGCCCACATCTTTTCAAGATATGTTGCTTGCCGACCTTAAAACTTTATTAACTGGCTGGCGTGACTAGTAGTGGTGCCAAGCCAATATTTTGCTTGGCACCACTACAACAGCTGCCAGGTCATTCCTTTGTCTGTAAATATAAAGCCTCCTCCAGCATGAAGGAGGTCCAAAAACTCAGTCTAAAAACCATATTTTTCGATATACAGAGCTTGTGGCCTCTCTAAACCCTAGTCTCCGTAGGTTTTCCAAACCCTAGCCTTCATACACAAACCCTAGCCTCCTATACACTTACATACACTTCTATACACTCATACACTAGCCTCCAACCCTCCTTTGAAGACTTGAAGTGCTACAATTTGAAGTTTTGAAGATTGAAGACAAGCTCTTGAAAATTGAAGTGAAGACCGAAGCAAGACAAGCAAAGTAAAGCGCGCAAAGCTAAGCAAAATGAAGAAGACACAAGGTAGGTTTCTTATTTACGTTTACGCGCCTTCCCCCCTCTCTTCTCTCTCCTAACCCACTTGGGTTTTCTCCTATTTTAATCCCGCATCTTTTTTCCCCCATTCTTGCATGCTTAAAACAAGGGAATTCCTGGTCCATATGTAGGATTAGGCTATTGGAGAGTCACTGTGTCAGGAGCTTTCTTTTAGTCTAACCGGAGACCACGTGGGTTCCGCCCCCTTGATTATGTGGTGAAGCCTTTAACCTTGTATGTTCACAACCCCAATTTGTATTGTGCATATCATGATCTTGCATTCCTCCAAAATTCATTTTGAAACTTGTTTTCAAAGCTTGCATTAACATTGTTTTCAAAATTGCATCAAAATCTTCTTTTTCAGAACTTGTTTTCAAAATCACAATCCTAGGGTGATTCTAGCCTTTTCATGGCTAGGATTGCTTTAGGAAAGTGTTATATTTAAAGTGACCAATATGTTCCACATTTTCAAAACATTATTGTTTTCAAAACCACTATCTTAAAGTGGTTCTAACCTTCTTATGGTTAGAATCGCTTTAGGAAAGTGAGATATTTTGTATACTTTCTAAAACTTTCTTTTCAAATCTCTCCTTCTAAAAACCTCTGTTTCAACATACTTTCTAAAAACACTCTCCAATATCCTTCTTCAAATTCCTTTCCAAAATTGTTTTTAAAAAACTCCCTCCAAAAATCTATTTTCAAAACTTCCTTTTCAACTCCTTTCCAAAAAACCCTCTTCAAAATTCCTTTCCTAAAAACACTCCCTAAGTTTCCTTCTTAGAAAACTCTCTCCAATCTCTTTCTAAAAACATCTTTCCTAAAAGCTCCTTTCCAAAAAACGTTTTCCTCAAAGTTTACTCTTCAAAAACGCTCCTTACGTTACCTTCCTAAACAACTCTCACTAAAAAACTCTTTCCTAAAAGTTTCTTGTAAAATCTTTTTCCTAAAACTCCTTTCAAGTTTACGTTCCAAAAACTCCTTTCTAGGATTTCTTTTCAAAAATATCTCTTTCTAAAAACTCCTCTTTAGGATTTCCTTCTAAAAATTTTCGTTTTCAAAAACGCATTTTTCGAAAAACTCTTTCCTTAGAGTCCAAGTCAAGCCCTAGAGCTAACAATTAGGAAACCCTAATTTTTCTTTCCAAAAACATGATTTTCGAACTTGTCTTAAAACCTAGGTTTTCAAAATCTCTCTTTTTACATCAAAATCATAGGCTTCCAAAACCTATTTTCTATATCAAAACTATAGTCTTCCAAATCTAGAATTTCCAAAACTCCATCTTTCCAAATTCATCCAATCTTCCCTTTAGGAAACCAAACTCAATCTCCCATTTAGGAAGCTAGATCCTATCCTCCGTTTTTGGAAACAAAATCAAAACATCTCTTTTTAGAACCAAAATCCAATCCCTTGTTTTAGGAAATAGGAATCTCAATCCCTCCTACTCTAAACCTTTTCCTAATTCACTCTTTCCTAATCTCATACCTTCCTAAACCATAAGTTTCCCAAAACCTTCAAATCTTTGTTTAAACATTCAGCTTTCAAATATTTCCTAATTCAATTGTTTCCTAATTTCATCCCTTTCCAAATTTCAACTTTCCAAATTCAAAACTTCAAATCTTTCTAAATCTAAAACTTTCTAAACTCACACTTTTCTTACTTTCAAAACTTCCCTATTTCAAAACGTTCCAAATTCAAAACTTTCCAATTCCAATACTTTTCTAATTTGAAAACTTTCCTAAATCAAAACTTTCCTAATTTGAATCTTTCCTAAATTGAAACTTTCTGAAAACGTAACTTTCCAAAAATGACACTTTCCTAAAATGACATTTTCCTAATTCAAACTTTTCCTAATTCAAAACTTTCCTAAAACGAAACTTTCTAAATCCTATCTTTCCTAAGTCTAGGATTCCCAAATCTTAATCTTTCCAAAACAAGTCCAAATCCTTCTTCTAAGTTCTATCTTTCCAAATCCAAGTTCCAATCTTCTATTACCAATTCAAATCAAATCCAAATTCCAATTCAACTCATTTTTCAAATCAAACCTTCCATTTTCTTTCGGACTCTTGTCCGAACTATGACTAATCTGATTCCTCCAAAATGATACGTAGGCAACCCTCATGGGTGTAGTTATAACCTTTTTCAAACTTTTATTTCAACAACCTTTTTCAAATTACCAATTCTAGAATCTTCTTTAAGTTTCTAACTCCATAATCTATTTCAAACTTTCAATTCCAAATTTCCATTTTCAAATCTCTATTTTCAATTTCTAAAACTTTCCAATTTCAAATTTATCTTTTCAAATTTCTTTCAAATCAATCTATTTCCAAATCTATTTTCTAACTCTCTTTTCTTGCACTTGCACATCATACATCATGCTAGTTTCTTTTTAAACATTTATTTTATTTCTTTTCTAAAATAATAGGATTGGACATTCGTTAGTTGAAGACTCTCATTGGTGAATCTAGGGTAAATAGACATGTAGGTACCGCAAGGGCGGGATAGGGTGATGGCTTAGTGCGTCTTCCCTACACGTAACCAATCTCCGAACCTAGAATCACTGTTTTTCAAAGACCAAAATGGAGTTTATTTTCAAAAAGGGCTTAATTATTTTCTAAAGGTTGCCAAATAACCTGTTTTCCTAAAAACCCTCTCTTGAGAAAGTATTTTCAAAATTGTTTGCAAAAACCCTAAGTGCAGTCTTCGGAGTACGCTTAGTTTTTAGGTGACCTAACTCACCTTAATTAAGTTAAGTAGCGGCTCCAAATGTTTTCCAAAAGCCCTTTATTCAAATCTATTTTCAATTCAAACCTAGTCGCACTCATTCTTTTAGGAGGGTGAGTTTTAACGAGAGAGTACAGTATTTTTTCTGCTTGTGTGTGTATTCCTCGAGTGTGAAAAATCTGGGCGCGACAAGGTTGGCATGGGGTGCGTCTTGGTTAGAAGCTATAGAAGTAGGGTGCCAGCTACCCCAACTTTGGAATGCTCACAACTTAAAAAGGTTTTACTAGTGAAGAACTAGGCAGAAGCCAGAACCTTTCCTTATATGTCTCCATTTAACAATTTGTAAACTCGCCAACAAAGATGTTGTGCTTTTCTTCAGTCAAGTCTTTTTAATAAAGCTACAAATTTATTAACGGTGACAAGCTATTGGATAGGAAAGGGAACGCACAAAAATCCAAGTGTCAAAGGTTTGTCCTACCTATGTTTGGTAGGTTGGCCCAAGAATGGTCACCCTAAAAATCAAGTGTCAAAGCTTGATCTTGCATAAGTCGGGTAGGTTAGCCAATGAAGGTCAAAGAAAAACCAAGTGTCAGAGCTTGGTCCTGCCTAAGTTAGGTAGGTTAGCCAATGAAGGTCAAACAAAAACCAAGTGTCAAAGCTTGATTTGGTCCTGTCTAAGTTAGGTAGGTCAGCCAATGAAGGTCAAACAAAAACCAAGTGTCAAAGCTTGGTTCTGTTGACCCAAGGGTTGACCTCCATAAATGATTTTGATGATAGCAAAATCTAATTACTGTGGACTAATATTTTTATCTTGAGTATGCAGCTTAGCTACAACAAACAAAGTTAAAACTGTAAAGTTTTATGTTAAGAATATGGATGACTTTGTCAGTACCTTATAATATTGCTGACACTATGAAGGGCTCATAAGAAGTATATGAAAGAACAATCCAAAGCTAGTAACACCAGCACTAGCCAATAGTGCTAGCACCTTCTTGAAAGTGTTGTCTCTTAAATAAAAAGAGATAAGGTCTAAATTAACATATGATTAGAAATATCTATGACCAACTCATTCACATTGAAGACCCTCGATCCTCATAGTCAAATCAATCCACTAAGGTATCTTGTCTGTCAAGATTATCGACAATATAGATGATTGGTGACACCTGATGGTCTGTCTAGCATAAACTTCTTAGCACATGAAGATTGCGGACACCAAATAGATTGGTCGACAATGGATCACTAAAGGCTAAACTTGTCTAGAAGTTCAAAAAGCCACCAAAAAAGTCAAAAAAGCTCAAATATATTCTCACCATCAAAGATTGATTTATAGAATGAAAGGAAGATATTTGAAGTAAAGCAACAGCAAAAAGTAACAGAAAACCAGATTGGCAACAATAGTAGAGATTGCTGACAATCTCGACTGACGATGAAAAAAGGCACCAATGGTCAGATTTTTAAATTGTCTGTCTTAGCCACCCACACTTTAAATGCACCTCCAACGGTTCTAATTTTTGCAAGAGAGTATATATATATGGATTCAAACTCATTTATGGGTAAGAGATAAGGATCTTAAAGCGCACAAATCCAAAAACCCCAAACACTTTCCTCTGCTCTAAATCTGCTCCTGTCCAAAAGAGTTTATTGTGCTTCAATCTTCATTTATTCACTCCTAAGAGTGATTTGCACTGTAATTACAAACTCATTATTCCTGAGAAGGTTGGTGTAACCTTATTGAGTGATGTAGCTTCATTGTACACTTGTAGATCAAGAGTTTGGATTGAAGCTTCTCGGTGATTAAGGGTTGGTTGTAAATCCTTGAATGTAATAGTGAGCTAGGCACTTAAAGAAACTAGCAACTGTGTAAGAAGATGATTACATAGTGAAATACCTTCAAGAGGATCGAGAAAGAGAGGACGTGTGCAAGGATTGGACCTAACCTCTATAAAATTCTTGTGCTTTGGTTTGTTGTGACGTGTGTGTTATTTGTGCTTGCAAGAATCATCATAAGTATCTTCATTGATCATTCCATTTCAAATTTAGTGTAATCCTTTAAAAGTATTCTTTTATTTGGTAACTTGACTATACTTAATTTGATCTATATTGTGAAAAACTTGTTTGTCTTGATCAATTTTAAATTGCTTATATTTTTGAAGAACCTAATTCACCCCCCCTCTTAGGTTAATCTTGTGTTAACAGGTCCTGCCTAAGTTGGGGCAGATCAGCCAATGAAGGTCAAAGAAAAACCAAGTGTCAAAGCTTAGTCCTACCTAAGTCGGGCTAGTAAGCCAATAAAGGTTAAAGAAAAAACAAGTGTTCATTGTTTGGTCCTTCCTAAGTTCGGCAGGTTAATCGATGATGGTTAAAGCAAAACCAAGAGTTAAACAATGGTCTTGTTTAAGTTGGGCAGGTTAGCCCAAGAATGGCTAACCTTAAAAACCAATTATAAAAGCTTGGTCCTACCTAAGTGTGGTAGGTTAGCTTGAAGAGAGTTAAGAAATACCAAGCAAAGAGTTTATTCTTACCTAAGTTTGGTGGGTTGGCCAATTAAGGCCACTAAGAGTAGTATGGTTGACCTCCCAAAGAAGAGGCTCAGAATAAGCCACAAGCCAACCTACATGAAGACAAACCCACTAAGAATGGTGGTGCCGACCTAAAGGAGGCAAGCCTAGCAGCTACTAAAGCACATGTAAAGCACAAAAAGAGGTCAATTGGGCATGAGACCCAATCCGACCTGGAATAGGACTCTTAAAGATAAGTCCAATCTACTTATAAACCGACCCAAGAAAGGTCTACTCCTAGAAGGAAAGAGAACACTATTTCTAGAAGGAGTGAGGCCTTTAAAGCCTATAAATACACCATGCCATTAAGAAGCAAGGTATGCATAATTAAGAGCTAGGATAGATTTCTTTCTTTCGATACATTGAAATTAAGCTTATCTGACTTGATCTTCGGAGTGCCATCAGCCCAAAGAGGGTTGACGCATTCTCACTATCTTCTGCTCTTGTAGGCTCTCTGGTGTTCATCTTAGTGGTTTGCGGAGCAGATCAAGGCTTATGAAAAATTCCCTCCACAATATAAAAGATCTAGATTTAAATTTCTTTATCTTTGCCTGCATTGTGAGTAAATTTGGAAACATAAGTCGTGCGCATATGGAGCACACTTGGTGCATTTGATTTGAACGAAACATGTATGTGATTCTTGTTAGTTTGCTCTATTCTTATGTTCTCGAAGATAGTTACTCACCAGATTGACCAATCTTCATATTTTATCATTATTAAAGTATTCCCTAACTTAACGTGTGTGAAAGCTATTATAGATGTATATTAAAATATACATCCGCTGGGTAAAATTGTAGAAAGAGCTATCATGTTTTAAATATTGAGATTGTACAAAAGAAAAGAACGAATCCTTAAGCTATACAAAGAAAATTTAGCTCCAAAAAAGGTTCTTCATACAATCTCATTAAGGGTGTAAGCACCCCATTTTTGCTCACTCAGCAATCTCCAGTTCAAACCAATCTTTCAATCAAATGTCATAACATTATTAAAGCCCAATTCAACTTTTCAAATTCCATTCCAGTCAATTGGTCTCTTCCCAAGCCCGTCAGGCCTAACTAAAGCCAAAAAGACCAAAATGCCCATAGGCACTCTAGGTAGCTTATCGAGATCTATCGATCTTCGGAACTAATGCCAAACACCGTCGAAGTGACAAAAACACTCACAAACTATGACACCATTGGAGTGGCAGAAGCACTCACAAACTTTTCAAGACATCTTTAAGAGATTGGGCGGTCTCTAAGACCAATCACCGCTATCAGAGTGACAGAAACACTCACAAACTTTAAACAGTTCACTTCTGGTGCCTGCTAGCCCACCAATGTAGAATGTCTATTATGCCCCTTGACATTAGGTGGCTTTCTGAGATCAGACAGTCTTCAAAACCCACACCAAATCATCGAAGTGATTGAAACACTCACAAACCTTTAAACTGTTGGAATGACGAGAACACTAACTAGGTAAACCTTGGTTTTTCCATTGAACCACCCAGCGTCACGGGATTGAATGCACCTCTTGGCTGTGGCACGTTTATTGGAGAAAGGAGAGACCTCTAAAAACCAACCCATAGGGAAATACTTGCAAGCAGGCTGATATAGGGAACTGCTAACAAACCCCTGTATCACGAGACCGCTGTCAAAGTGGCAGAAACACTCAAAACCCAAGTAAACACTAGTGCCTGCTAGTCCATTTCGGTGAAAAATGACCAAACTGCCCCTAGGGCCATTCTTTTACATGTTTCTTGAGAACACACCTGAGTCCCCAGAATGGTAAGTCCACCCCTTCCAAGATTGTCTTAGAGACGATCTGGCATGATTAGGGTCTTCTAGTCAGTTTCGGGCCAGTTCTGAGACTTTTCGGTCAAGATGACTATTTTACCCCTAGGCATCCGAACGCCCCGGGGACCACACCGGCTCTGGGTATCAAACTGGTAACCTTTTGAGAATACTTCTTATAGTGTTCTCAACCTTCCATTATCTTTCCGGATCATTCCGAGTCAGTTCCGGTATACTCGGTGCAAAATGATCGTTTTGCCCTTGGTGGGTCGGTCGCCTTTTCTTTACCACATCGGATCTGGGTATTAAATTGGTAATCTCCCAAGATTTCTTCTTATAGTATTCCCAACCTTCCTTTATCTTTCTGGATCATTCTGAGTCAGTTCCGGTAAACCCGGTGCAAAATGATTGCTTTGCACCTGGTGGGCTGATCGCTTTGCCCCTGGTGGGCTGATCGCCTTTTCCGACCACACCGGTTCTGGGTATCAAGCTGGTAGCCTTTGGAAACATTCTAAATAATGTTACTAAATCTCAAGTCTTTTTCCGGGACATTCTGAGTCCGCCCCGGCAGCTTTCTGATCCAGTTGACTGTTTTGTCCCTAATGGCCTGGTCAACCCGTTCGACAAATCTTGCTATCCTTTTTCAAGTCCATTACCTCTGGGACTCTATTCTAAGGGTTCCTGCTATTTTTCAGCCTTCTAGGCCCTTCCCGATCCCTTAAGTCCTTCCTGGGCTTTCCGGAGTCACTCTTAGTGAAGCTAGGCTAAAAATTGCATGGTAGTAACTAGTACAGGAGCCCAAATCTTCCAAGATACGTTGCTTGCTGACTTAAATTTTTCCTAAGTTGTTGGCACCACTAGCAGTGGCGTCAAGCCAAAAAATGGCCTCGCACCACTGCAATTGGCGCCAGGTGATTCTGTTATCTATAAATAGAGAGCCTCCTCCAGCGTGAAAGAGGTCCACAAACTCAGTCTAAAAACCTTACTTTTCAATATACAAAGCTCGTAGCCTCTCTGAACCCTAGTCTCCTTAGGCTTTCCAAACGCTAGCCTCCATACAGAAACCCTAGCCTCCTATACACTCATATACACTTCTATACACTTATACACTAGCCTCCAAAGCCTCCTTTAAAGACTTGAAGTACTGCAATCCAAAGTTTTGAAGATTGAAGACAAACTCTTGAAGACTGAAGTGAAGACCGAAGTAAGACAAACAAAACAAAATGCGTAAAACTAAGCAAAATAAAGAAGACACAAGGTAGGCTTCTTATTTACTTTTACGCATCTTCCTCCCTTTCTTCTCTTTCCTAACCCACTTGGGTTTTCTTCTATTTTAATCTCCCATCTTCTTCCCCCCCCCCCCCCCCCCCTTCTTACATGTTTGAAACAAGGGAATTCCTGGTTCATGTATAGGATTAGGTTATTGGAGAGTCACCGTGTCGTGGGCTTTCTTTTAGTCTAACTGGAGACCACATGGGTTCGGCCCCCTTGATTATGTGGTGAAGCCTTTAACCTTGTATGTTCAGGACCCCAATTTGCATTGTGCATATCATGATCTTGCATTCCTCCAAAATTCGTTTTCAAACTCGTTTCCAAAGCTTGCATTAACATCGTTTTAAAAATTGCATTAAAATCTTTTTTTTCAGAACTTGTTTTCAAAGCCACAATCCTAAGGTGATTCTAGCCTTTTTATGGCTAGGGTTGTTTTAGAGAAGTGTTACAATTAAAGTGACCAATATGGTTCATATTTTCAAAACATTGTTGTTTTCAAAATTACTGTCTTAAAGTGGTTCTAATCTTCTTATGGTTAGAACTGCTTTAGGAAAGTGAGATATTTTGTATACTTTCTAAAAATGCTCTTTTCAAATCTCTCCCTCTAAAAATCTCTTTTCTAACATACTTTCTAAAGACTCTCTCCAATTTCCTTCTTCAAATTCCTTTCCAAAATTGTTTTCCAAAAACTCCCTCCAAAAATCTATTTTCAAAACTTCCTTTTCAACTCCTTTCCAAAACACTCTCTTCAAGATTCCTTTCCTAAAAACACTCCATAGGTTTCCTTCTTAGAAAACTCTCTCTAGTCTCCTTTCCAACAATCTCTTTCCAAAAACATCTTTCCTAAAAGCTCATTTCCAAAAATACTTTCCTCAAAGTTCACTCTCCAAAGACGCTCCTTACGTTTCCTTCCTAAACAACTCTTCCAAAAAATTCACTTTCTAGAAACTTCTCTCTAGGATTTCTTTCCAAAAACTCTCTCTTCCTAAAAATTCACTTTCTAGAAACTCCTCTCTAGGATTTCTTTCCAAAAACTCACTCTTTTCAAAATTCATTTTCTAGAAACTCCTCTCTTGGATGTCCTTCCAAAAATCTCTCTTTCTAAAAATTCACTTTCCAAAAATCCCTTTTCTTGGTGTCCAAGTTAAGCCCTAGAGCCAACAATTAGGAAACCCTTCACAAAAACATGATTTTCTTCCTAAAAACATGATTTTCAACCTTACCTTAAAACCTAGGTTTCCAAAATCTCTCTTTCTACATCAAAACTATATATATTTCTAAAACCTACTTTTTACGTCAAAACTATAGTCTTCTAAATCTAGGGTTTCCAAAACTTCACCTACCAAATCCATACCAAATCCAATCTTCCCTTCAGGAAACCAAACACAATCTCTCCTTTAGGAAACTAGATCCAATCCTCCGTTTTTGAAAACAAAATCCAATCCCTTAATTTAGGAATAGGAATCTCAATCCTTCCAAACCCAAATCTTTCCTAATTCAATTCATTCCTAATCTAGTACTTTCCTAAACCTTAAGTTTCCTAAACTTAAAGTTTTGAATCTTTCCTTAAACTTTAAGCTTTCAAACCTTTCTTAATTCCATCCCTTTTCAAATCTAAGTTTTCAAACCCTTCTTAAACTCAAACCTTTCCTAATTTCAAGAATTTCTAAAACTCAAGTTTTGAATCCTTCTAAAATTCTAAACTTCCTTAAACTTCAAATCTTTCCAAATCTAAAACTTTTCTAAACTCAAAACTTTCTTGCTTTCAAAACTTCCCTATTTCAGAACATTCCAAATTCAAAACTTTCCAATTTTGAAACTTTCTTAAAACAAAATCTTTCTAATTTCAAAATTTTCTTAAAATGAAATGTTTCCTATTTCAAAACTTTCTTAATCCAACACTGTCCTAAATTGAAACTTTCTTAAAATGAAACTTTCCAAAAATGACACTTTCCTAAATCAGACCTTTCCTAATTCGAACCCTTCCTAAATCCAATCTTTCTTCAATCTTCCAAGTCTAACATTCGAGTCAAGTATTTCTGAATCTCGAGTCCTTTCTAAATCGTATCTTCCTAGGTCTAGGTTCTCTATTTTTCCATTTCAAATTCCAATCTTCTATTCTAAATTTAAATCAAATCCAAATTCCAATCAAAATCTTTTTCTTCCAATCATACCTTCTATTTTCTATCAAACTCTTATCTAAACTACGACTGACCTAAGTCCTCCAAAAGGATACGTAGGCAACCTTCTTGGGTGTGGTCACAACATTTTTCAAACTTCTATTTCCACAACTTCTTTCAAATTTCCAATTCCACAACCTTTTTCAAATCTCCAACTCCATAATCTATTTCAAACTACCAATTCCAAATTTTTATTTCCAAATCTCTATTTTCAATTTCTAAAACTTTCCAATTTCAAATTTATCTTTTCAAATTTCTTTCAAATCAATCTATTTCCAAATCTATTTTCTAACTCTCTTTTCTTGCACTTGCACATCATACATCATGCTAGTTTCCTTTTAAACATTTCTTCTATTTCTTTTCTAAAATAATAGGATTGGACATTCGTTAGTTAAAGAGTCTCATAGGTGAATCTAGGGTAAATAGACATGTAGGTATCGCAAGGGCAGGGTAGGTTGATGGCTTAGTGCGTCTTTCTCACACGTAACCGACCTCCAAACCTAGGATCACTATTTTCAAAGACCAAAATGGAGTTTATTTTCAAAAAAGGGCTTACGTATTTTCCAAAGGTTGCCAAACAACCTGTTTTCTTAAAAACCCTCTCTCGAGGTAGTATTTTCAAAATTATTTTTAAAAACCCTAAGTGTAGTCTTCGGATTGCGCTTAGTTTTTAGGTGACCTAACTCACCTTAATCAAGTTAGGTGGCGATTCCAAATGTTTTCCAAAAACCCTTTATTCAAACCAATTTTCAATTCAAACCTAGTCGCACTCATTTTTTTAGGAGGGTGAGTTCTAATGAGAGAGTACAGTGTTTTTTCTGCTTGTGTGTGTATTCCTCGAGTGCGAAAAATTTGGGCATGATAGCTACAAGTGCCTAGCCAATTTTTGGCTAAGCGCGTGTAGGACATGCGCCCAGGGGTTTTTTTTTTTTTTTTTTGCCTATAAATAATGGCCTCTCCCCTCGCGTACTTTTGAGTACTTCCGCTACTCTAACGGTTCTGTGAGTACTTCCGCTACTCTAACGGTTCTGTGAGTATTTCCGCTACTCGGACGGCTCTGTGAGTATTTCCGCTACTCTAACAGTTCTATGAGTACTTCCGCTACTCTAACGGTTCTGTGAGTACTTCCGCTACTCTAACGGTTGAGTATTTCCGCTACTCTAACGGTGGTGTGAGTAGTTTTGCTACTCGGACCGTCTCGAGGAATAAACTGTCTCGAGAGAGGGATTGGAAAGGGGCCTTATCGTCTCCGAAGAGACGTGCCTGGATTGGAACCGTCTCGAGGAATAAACTGTCTCGAGAGAGGGAATGGAAAGGGGTCTTACCGCCTCTGAAGAGACGTGCCAGGATTGGAACCGTCTCGAGGAATAAACTGTCTCGAGAGAGGGATTGGAAAGGGGTCTTACCGACTCCGAAGAGACGTGCCTAGATTGGAACCGTCTCGAGGAATAAACTGTCTAGAGAGAGGGATTGGAAAGGGGTCTTACCAACTCCGAAGAGACGTGCCTGGGTTTTGAGTGTTTCCGCCACTCTAACGGTGTTGTGAGTGTTTCCGCCACTCTGACGGTTTTGTGAATGTTTCCGCCACTCTGACGGTTTTGTGAGTGTTTCCGCCACTCTGACGGGTTGGTGAGTGTTTCCGCCACTCCGACGGTTTGGTGAGTGTTTTACTACTCGGACCGTATCGAGGAATAAACTGTCTCGAGAGAGGGATCGGACTTGGAATAAGAAAGGACAATGCCCCTAAGGGCATTTTGGTCATTTTGCCTCTATTTGGGCCTGACAGGCCCACGAAGCGATGGAAAGATGGAATTTGGAACTAGAGAATTGGATTCGATAGGAATATGCCCAAAATGACTTGAAAACAAGTCTGGACGGAGTGTAGACTGCCGAGTGGTCAAAAATGGGGTGCTTACAGCTGCCCCTCTTTTTCTGTCTTTGCTTATCAAAGACAGAAAACGATAAGAGTAAGAGTCCCATGTTGACCGCGAGGCAGTCGGAGGGACGAACATTGAAAACCTTTCGACAACGGGGGTCGAAAACGAATAACGGGCCAAAAAGGCCTTCGAAAACGAGTTTTGGCGGGAAAAAGGGCAAAACTGCCCGGAATTTATAACTGGCGCCACTAGCAGTGGCGCCTTTGGTAAAATGAAACTGGCGCCTCTGCTAGTGGCGCCAGGCCTAAAGTTAAAACCAGAAAATTTCTGGTTCGAACTCCCACGGGATTTGAAGAGTTTTTGGAGAATCCGAGAGTTTTCAAGTGGAAACCAACTTAAACCTTGAAGAAGCATTCCTTGGGGACCACGGGTGATTGCCGGAGGAAGTCCACGTCGCCGGAAAAGTCGCCGGAAGTGAAGATTTCGCCGGAGAACTTCCGAAAGGTGAGTTTTCAAGTTTTGTTGATTTTGATGTGTAGAACTTCGTTTGAATCATGTGAATAGTGGAAATTGATGTTTTGATATGCTTTGAACACTTTGATGATGTTGTTTTTGCATTTTGATGGTTGTTTGCTTGAATTTGAGTGATCATATGTGAATGTGCAAAGGGGGTTTTCTACAGGAATGGAAAATTTGTTCCTACAGGCATGGGTAATGGGTTTTCTGGCCATGTTTTTGTGCAATGTGACTTAGAAAAATGTGTTTGACAACCGTATGAAGTTTCGTGATTTTTTGAAAACTGGGTGATTTTTTGATTTTTTGAAAAATAGAAAAATATTTAGAAAATTAGGAAAAATTAGAAAATTCAGGAAATTGATGAAATTGTTGAAGTTTGAAATTTGGAAAAATGTAGGAATATTTTGAGAACATTTGAGGTGATTTTGAAAAATTTTTGGGAGCTTTTTGAAAACCATTGATTTATTTGAAAAATAAAACATGAGTTTTGAAAATTTTGAAAAATTGGAAATTGTGCACGGGTGCCATTGTTATGTGATTGTGACGTAGGAAGGTGCATATTTCGTGTTTTGTGTTGATGTCATGGGCGTTGTAGGGGCTACTTTTAAACGGGACTCTGCCGAAATTTTAGAAATTATGAAAAGAGTTGGTTAAAATTTTAGAAACAGAATCTTTTTGAAGGGAAAAGGCAGAGAACCCTTGAGACGTGATTTGGAGTTGGAAAATCAAGATGTGTGAAAATTTTGTTTTTGATTTGTTATTCAAAATCTTTTATTTGTTTTGTGTTATTTGTTTGTTTTATTTTATTGTTATTTAAACTGCACGGATGGTATATTTACATCACTTACCTTGGCTTACCTTTTTCAGGATGGCAGACGCAGGTGATGACGGTTCCGAGAGGAGACGCTGTTCGGGGAAGGCAGCCCGGACCGATTCTGCTGGCGGTTCCAATCGATCCAGAGGTAGTCGACGATCCGCCGGACGATCCTCATCGAGCCAGAGCGGGCAGGGGAGTAGGCTACCTGTCGACCCTTTTCCTCCGGTTGAGCAGGCTTTTGCTGAGGAGGTTGACGCCGAGGAGGAGGTACCGGGCCTTGGGGACCAGGTGACCGGCTATGGGAGAGCCTCTTCCAGGCATAGGCAAACAGACGCCGACTTGGGAGACTTGCAGATACCAGATGTCCCACCTCTCGGGGATCTGGCCTATCACCCTAGTGTATATTCCAGACAGCATTTACCACCTCCGCGGGTACACACAGCTTTCTGAGGGGCTGTTCATCAGGTGTTTGTGACCATGCAGCAGGCTGCCCTATCATACCGCGCCTTTTTGGCAGAGATCAGGTTTGGCGCCTTTATGGGATTACAGGCTAACCGCCTGAACCGGCATTTGGTACTGGCATTGGTTGAGCGGTGGTTCGGGGAGACTAGGACCTTCCATTTTGTCGGCTTCGAGTTAGGCCCTACTCCTCTAGATTGGGCGATTATTACAGGACTCTCCTTTGTCGGCCGACGGATCACCCTACACCCGGTCAGCAGGGACGAGGCCTGTTTACTGTTGGACTTGCCCCAGCCTGAGCGTTCTACATTCCCAGTTTCTTGGATCAGTCAGGGTGAGCGTACTTTTGCTACCGAGCCATCGCCTGCCCGGCAGGACATCATGAGACGGGGACTGGTGTTGTACATCATCTTTAGCTGCTTTTGCAACAACAACAAGTCACTTGTGCCGTGCCGTCTGGTGAGTATAGTAACCGATCTGGGAGCTTTGTCTGAGTTGGACTGGGGGTCCTTTTCTTTTGGCTGCTTTCTTCGATCGATGCGGGTTCGGACTTCTTCTCGTTGGGGTAGCATGACTAGCTTTTGGCCCTTTCTTATCTGGTGGAGTTACGAGTACCTGCCGGTGCGTCGCCCTGCAGTCGTTGAGGATGATCTCTATCCTCGTGCTTTGAGGTGGGCTCGTGACCGGGTAGCCCAACGATCGGAGATTACTGACTTCATGACGCTTCGGGCTAACCTGGAGCTGATTGAGGCGAGGGATGTGACCTGGCGGCCCTTCATTGGATCAGTCCATTATGAGACAGTCCGGTACGTGGTCCCGTTGTCCTTATCAAGAGCTGCTTTTCTCAGCGATGACACCTGGGAGTCCTATCTTGGAGAGCGGCATTGGAGGTAGTTTCACGAGGAGTTTCGATCAGCAGGGGCTCCACCAGAGTACATGTTTGGAGCCTTGGTGGCCGGAGTACCCATCCCCTACTAGGAGCGCCAGCCATGTACCGAGTTCTTGCTTCCTCCGGGTACGGATTACGCTGCGCACTTTGGAGCCCATTCGGTTGGTGCCTTCACCCGGTTTGAGGTAGTAGTCGGCGGGTACGCTGTTGGCCAGGAGGTGGTTGACGTATGGCGCCGTGCTGGAGGATATGTGCCCCAGGCTGAGTTTACTGCTGTGAGGGACCAGAGAGATCGGTACCAGATGGAGCGGGACCAGTACCAGGCTGAGGTTGCTTCCTTGACGGCTCGGTTATCTCATATGGGTGGTGGGGGGGTAAGTTATTCTCTCTTTGCTCCTTATTGCTCTGCCGTTGCTTAGCTCCTTTTGCTTACAGTTGATTTTGGTTTTATCTCCCCTGCAGGATGGCGGTGCTTCGAGTAGTTATCCTCCTCCTCCGATGCAGGGTTTCGGGGATTTTGACCCAGATGATATTGATTTTGACCTGTGATTGATGCCCCTTGTGGAGACTCTGATCCCCTTTTGCCCCTTGTTCCTGAGATGTATTGATGTTAGACAGTTTTATTTTGCTTAGTTTTGTATAAGGACAGATGTTTATGGTACTTAGAAGTATGGATAGACAGATGCATTTACGATCTTTACAGCTAGGCGTATGAGCAGATGTATGATGATGTTAGATATTTGTTATATGAGTTGATGTTGGTGACTTCTATTTCTACAGGGGGTTACATCCTATATGTGCAAAGCTCATGCTGATTTTTTTTATTTTTTATTTTTAGACATATGTACAGGTTAGAAATATGTTAATAGAATGACACGGGGTGCTGTTAGCCTTGTAGCCTTGGGAATGGTGACTCCCTCCTCTTCGGGGGTTTAGCCTCTCTTCTAGCTCAACCTTACCTCGATGGGATAATGGCATTTCGTACTTTATTCAACCTCTTGATCGCCCCCAACTCTTTTGTCTTAGGGTTAGTGTATAGGGTTATTGGGCTGAGACTCTCGACTCTCGACTCTCGGGGTCTTAGCAACAACTTACTTGACCTTTGGCAGAGCGATAAGTGGCCAGTCATTTCAATCCGAGAAGGCTTTGTTTAGGACCGTAATGCAGACTAGGTTATGGGGTTTTAGAAACAACGGGATATGTAGGCTCAAATTCAATGTTGTTTTCAGCAGGGTTTAGATCCAAACTGTCCTTAACCGTTTTTCAGTAGGAGTAGCGTCCCTTTTTTTTTTAATTTTTTTTTATAGCTCTGGCAGCGTATCTAACTCATTTAGATCAAGCAATCTACTTTCAATCAGAGGGGACTTTAATAGGGTTGTAACGTAGGCCATGGTTTCAGGGTTTTGCAAGAAAGGGTAAAGGTTCAAACCTATTGTACCTACTGGGTTTCCTTGTAACCTAGGATCACCTTTAAATTTCCTTCTTGCCTTTGACCATATACTTCTCAAGGTGAAAATAATCTTGTTCTCTCACCCTTTCTATGTACCTTTTTGAGATGAACATGACTTTCTTTTCTTTCAATCCTCTCACTATGCCTTTGGAAGTTGACTCAATCATGATTTTCTTCAGGCTTTTCTTCAGGCCTTTTTTTTTTTTTTTTCTTTGGCCCCTTGCCCCTTGGCAACTCCTTTCTTTTGCTTTTCCTTTCTATTTCTTTTCTTTTCTTTTATGAAACGAAAACAATTCTTTAACCCTTTCCCCTTAAATCTTTTCCTTGGAAGTTCAATATACCCAGTGTGGGTGGTGATCCCTAGGTTGGGGTTTTGTTAAGAAAGGATAAGTGGCTCAACGGGTTTGGTAAGGGGTTGCTTTTGACTGTATGGGAAATGAAATAAGGGCCTCTCTTCACTTTGAATTAAATTGCTTGATCCATAGAGTTTTCAACACTATCCTAGCATGATAGAGGTGGACACCACTCCTAGAATTCTCAACTAATGTCTGCCCCAGTGTGGGGAGGACAGTTTGGATCAGGGTTAATCAAAGAAAATTTTCATTTTCCACGAGGCACTAGGGGTTAAGCAAAGGGAATATGAGCACATTTGTTCATTTATTTAGTCATTTATTCTTTATATGTGGGGGAATGAAAGGTGGCTCCTCTTCCTCTTGATAAACTTGGCCACACATCGCTTGGCCACACATCGCTTAGCCTCAGAGTCTTGCAAGTGCTGCCTTTGGGTAGTATTCTCACTCATCCTTATTCTCTCTCTCTGTGGAAGGCTGATCATTTGGCGAGTGGTTAACTCATGCTATCATCCCTTCAAGTTAGATCATTCCATAAGACAAACTATGCCCCTTGCGTAGAAAGTAGTCACTATTCCCAGGAAAGACAAGACAACAGCAATGGAATAAAAGACTGTCATTTGATTATTATTATTATTTTTATGAAAAGCATAAGGTTCTTCAGCAATAAGAAAATGTAAGCATTAATTTAAAAACAAGAAGTAAAAGGGATAGAAAGAAAGTGGGTGAAAACACCCCTCTCTTGTACGCTTGTGAAAAGAACCCATTTTTAGTACGGCCTTGGGCCTGTGCCCTTGTCTGCATTCCATCCACGGTTGAGATTTTCAGCTAAGGCAGGATAGGTAGATGCTTCTCCCGGAGTTCCAAGTGAGTTGGCGGTGATGATGTAATCGTCGGCTTTCTTGATTGTTTGGCCTTCATTTGTTTGCTCCGGAGTTTCTCTAACAAACCACTTGGGCGATTCGTATTCGTCCAGCTCGATAGGTCGTGCCCGGGGCTTTCTGCTGTGGCCTCCAATTGGGGCTCGAAGCTCCTCAGGTATACACAATGGAGAATTCTTATTACGGAGTTTGGACAGCTCCTCATCAATTTTCCTCACAGACTCGTATACAAGTTTGTCTTCAGGGGTCGGCATCTCATCAGGGTTACATCGTGATCAGGCATCTTCGCATTCCATTTCCTTTCCGTCCTTGTAATATATTTCTTGGCAAGCAGCAAAACAAACCTTGTTGTTACCAAACCTTGTAATGATGTGGATAGCATGGTCCAGTGGAAGGTTTGCAGAGCCGTTCGGAGAAGGATTTGCCGGTCGTATCCCAATGATCTTATTATCTATCAGGTCTTGAATCTTATGCTTGAGGGCCAAACAATCTTCAGTGTCGTGTCCTTGGCTATTCGAATGATACTTACAACTTGCTGCAGATTTGAAGTAATGAGGCGGGGGATTGGGCTAGGGTTGAGCAGGTATAGGTTTCAGGTACCCAGCTGCTAAGAGGCCAAAATAGACCGTGGTCTGTGAACACGCGAGTTTTGTAAATGTCCGCTTCTTCCCACTTGTTCGCCTAGTCCGAGGAGGTATTGCAAATGTTTTTGATGATTGGGGACCATGTTTTGGTGAGGTTGCAGCTGGGTTGATGGTTTGGGAATTGAAACGGCTTCGGGTTCTATGTTTCAGAGCGGGACCATTCTCGGTGGCAGGGCCAAAAGGGTCGAGATGATATCCGAAGGGAAGGTCATATAATTCTTGTGTTTGGTTAGGGGTTGGTTTGGAAGGCATGCGAGAAAGGCCCTCAGCCCGGGGAGGTCGTTGGGAAGCAATGGTGGCGGCATAGTCATGATCTTCTTTCTTCGTCCTTTTTCGTCCATCATGGGTTTGGGCCCGCAAGGACTCTACTTGCTCTTGGGTTGTGTGAGATAAGAGTGAGGAAAGCATGCCTTCCATTTCAGTCATCTTATGCTTGACTCCTCTTGTTTCTGCTAGTAACTGAGTTAACGTATCAAAAGTAAGCAATTCCATGCTTGTAAGGTCGGGGAACGAGGGAAGGTACCTACAACCAGCAAAAGGAAAGAGTCAGTGTTTGACCTTGACAAGTCTTTATGCAATGCATGCTCTAAGGTGCCCCTTTTTAAAAGGGGGGAAACTAAACATGATGTATCGGCTCACTTTTGGAGATAGGGGGTTTGCCCCTGTATGCAGACACTTTACCGTCAAGTGGGAATCTTCAGCCATTCATGCATTCATTCATAATAAAAAAGTACATTAAACTTTGGGTTTGAAATACAAAAGAATTGAAGTACATTTTAATAGGGGGAGGGGGAACGTTTTCCTTTGGACTTCCACCTATCTATTTTTACAAAGGGGAAACCCTAAACTACTCTTGAGTCTTCGGATTCGCCTTCCTTGGATTTGATGTCGAGGAGGTCGCTGAAAGACCTTGTTGATTGATTGCCCCTTGCCTTCTTGGCAACCCTATCTCCGTGAGCATAGAGGGATTGGGGCCCCTCTTATGAAATGAATGGATATGCATGCCATGAGTCCTTAGGGTTACGTGGGAACCCTTGGGGTTTGGGTAGGTTTAATGCAAGGGAGAGTGACGTTGGTGTTACTCTCAATGGGTTGACCATATGCATGAGAATGCAGTGACTTGAGTTACTTGGAACTCTTGTCTTGACATGGGATATTGAATGCATGAGTATGAATATGCAAAGAGTATAAGGAGAGAGGGTACAATTGAAGTAAACATGCATACATGAGCAGTTAGACAGGCATTATAACAGTATAAATACAAGCATTATAACAGCAGGTATAAATGAAAGTAAGGGCAGTCGCCCTTTCCTCCGTGATTTTGAAAACGGTGCTCGTGTCCTAAATCCGGCAGAGGTTCAGCTATGCATGGTGTCTATATGAGTATGAGGTTGAGGGTTGACTAATGCGTTCTAAAAAGGCTCGGTCCCCGGATCTTCAAACCTAGGCCCACTCCCCGAGGTGGTGCCATGATCGGTTGGTGATCCGAGCGGGGGAACCATCAAGAGGCCGTAGGCGAAGAAACTGACACAGCATCTTGCCCACAACCAATATACCGTTCCCCCTTTCTAACTAGAAAGGACATATTAGGGTATGCAAATATGCAGAATGCAAGTGCACATGCAGTGTGTGTGTGATTTTTAAAAGTGGAGGAAAGGGCCCAACAACTCTCATTCATCCTGTACATCACATTCATGCAAAGCAGTTAATAATGTTTAAACATAAGGTGCACCTACAAAACAAAGATGCAAGTGTTAGTATGTGAATGACAAACATGACACAAGATAATATGAATAAATGCATGTTTGTTTTTTTTTTGAAAACAATTTTGGAAATTTAGTTGTGAAAATTTAAAGTGAATAGGATTGAACCAAGTTAATTGAAGACTCTACATGGGTAAAGGGTAAAGAGACATGACTAACGGCCTAACCCTCTATGTATCCCCAGTGGAGTCGCCAGCTGTCACGCTCAGATTTTTCGCACTCGAGGAATACTCACACAAGCGGAAAAAATGCTGTACTCTCTCGTTAGAACTCACCCTCCCAAAAGAATGAGTGCGACTAGGTTTGAATTGAAAATTAGGTTTGAATAAAGGGCTTTTGAAAAATATTCGGAGTCGCCACCTAACTTGATTAAGGTGAGTTAGGTCACCTAAAAACTAAGAATAATCCGAAGACTACACTTAGGGTTTTGGAAAACGATTTGAAAATATCTCCTCAAGAGAGGGTTTTTAAGGAAGATGGGTTGTTTGGCAACCTTTGGAAAACATTTAGCCCTTTTTTGAAAAATAACTCCTTTTGGTCTTTGAAAACAGTGATCTAGGTTCGGAGGTTGGTTACGTGTAGGGAAGACGCACTAAGCTATCACCCTACCCCGCCCTTTCGGTACCTACATGTCAATCTACCCTAGATTTACCTATGAGAGTCTTCGACTAACTATAGTTCAATCCCATCCACTTTGAAAAGCAATGTTTGAAAAATATGATGCATGATATGCAAATGCAATAGAAAAGAAAGTTGATTTAGGAATAGATTTGAAAGGAAATTTGAAAAGAAGAATTTGATTTGATTTTAGAAGAGATTTGAAAACATAGAATTGAAATTGGGAAGTTTGAAAAATTAGAAATAGAGATTTGAAAATAGAAATTTTGAAATTGAAATTTTGAAAATAGATTGGAATTTGAGATTTGGAAATAATTTTGAAACCACACCCATGAGGGTGGAATTGAAAGTTTGAAAAGTATTGTGACCGCACCTATGAAGGTTGCCTACGTATCCCTTTGGGGGAATCAGGTCAGTCGTAGTTCGGACAAGAGTCCGATTGAAAATAGATTGGTTTGAAGAGAGAGATTGGATTGGAAGAAAGAAATTGAATTGAAAACTAGATTTGATTTGAGATTAGAAGAGGAGATTGGAAATTGAAATTGAGAGGATTGGACTTGCTTTGGAAAGATTGATTTTGGAAAAAACTTGATTTTGGAAAGATGGAGGTTTAGGAAACCTAGACTTAAGAAAGGTAGGAGACCTAGGAAAGACTTGAGATTAAGAAAGATTGGATTGGAAGTTGGATTTGGAAGATTTAGAAAGATTGGATTTTAGAAAATATTCGAATTAGGAAAGGTCCGCTTTAGGAAGGTTTCGTTTTCGGAAAGTTTTGAAATTAGGAAAGTTTTAGGTTTAGGAAAGTTTTCGAAAAAGGAAAGGTTTTCAGATTAGAAAAGTTCCCAAATTAGGAAAGTTTTGAAAATCGGAAAGTTTTGATTTTAGAAATGTTTTGAAAAAGGGAAGTTTTGAATTTGGAAAGCTTTGAAAACAAGAAAGTTTTGAAAATAAGAAAAGTTTCGTTTTGGGAAAGGTTTGAGAAAGGAAAGTTTTCAATTTAGGAAATGTTTGAAAAAAAGGAAATTTCAACTTAAGAAAGTCTTGAATTAAGAAAGTTTTTGAAAAAAAAAAAAAAAGTCTTAGATTTGGAAAGATTTGAAGTTTAAGAGGGTTTAGGATTTAGAAAGTTTTAGGTTTAGAAAGATTTAACTTAAGAAGGTTTCAAATTTGGAAAGTTTTGAATTTGGAAAGATTTGAAATTTAGAAAGTTTAAGATTTAGAAAGTTTTTAGAGTTTTAGAAAATCTTGAGATTAGGAAAGGCTTGAGTTTAGGAAAGGTTTGAAAACTTAGATTTGAAAAAGATTTTGGAAAAGGGTAGAATTAGGAAAGGGTTGAACTAAGAAAGATTTGAAAGTTGAGTTTTAAAGTTTAGGAAAGATTTATATGTTCAAGTTTTTAGAAACTTAAGGTTTAAGAAAGTGGGAGTTTAGGAAGGATTCGAATTAGGAAAGAGTTGGATTTTGAAACTTAAGGAAAGATTTAAAGTTTGAGTTTAGGAAACTTATGGTTTAGGAAGGAATTGAATTAAGAAAGGTTTGGATTGGATTTGGTTTCTAAAAGAGAAAGGTTTGATTTTTGTTTCCAAAAACGGAGGATAGGATCTAGTTTCCTAAACAAGGAGATTTGATTTGGTTTCCTAAAGGGAAGATAGGATTTGGAAAGGGAGATTCTAGAAACCCTAGATTTGGAAAATTGTTGTTTTGACGTGGAAAATAGGTTTTGAAAACATGTATAGTTTTGATATAGAAAACAAAAGATTTTGGAAACTTAGGTTTGGGGCAAAGTTTGAAAATCATGTTTTTGGAAAGAAAATTAGGGTTTCCTAATTGTGGGTTCTAGGGTTTGGTTTGGGCTCTAAGGAAAGAGTTTTCTTTGGAAAACACGTTTTTGGAAACGAAGGTTTTCTAGAAGGGAATCCTAGGGAGGAGTTTTTTTGGAAAGCATGTTTTTGGAAACGTAGAGTTTAGAAAGAAAATCCTATAGGGGAATTTCTAGAAGGAAGATTCCGGGAGGAGAGTTTTTAGAAAGAGTTTTAGGGAATGTTTTTAGAAAGTGAATTTTGAGGAAAGAAAGTTTTGGAAAGGAGTTGAAAAAGAGAGTTTTGGAAAAGAGATTTTGAAAGGGAGTTTTTGAAATCAATTTTGAAGAGGGGAGTTTTAGGAAAGTGTGTTAAAAAAGAGATTTTTAGGAAGAGATTTTTGAAGAAAGAGTTTTTAGAAGGTGTAAAAACATCTCACTTTCCTAAAGCAATTCTAACCATAAGAAGGCTAGAACCACTTTAAGAAAGTGGCTTTGAAAACAAAGTTTGAAAATATAGACCAAAAGGCCACTTTTAATATAACACTTTCCTAAAGCAACCCTAGCCATGGAAAGGCTAGAATCACCCTAGGATTGTGATTTTGAAAACATGTTTTTGAAAAAGAGCTTTTGATGCAATTTTGAAAACAAGTTTGAAAACGATTTTTGAAAACAACTTTTTGAAAACGAATTTGGAAGATGCAAGACTATGATATGCACAATGCAATTTGGGGTCGTGAACATACAAGGTTAAGGCTTCACCACATAATCAAGGGGGGCCGGACCCACGTGGTCTTTGGTTAGACTAGAAGAAAGCCCCCGACACGGTGACTCTCCCATAGTCCAATCCTACACATAGACCGGGAATCCCCTTGTTTCAAGCATGCAAAGAAAGGGCGGGAAAGAGATGGGGGATTAAAATAGAGAAAACCCAAGTGGGTTGGAGAGAGAAAAGAGAGGGGGGAAGTGCGGAAATTTAAATAGGGAGCCTACCTTGTTTCTTGTTTATTTTGCGCGCCGTGCGGTCTTCGATCTTTGGTCTTCACCTTCAGTCTTCAAGGGTTGTCTTCAAACTTTGGATGGCAGCTCTTCAAGTCTTCCAAGGATGGTTGAAGGTTAGAGTATGAGTGTATGGGGGTGTATGTGAGTGTATAGGAGGCTAGGGTTTGTGTAGGGTGGCTAGGGTTTGAAAAACCTAGGGAGGCTAGGGTTTTTGAGGTGCTCGAGCTCTGTATATCGAATTGTGTGATTTTTAGGTTAAGTTTGCAGACCCCTTTCACGTTGATCGAGGCTCTGTATTTTTAGAAGCTGGACAAGCTTGGCGCCTATTGCAGTGGCGCCAGGGCAAAATTTATACTGGCGCCACTACGAGTGGCGCCAGGCCATTTTTTGGCTTGGTGCCACTGCTAGTGGCGCCAGCCATTTAGGAAACAATTAAGGTCAGCAAGCAACGTATTTTTGACTAGATTTGGGCGCTTGTACTAGTGACTACCATGTAAATTTTAGCCTGGCTTCACTAGGAGTGACTCCGGAAAGTCCGGGAATGATTTGAAGGAGCCGGGAGTGACCCGGAAAGCCGGAAACGAGCAGGAACACTTAAAATAGTGTCCTGGAGGTATTTGACTTGAAAAGTGAGGATTGGATGTGTCGGAAAGGTTGACCGAGCCTTTAGGGGCAAAACGGTCAATTGGACCGAAAAACTGCCGGGACAGACTCAAACTGTCCCGGAAGAAGACTTGGGGTCTGGAAACATTATTTAGAATGTTCCCAGAGGTTGCCGGTTTGATTCCCAGGGCCAGCGTGGTCGGAAATGGAGACCGGCCCACCAGGGGCAAAACGGTCATTTTGTACCGGGTTGGCCGGAACTGACTCGGAATGGTCCGGAAAGGTAGAGGAAGGTCGAGAACACTATAAAAAGTATTCTCGGGACATTACCGGTTTGATACCCAGAGCCGGTGTGGTCGAAGAAGGAAACCGGCCCTCCAAGGGCAAAATGGTCATTTTGTACCGGGTTGGCCAGAACTGACTCGGGATGGTCCGGAAAGGTAACGGAAGGTCGAGAACACTATAAAAAGTATTCTCGGGACATTACCGGTTTGATACCCAGAGCCGGTGTGGTCGAAGAAGGAGACCGGCCCTCTAGGGGCAAAACAGTCATTTTGTACAGGTTTGGCCGGAACTGGCTCGGAATGATCCAGAAAGAGAAGGGAAAGTTGAGAATACTATAAAAAGTATTCTCAGAAGGTTACCGGTTTGATACCCAGAGCCGGTGTGGTTCCCGGGGCGTTCGGATGCCTAGGGGCAAAATGGTCATCTTGACCGGAAAAGGTCCAAAGGGTAATTTGGTCATTTTTCACCGAAGTGAACTAACAGACATGGGTATTGACCTAGGTTTTGAGTGTTTTCGCCACTCGGACGGGGTTGAGTATTTCCGCTACTCGGACGGGGTTGACGATGTGAGAGTACTTCCGCTACTCTAACGATTCTGTGAGTATTTCTGTTACTCTAACGGTTCTGTGAGTACTTTCGCTACTCTAACGGTTCTGTGAGTATTTCCACTACTCTAACGGTTCTATGAGTACTTCCGCTACTCTAACGGTTCTCTGAGTACTTCCGCTACTCTAACGGTTCTGTGAGTACTTCCGCTACTCTAACGGTTCTGTGAGTATTTTCGCTACTCGGACGGCTCTGTGAGTATTTCCGCTACTCTAACAGTTCTATGAGTACTTCCGCTACTCTAACGGTTCTGTGAGTACTTCCGCTACTCTAACGGTTGAGTATTTTCGCTACTCTAACGGTGGTGTGAGTAGTTTTGCTACTCGGACCGTCTCGAGGAATAAACTGTCTCGAGAGAGGGATTGGAAAGGGGTCTTATCATCTCCGAAGAGACGTGCCTGGATTGGAACCGTCTCGAGGAATAAACTGTCTCGAGGAATAAACTGTCTCGAGAGAGGGAATGGAAAGGGGTCTTACTGCCTCCGAAGAAACGTGTCGGGATTGGAACCGTCTTTAGGAATAAACTGTCTCGAGAGAGGGATTGGAAAGGGGTCTTACCGACTCCGAAGAGACGTGCCTGGATTGGAACCGTCTCGAGGAATAAACTGTCTCGAGAGAGGGATTGGAAAGGGGTCTTACCAACTCCGAAGAGACGTGCCTGGGTTTTGAGTGTTTCCGCCACTCTAACGGTGTTGTGAGTGTTTCCGCCACTCTGACGGTTTTGTGAATGTTTCCGCCACTCTGACGGTTTTGTGAGTGTTTCCGCCACTCTGACGGGTTGGTGAGTGTTTCCGCCACTCCGACGGTTTGGTGAGTGTTTTACTACTCGGACCGTCTCGAGGAATAAACTGTCTCGAGAGAGGGATCGGACTTGAAATAAGAAAGGACAATGCCCCTAAGGGCATTTTGGTCATTTTGCCTCTATTTGGGCCTGACAGGCCCACGAAGCGATGGAAAGATGGAATTTGGAACTAGAGAATTGGATTCGATAGGAATATGCCCAAAATGACTTGAAAACAAGTCTGGACGGAGTGTAGACTGCTGAGCGGTCAAAAATGGGGTGCTTATAGTGACCTTTTTAGCCTTGCATGATTTTATAACCCCCTTGCATATGGTTGTTATGCTCATATATTGCATGCTTGGCTCCATTTGCATGTTCATCATCATTTTCCAAATACCATCATTATTTCTATTTCTATGTCTTTCTTAAACTCCATATTCAAATGTTTTTCTAAAAAATGGTTATAAGAGTTGGTTCCTTGAAGCTTAGGGGAAGCTTTAGGGAACTCTCGATTTCCATACCCTAATAAGCCATCCTTAAGCCACCTAACTTCCATTTTGCATCATTGCATTTTCTACTTTCAAGTTGTATTAAAATGGTTTTCAAACCTTCTATTTCACTTTAATTTTCAAAGTTTTGCTCTCTTAAGTTTTGTGGTTGGAATGATCCTTATGGAGACTCTCTTGAGTGATCTCCTTCCTATATTGATCACATGAATCCTAACTCACAAGAGTGGTTTTCTACACCTCAAAAGCAGTTTTTAGAATAACCTTCTTCAAGAAGGGTTCTCAAAAGGTCATTCTCTTTAATTTACACAAAAATGGTTTCCAAGATTACCGTTTCCATTTTGATTTCTAGAAGTCCTCTTTAGAGTGATTTCCCTCAAATCGACCATTTGAACCCTTATTTTTTGGAGTGATTTTCAATATCTTAAGAGTGGTTTTCCAAAAATATTATTCAAAAGTTCATTCTCTTTAATTTTTAATCAAAGAAGTTTTCAAAACTAACTTTTATATATTGGTTTTCAAAAGTTTCACTCTCTTGAGTTAGTGTTTATAATGGTTCTAAGATAACCCTCTCTTGAGTGGTTTCCAAATACCAAACATATGAACATAATAATCACTTGACTAGTTTTCATAAAATGTTTTTTAAAACACCCTTTCAAGTTTCATGTATAAAACCATATTTCCAAAGCCCCAAGGTCTAAACTTTAGTTAAAAACCACCTTCAAAATTGCCTTTCAAAATCCTACGTTAACTTGACTCTAGTTGTCCAATCCTAGGTTAACTTAACCCTACTTGTCCAACCTTAGGTTAAGCTAACCCAAGTTAGTTAACCCTACGTTAACCTAGTCAAAGTTAGTTGACTTTAGGTCAATCAATGTCTCGCCCTGATTGTTTGCACTCAAGAAAACAAGTGAGAAAAATACGGTACTCTGTCATTAGACCTCATCCTCCTAGAAGAACAAGTGCAGTCAGGTTTGAATTGGAAATTGATTTGATTTAGGGCTTTTGTCACACCCCCAACCCAATTAGACATTAATTATGTCACGTTAGGTGAGTTGTGATCGTACATGTCACTGTACCTGCGAACGACACCTTAACACCTATCGAAAAAAAAAACATTGTAGAATATAATAACAAAGAGAAAAAAATATAATAAACTCTCCAAAATACATCGAAGGAAACCATAAATTAGAGATACATTACCAACTGGAAAATAATCAACAATCTTCTAAAATTCTCTACCATCGGAACATGTTAATACAAAACATAACAATAAGGTCCAATGTCTCATATAAAATACAACCAAGAAACCGAAAGTAAGATAATAGAGCTCTCCCAAGCCTTGAGACTCGATATCCTGACACTGGCATGAATGCCACCATGGTAAGGACCAAGACTACAGTGAACCGAACTCCATCCTTTGCTCACTTGTCAAAAAGTCTGTGTGGGTGTGAGCTAAAAGTCAACGTGCTCACAAAAGGTAATCAAACTCATAAAGAATGGTATATATAATCACAAAATCAGCTATTAATAGATAATCCATCATTCAATGATATATAATCATATATAAAACACCAACATCAACAATATGTAATCATCCTCTTATCACTACCAACAATGTAATTGTGATGCAATGAATGTATCACCCACAGGTGTGCGCAATTTTAGATAACGTTGGCCCAATATATCGATGGTGCATTATCAAGGATGCCCCACATCGACATCCTCTTTAGGTTAACACCACATCGGTTAAACCTTAGGTTAGCCCTACATTGGCAAAACCTTCCTCTATGCAATGCAATGCCACCTCCACCTCATATATAACCTCTAATATCCTCTCATATATCACCTCACATATACCATCATCAATATCATGTTATAGATAATTATCAAGTAATTCAATATGAACAAGACTATCTATATCCCTACAATTAACACCAATGTTCATAACAAAACAAACAATATATTCACTTCTATATGAATAAGATTATCTCAATTTTCACCTGTCACCATAGACACACACCACAATAGAGTTACTCCTTGGTTGATGTTGAAGGCTTTTGACATCCTTTAGCTCCTATTACCACAATTATGTTAGTTTCGGAACCACATTATATAATGCAACAAATATTGAACATAAACAATACTCCAACAGTTAGTATACACCTTGAACATAATCATTTGAAAATAGGCTTAAAGACCTTTAATTTGATAGGTCATGGGTCGAAAATACATTTTCCATGAAGGAATTATGTCTAATGAAAGATAGACTAAAATTCTAAAAAACTATGATGCTAACAGAAAGTTTAGGTTACATTTAAACTAACATATCTCTCAATCTATAAAGAATTAG
This sequence comes from Euryodendron excelsum, assembly GCA_033060915.1. Lineage (NCBI taxonomy): Eukaryota > Viridiplantae > Streptophyta > Magnoliopsida > Ericales > Pentaphylacaceae > Euryodendron > Euryodendron excelsum. Next base: position 27,921,698 of record CM065386.1, read on the forward strand.
AGTGCCAACTTTATATCAATAGAAAGCCGCATGAGTCTAATTTTCAACGCTTTAAATAGTGCATCAATCCAAGTTCTTTAAAGTGAGATAAGCCCAATTTACCAAAGTCTGTTGACTCTTCCCACTGCAGGTGTTGACCCCTCAGCCACAGGGGTTGACCCTAGAGACAGAGAGCAAAGTTTTGACAAAATGTTAAAATGACTCAACCCCTCCAGACACAAGAGTTGACCCCTAGAGATAGAGAGCAAAGTTTTAACAAAATGTTAAAAAGTTTTGACCCTTCCAGCCATAGGGGCTGACCCCTAGAGATAAAGAACGAAAGTCTAGAAAAAGATGTTAAATGTGTCAACCCCTTTACTCAAGGAGTTGACTCCTCGAACAGTGAAGAAAGATTTATCAAAAAAATGTTACATGTGTTGACTCCTCGAGAAAAAGAGGCAACCCCCCACCTTTGCTCGAAAATATAACTTCTCAAAATATGTTTCTAAGCTGCCTAAACAATCCCAACACAACAATAAGTATTTCTAAAGTTCAAAATGAACTTCCAAGGTCTTAAACATGGGTTTAACAAATCAAAACATAACAATGTTCAAGATTTAAGGCTTGCTCTTAGAAATCATATACAACCTTCCCTCCTTCGCCTCAATCTCACTTCCATGGCATGCAAGAATATGCTAGTATATAACAAGCAAAACAAACATTATAAGACCAATAAGAACATGATGATCTTACCTTACATCTTTAAAACAAGATGTAACAAATCCTCCCTAGATTTCTATTCTTCTTCTTCCTCCTCTCTCTTTCTCTTTCTCTTCTCTCTCTCTCTCTCTCTCTCTCTCTCTCTCTCTCTCTCTCCTCTATTTGAATGATGGTAGCCAACTCTCTTCACTCCCTCTATTATTTTTTTTCTTTTCTCTCCCATCATGCTAGGCCACCCACACCCACTAGCCTTTCCTTTTTCCTTTCTTTTTTTTTTTTTTTATCTTTGTCTCCCCATTAGTCTTGTCCCCCCTTGTCTTCTCTTTATTTCTCTCCCACCGAAAGCCCACTAAAAGCCCCTCTCTTTCCTCTTGACTTTTATTGTGACTAGAAGTTAAAATAGATACAAGAGTGTATCTCATACCCTTAGGTATCCTATGCACCCACTCACCAATGACTCACTATTCAACTCATCATCTAACTCACCACTTGCCACATGCCACGCACACATGCACCCACATAATTTTACAAACTAATTAACCATGCAATAAATGTAATTTAGAAAATTATGAAATTATAAGATTAGTGTCTCACAACTCTCCCCTCCTTAAAGAATTTCGTCCTGAAATTCTCTTACCTTGTCAAAACACATATGCATCTTTATCAGCTACAGATAACATACATGTTACCACATTAGGAGTAACATGTGCATCCCTCAATATCATAGCATAGACTCGAGCTTGAGTTTGTGATTCAGGCGTCACAGTTTGTCCCTATTATGCAACTTCCGTTGTTTTCCTACTTTCAGTAGCCACATTGCCTACTGATGATGCTGCCCCAAGATTCTGAGTACAGTTCCTTGCCATGTATCTCAGTTGTCCACACTAATTGCATTTTTTAGACCACGACACTGGACAATCTCTAATAACATGTCCCTCAACCCCACAACAATAGCAAATGATTCCCCAGGTGCTACCTTCCAAAGACCTCAGACTAGTAGACCTAGTTGGTGGTCTTCATGCTCCTCATCCTCTTAGGACTCCTTGTACTTCTCGGACTATTGAACCTTACTTCTCCTGATCCTAGACTAAATTGTACTCGACTTTGTTCCACAATTGGAAGAATTCTAATGATCTCTATTGTGACGTACCAGCTCCTGAATCAAACCTCCCCTTCTTGAATTGTTCTCGTCTCCTTGTCATCTCTTTCACATCTAATTTCACAATCTTAGATTTGTTCACTAATTCCCCATAACTAGTGATTTCATATGTAGAAACTCGACACCAGATTGATAGTTCCAAACCCTATTGGAATCTTCTGTACTTGGCATCCTTAATGCGTACTAAGTTGGTTGGAAAGCTAGATAAGGCTGTAAATTGCTCTACATAATCTCCCACTGACATCTTTCTTTGTTTCAATAAAATGAATTCTTACTCTTTTTGGTAACGGTAAATGAGAGGAAAATATTGATGATTAAATACTTGCACAAAGCATTGCCACGTGATCGTTACTCCTCTAGGTTGAGCATATGTCATTCGTCTCGTGGCTTCCCACTAGTTTTGTGCCTCATCTCTTAGCATAAAAGTGGATAGTGATAGCTTTCTTTCACCAGGGATCCCCATTACTTTAAATATAGTTTTCAGCTTTCTTAACCACTCCTCAGCCACTAATGGATCAGTTGCCCCCATAAATTCTGGTAGATATAGTTTCATGAATTGCTCATTTAAGGTCGTACTCCTTGGCACCTATCTTGCCACTTGAGCTTCCATATACTGTGCCATCGGATTTGCAAGTTGTTCGGTTGCATCAAGTTGATTCTGAACATGTGGTCCATGTTGTCCTTGTTCCACACCCCTGACTGAAGCTGTTGAATATTCTCCTTCCATTATTCTAGGTGAATCCCTTTGTGCCATTCTTTCTATCAGCAAATCAGGATAAGTACACCACATATATATAGTTCACATATTCCTTAATGACCTAACCAACACCGACAACAGCCTGGGGTTCACTGCACTCTAGACACCAACTACACACCATAGCTTTAGTATATAATCAGGCTATGAAACATAGTTTTAATACAAGCCGCAGCTCTGATACTAAGCTGTCACACCCCAACCCAATTAGACATTAATTATGTCACATTAGGCGAGACGTAACCGTACAGGTCACCGTATCTGCGAACAACACCTTAACACTTATCTAAAAAAGAACGTAGCGGAATATAATAACAAAGAGAAAGAAATATAATAAACTCTCCAAAATACATTGAAGTAAACCATAAATTATAGATACATTACCAACTGAAAAATAATCAACAACCTTTCAAAATTCTCTACTATCGTAACATGTTAATACAAAACATAATACCAAGACCCAATGTCTCGTATAAAATATAAGCAAGAAACCAAAAGTAAGACAATGCAGCTCTCCCAAGCCCTGAGACTCGACATCCTGACACTGGCATGAATGCCACCATGGTAAGGACCAAGACTACAGTGAACCGAACTCCATCCTTTACTCACTTGTCAAAAAGTCTGTGTGGGTGTGAGCAAAAAGTCAATATGCTCACAAAAGATAATCAAACTCATAAAGAATGATATATACAATGACAAAATTAGCTATCGATAGATAATCCATCACTCAATGATATATAATCATCTATAAAACACCAACATCAACGATATGTAATCATCCTCTCATCACCACCAAATGTAATTGTGATGCAATGCATGTATCACCCATAGGTGTGCGTAATTTTAGATAACGTTGGTTCAATATCGATGGCGCGTTATCAAGGATGCCCCACGTCGACCACCTCTTTAGGTTAACACCACATCGGTTAAAGCTTAGGTTAGCCCCACATTGGCAAAACCTTTCTCTATGCAATGCAATGCAAGGCACACAAGATGAATGTATGCAATGCCACCTCCACCTCATATATAACCTCTAATGTCCTCTCATATTTCACCTCACATATACCATCATCAATATCATGTTATATAAAATTGATTTGAAGAAAGGATTTGAAGTTTGAGAGAGGTTATGGAAATTGAAAACTTGAAAAAAAGGTTGTGGAATTGGAAACTTGAAAAAGGTTGTGACCATACCCATGAGGATTGCCTATGTATCCCTTTATTAGGAATTAGGTTAGTCGTAGTTTGAACTTGGGGTCCAATTGAAAATAGACACTTTGAGGTCTTTGAAAAGTTTGACTTGAAAAGGTTTGATTTTGAACCCTGATTGGAAGACTTGAAATTGAACTTTGATTTGAAATTGACTTTGATTTGAAATAGAACTTAGAAGTAGAACTTGAACTTGTTTTGGAAAGTTGGAATTGAATTTTGAAATCATCTTGACTTGAATTGGAGTTTAAAAACCATATTGGTTTTAGACTTGAGTTTTTAGAAAAGAGTTGAAGCTTCCTAACTTTAGGATCAGGGTTGCACTTAGGTTTTGACATTTTAGGACTTTGGTAACCTAGGGTTTGAAGCATGCAATTGAATTGGAAAGACTTAATTTGAACCTGAGAGGTTTGATTTTAGAAAGTTTAATTTTGAAAAGTTTCAATTTAGAAAAGTTTCAAAAAGTTCCAATTTAGGAAAGTTCCAAAAAAAATTAAAATTTCCTAATAATGAATTCTACGGTTTTGACTTGGACTTCAAGAGAAAGAGTTTTTGGAAAGTGAATCTCTGAAAAGAACTCTTTAGGAAGATAGGTCTGCAAAACAATTTAGAAAGGCTTGAAATATGGGCATAATGATCACATTAAATGTAACAATTTCTTAAATCAACCCTAACTATGGAATGACTAGAATCATCTTAGGATTGTAATTTTGGTCAAAACAATTTAGGGCTTGAACCATCAAAATTTGAACCTTGATGGTCACATTAAAAATATCACTTTCCTAAAACAGCCCTAACCATGGAATAACTAGAATCATCTTAAGATTGTGGTTTTGAAAACAAGTTTGAAAGAAAGAGGTTTTGATTGCAAGTTTTGAAATAGAACTTTAATGCAAGTTTGAAAACAACTTTGAATGTAATATTGAATGCAATGCATGAACATGATAACTGCAATGTAGTAGGGTTGTGAACATACAAGGTTAGGCTTCGCCACATAATTAAGGGGGCTAAACCCACACCATCTTAGGGGGAACTTAAAGAATATCTTCGGCACGGTGATTCTCTCTAAGACCTTCCTAGGCATGAATCGGGAGGTCCTTTGTTTCGAGCATGCAAGAAAAGGAAGTAGAAGATGGGAATTAAAATAAAGGAGAACCAAAGTGGGCTTAGAGAGAGAAGAGAGAGGGAAAAATTGCATAAATGAAACTAGAAACCCTAACTTGTCTTCTCTTTGCTTTGATTGCTTTGTTTTGATTTGTTTCCTTTACTTTACTTGAACCTTAAGAACTTTGAATATGCAGCAATTTGATCTATATTGGGCGTTTAGAGTGTTGGATTTGAGTGTATGGAAGCTAGGGTTTAAAGGGGCTTGAGGGGATTAGGAATTGGAGGGAATTCGAGCTCTGTTTTCAAAGAGGCAATGTTTTTGGACTGAGATTGCCTACCTTTTTTTTTTTTTTTCTTTTTTTTTTTTTTAAGCAGGGGGAGGTTTGTATTTATAAGCAATTGAAACAGGAACTAGCACCTATTGCAGTGATGCTAGTGAGATTTTAACCTTGGTGCCATTAGGATATTTTTAGTTAGTAGTGGCACCAGCCACTTTAGAAAACTTTTGAGGTAGCAAGAAATAGATCTTTGACCCTTAGGACGGAAGGCAGAAGATTTTGGCGCTTGTCCTAGTAACTACCATGTAATTTTTTGCATGGCTCCACTAAGAGTGACTCCGAAAAGTCTGAAAATGGTTCGAAAGGTCGGGGATGGACGAGAACCCCTAAAAGAGTATCCCAAAGGTAGTTGGTTTGATAACCAGAGTCGGTGTGGTCAAAAAGGGTGATCGGCCCACTAGGGCCAAAATGGTCATTTGATCTAGGGAAACACCGAAATGGATCTTGAGTGACCTGTGAGAAGCCTTGATGGTTGCAAACACTATCGAGTGTGTTTCAAGGGATTTTCGGTTTAATACCCAGAGCCAGTGTGGTTGAAAAAGGCAACAGGCCCACTAGGGGCAAAATGACCATTTCGCACTAGGCTTGCCAGAATGGATTAGGAATGGTCCGAAAAGGTACTTGAAGGTAGTGAATACTATTAGAAGCATCCCTAAAAGATAATCGGTTTGAGACCCAGAGCCAATGTGGTTCTCGGAGGCAATTAGATACATAAGGGCAAAATGGTTATTTTAACCGGATAGTCTTGGAATTGATCTAGAACCCATTGGAAGGCACTTGAATGTGATGGATTGTCTCTAAGACAATCTTGAAAGGGTGGAATTACTACTCTGAGGACTTAGGTACTTTCTCGAGAAGCATGCCAGTAGAGCCCAAATGGCAGTTTAGTCATTTTTCACCAGAGTGGGCAAGCAGGCACTGGTGTTGGCCTGGATTTTGAGTGTTTCCATCACTCTAACCTGGTGTGATGAGTTAGTTTCCAAAGGTATTCCATCCTTTGGTAAGCCTTCCATGGCCAAGAGGCGAGTTCGATCCTGTGAAATGGGGGGTTTGTTGGCAATTCTCACTGTTAACCAACTTGCAAGTGTTTTTGTCACTTTGATAGTTATGGTGTTTGTGAGTGTTTCCGTCACTCTGACGGTGCGTGTTGATTCTAGAGATTACCTAATCTTAGGAAGCTATTTAATGGTCTTATCGTCTTGGGTCCTTAGGTACTTTCCTGATCGACGTGCTGAATAGTGAACATTCTGTGTTGGCAGGCTAGTAGACGCTAGCAGTGAACCACTCTACTATCTTGGGGACTTGGGTTCCATCCTAGTCAACAAGTTTGAAGGAGCTTACCATTTTGAGAAGTTTTCTTGGTAAATGTGCCGTGCTAGATGAATTTACCGTATGAAAGATCAACTTTTTCAAAAGACGGGCCGGATTGAGTTTGATTAACTTGGATTAGAATTGAAATTGAAATTGAGTTTGAAATTGGGACTTACCATCTTTAAGAAGACGTGCCAACTGGAATTGGATTGAATAATGCTCCGAGGCATTTTGGTCATTTTGTTCTTATTGGGTCGGATAGGCCCGCGAAGTGGTTGTTTAACTGGATTCAGTCTAGAAAGTCGGTTTGGGCTTGAATGTGTCTGTGCCAATTTGAATGTGAGTTTGATCGGGCTGGAGATTACCAAGCGGGCGAAAATGGGATGCTTACAATTGCCACTCTTTTTCTGTCTTTGCTTGTCAAAGGTAAAAAAAAATGATAAAGTAAGGGTCCTATGTTGACCGTGAGGCGATCGAAGGGACTAAAATTGGAAGGTTTTTGAATATTGGAGTAGTTGGAATTTTGAATTTTGAGTTTGAAAACTGGATTGTTTGGATTTTTGAAATTCAAAATTTTTAAAACTTGATTTTCGAATAACACTTTGTTAGGGAGATTCAGGATTTTTGAAATTGAAGATGATTTTTTTTAAACTTAAAGTTGATTGTTTGAAATGATTTTGAAATTTCTTTCTGAAATGGGTTGATTTGGATTTGATTTAGAAGGGTTTTGGAAAACCTTTGAAATTTGGAATCAAACTTTTGAGGAAAAGGTTTGAAAACCTAGAATTTGAAAATAGGTTTTTTGAAGTGAAAGCTTGAAAACCCAAAAAATTTAAAAATTCCAACCTTTGAAACCTTCTCACGAGTCACTCTGAGTCTATTCTGGAGTTTTTCCAATTTAATTGACCATTTTACCCTTGGCGGGTCGGTCGACCTTTTTAACTATTCAAGCATTGTTTTTCAAGCCGATTACCTCTAAGACACTCTCTCGAGGGTTCCTATTCATTCCCGATCAAGTCTGGTTATTCAGAACCTTCCAGATCATTCTCGGACTTTTCGGAGTCACTCCTAATGGAGCAAAGCCAAAAATTGCATGGTAGTCACTAGAATGGGCGCCCAGATCTTTTGTTTTGTGTCCCAAGGGTGGAAAGATACGTTTCTTGCCGCTCTAAAAACTTTTCTAAATGGCTGGTACTACTAGTAGTGGCGCCAAGCCAATAAATGGCTTGACGCCACTCCTTGGCGCCAGTGGAAAATTTGCCTTGGCGCCACTGTAACAGGTGCTAAGGTGTTTTTAGTTGCCTATAAATACAGAACCTCCCCCCGTGTAAAAAAAAGGTCCACAAATTCAATCCAAAAACTCTATCTCTCTGAAAACAGAGATCGAAGTCTCTCCAAACCCTAATTCTCTCAAGTTTCTTCAAGCCCTAGCTTCCATACACTCAAAACCTAGCCTTTATACACCTTATGCACTAAAAAATAAGCCTCCAAACATCCATTGAAGACTCAAGTGCTGCAACTTCAAAGCTCTTAATATTTAAGTAAAGTAAAGTAAATCAAGCAATTAGAGCAAGAAGAATACGTGGTAGGTTTTCTATTTATTTTTATGTAATCTCCCCTTCTCTCTTCTACCTCCTAACCCACTAGAGGTTTATTTTATTTTAATCTTTATCTTCTACCTCCTCTTCTTGCATGTTTAAAATAAGAGACTTCCTGATTTATGCTTAGGAAGGACTGTTGAAGGTCATCGTGTTAGGGGCTTTCTTCTAGTTCAACCTTTGATGGTATGGGTTTGGCTCCCTTGATTATGTGGTGAAGCCCAACCTTGTATGCTTACGACCCTATTGCATTATAGTTATTATGTTCATGCATGGCATTCAAAATTGCATTCAAGTTGTTTTCAAACTTGTATCAAAGTTGTCTTTCAAAACTTGCATTCAAAATATCTTTTTTTAAGCTTGTTTTCAAAATCACAATCCTAAAGTGATTCTAGCCATTCCATGGTTAGGGTTAGTTTAGAAAAATGTTATATTCAAAGTGTCCCACAAAGTCCAAATTTTGGGTGTAAACCCTAAATTATTTTTATCAAGACCACAATCTTAAGATGATTCTAGCCATTCCATGGTTAGGGTTGTTTTAAGAAGGTGTGATATTCAATGTAATCATTATGGTTCATATTTCAAATCCTTTTTGTTTTCAAAATCACAATTCTAGAATGGTTTTAATCTTTTTATAGTTAGAATTGTTTTAAGAAAGTGAGATATTCATGATGCTTGTAAAAGTTATTTAAACCTCTTTCCAAAGTGTTTTGCAAATCTACTTCCTAAAAACTCTTTCAAAAAATTTACTTCCTAAAAACTCTTTCAAAGATCTACTTTCTTAAAACTCTTTGTCTTGGAGTCTAAGTTAGGCCTTAGAATCCATGGTTAGGAAACCCTAGTTCCCTTTCTTAAAATTATGACTTCCTATTTTGTATCAAATCATAGGTTTCCAAAACTATTTTCTACATTAAACTATAGATTTCCAAAATCTCTTTTTTTTTACCAAATCATAGATCTCCAAATCCAAGATTTCTAAAATTCAATCTTTCCAATTCCATGTCAAATCAAATCTTCTAATTTAGGAACCCAAATCACATCCTCCAAGTTTGGAAACAAAATCAAAATATCTATGTCATGGGACCGAACTCGGCTCTTGGCCATGACACGTTTACCAAAGGATGAGATACTTTTGGAAACCAACTCATCATAGATCATCAGAGTGGCGGAAGCACTCATGAACGTTTACCAAAGGATGAGATACTTTTGGAAACCAACTCATCATAGATCATCAGAGTGGCGGAAGCACTCAAAACCTAAGTCAACACCAGTGCCTGCTAGCCTACGCCGGTGAAAAATGACTAACCTTTTTTGACACGCTTCTTGAAAAAGTACCTAAGTCCTTAGAGCAGTAAGTCCACCATTCTAAGATCATCGTGAAGACGATCCAGCATGTTTAAGTGCCTTCTAGTCTATTCCGGACCAATTTCGAGACCATTCATTCAAAATGACCATTTTGCCTCTAAGCATCCTAGCGCCTTCGGGAACCCCACCGGCTCTGGGTATCAAATCGGTTACCTTACAAGAATGCTTCTAATAGTATTCTTAACCTTCCAACACCTTTCTGGATTATTCTAAGTCAATTCCGGTAAACCCGATGCAAAATGACCATTCTGCCTCTAGTGGGCCGGTCGTCTTTTCCAACAACACCGGCTTTGGGTATCAAACTAGAACTCCCTTGGAACACTTTGGATAGTGTTTCCAACCTCCAAGTCCCCTCGTAGGACATTCCAAGTCCATTTCGGTGGTTTTTCGGTCGAGTTGACTGTTTTGCCCTTAAAAGCTCGGTCAATAATTTCAACTTTATTTTTCAAGTCCGTTACCCCTGGGACACTATTTTAGGGGTTTCTACCCATTTTTTGCCCTCCGGACCCTTCCTGGCCTTCCAGAATATTTTCAAACTTTCCGGAGTCACTCTTAGTGGAGCTAAGCCAAAAATTTCATTGTAGTCCCTAATACAGGCGCCAAAATCTTTTGCCTTACATATCAAGGCTTGAAAGACATGTTGCTTGCCAACCTTAAGACTTTCCTAAGTGGCTAGCACCATTGCTAGTCAAAAATTGGCCCGGTGCCACTCCCAGTGGCATTAAAAGGAATTTTAGCCTGGCGCCATTACAACAGGCGCCAAGTTAATCTTTTGTGTATAAATACAAAGCCTCCTCATGTGTGAAAGGGGTCAACAATCTAACTCCAGAAACTTTGTCTCTTGATATACAGACTTCGAACTCTCTTCAAATCCTAGCTCTCTTAGGCCTCTTCAAACTGTAGCCCCTATACACTTTAACATACATATGTACACTCTATACACGCCTATACAAGCCTTCATGCCGACTATTGAAGACTCAAGGTGCTGCTATCTCAAAGCTCTCAAAGATTAAAGCGAAGTAAAGTAAATAAAGCAAGCAAATCAAAGAAGACACAAAGTTGGTTTTCTATTTACGTTTATGCAATTTTCCGCCTTCTCTCTTCTCTTTCCTAACCCACTTGGGTTTTCTTCTGTTTTAATCCCCTATCTTCTCTCCCCCCTTTCTTGCATGCTTGAAACAAGAGAATATCCAATTCATGTGTAGGAAGGATGGTTGAAAGTCACAATGTTGTGGGCTTTCCTCTAATTCAACCTTAGACCATGTGAAGTTGGCCCCCTTGATTATGTGGTGAAGCCTAAACTTTGTATGTTGATGACCCTACTTGCATTGTGCATATCATACTCATACATCTCTTCCAAATCAATTTCTAAACTTGTTTTCAAAACTTGCATCAAAATTTTTTTCAAAACTTGCATTAAAAATCTCCTCTTTCAAACTTGTTTTCAAAATCATAATCTTAAGATAATTCTAGCCACTCCGCCGTTAAGATTATTTTAGGAAAGTGTTACATAAGTTTTGGGAATAAACCCTAAAATTATTTTTGTTAAAATCACAATTTTAAGGTAATTCTAGCCATTCCATGGTTAGGGTTGCTTTAGGAAAGTGTTATTTAATGAGACCAATATGGTCCATATTTTCGAATCATTGTTGTTCTCAAAACCACAATCATAGAATGGTTCTAAACTTCCTATGGTTAGAGTTGTTTTATGAAACTGAGATATTTTTAGAGCCTTGTAAAAGTCCATATTTTATTTCCTTTCCAAATCGCTTTTTCAAATATCTTTCCAAACTTCTTGTCCAATCTACTTCCTAAAACGTTTTTAAAAATCTCCTTATGAAAAGTTTCTTTCCAAAAATTCTCTTCAAAATTTCATTTTCTAAGAACTCCTTTCAAAAAAAGTTCTCTTCAAAATTCTACTTTTTAAAAAAGCTCTTCAAGTTTCCCTCCTAGAAACTCTCCTCAAAATATATACTTTTCAAAATCTATTTTTTTTTTTTAGATCCAAGCCAAGCCCTAGAGCCAATGATTAGGAAACCCTAATTTCCATCTTCCTTTTCCACATCGAAACTTAGGTTTCCAAGTTCTATTTTCTACATCAAATCTTTGATTTCCAAAATCTCTTTTCTACACCAAAATCATAGCTTTCCAAATCTAAGATTTCTAAAACTCCACCTTTCCAAATCCATGTCAAATCTAATCCTCCAACTTAGGAAATCAAATCTAGTTTTCCAATTTAGGAAACCAAATCAAATCATCAAATAAAATAAAATCTTTAACTTTAGGAAATAGTAATCAAATCTTTCTTAATTCAATCATTTTCTAATTCCAAACTTTCCTAGTTTCAACTTTCTAAATCTCAAGTTTTCAAATCTTTCTAAATTCAAACTTTCTTAAGCTCAAATCTTTCTTAAAAGGAAACTTTCCTAAAACGGAATTTTCCTAATTTGAAAACTTTTCCATTTTGAAACTTTTCAAATTCAAAGATTTCTAAAATTTAATCTTTCTTAAACCTTAACTTTCCAAACCCTTTCAAGTCAAATGTTCAAGCCATGTCTTTTCCAAGACAAATTTTTCTAAATCAAATCAAATCTCTTTCCAAATTTTTCTTAAATCCAACTTTTCTAATTTGAATATTTTCTAATTCGAACCTTTCTTAAATCCAATTTTTTGAAATCAAACTTTTCAAATGTAAATCAAATCCTTCCTAATTCAACTACATGTTCCAACCCTAAGATATCTAAACCTTAGTTTAACCCTAACCCTAAGTTAGGAAGTTTCAACTCCTTTCTAAGATTCTTTTCTTAAACCAAGTTGGTTTTCCAATCTAAGTCAACATGTTTTCAAAACTCAATTCTTTCTTACTTAAATCATGTTCAAGTTTTCTTTCCAAGTTCAAAGTTCAATTCTAAGTATAAGTCCAATTTCAAATCAGTTCAAATCAAACTCTTTCTCAAATTAATCTCTTTTATAATCAAATGTTTTCAAATCAAACTTTTCAAAAATCTAAAAATGTCTATTTTCAATCGGACTCTTGTCCAAACTACGACTGACCTAATTCCCAATAAGGGATACGTAGGTGTAAACACCCCATTTTTTACCGCTCGGCAGCCTACGTTCCGTCCAGACTTGTACTCAAGTCAATATAGATGTATTCCAATCGAAACCGACTCTCTAAGTCCAAATCCTGTCTATCTATCGCTTCGCGGGTCCACCAGGCCCAAATGGAGGCAAAATAACCAAAATGCCCTTAGGGGCATTATCTTTTCCAATTCCAAATCCAACCCCTTTCTTGAGATAGTTGATTCCTCGAGATGGTAAATCTATTCCAAATCAGGCACGTCTTTTCGAAGACGGTAAGTCCCCTTTCCAATCCCTCTCTCAAGACAGTTTATTTCTCGAGACGGTTCCAAATCAGGCACGTCTTTCCGAAGACGGTAAGTCCCCTTTCCAATCCCTCTCTCGAGATAGTTTATTCCTCGAGACGATTCCAAATCAGGCGCGTCTTTCTGAAGACAGTAACACCCCTTTCCAATTCCAATCCCTCTCTTGAGATAGTTTATTCCTTGAGACGGTTCCAAATCAGGCACGTCTTTCCGAAGACGATAAACCCCTTTCCAATCCTTCTCTCAAGACAGTTCCAAATCATGTACATCTTTTTGAAGACAGTAAGTCCCCTTTCCAATCCTTCTCTCACGACAGTTTATTCCTCAAGACAGTTCCAAATTAGGTATGTCTTTTCGAAGACGGTAAGTCTCCTTTCCAATCCCTCTCTCGAGACAGTTTATTCCTCGAGACGGTTTCAAATTAGGCACGTCTTTCCGAAGACAGTAAGTCCCCTTTCCAATCCCTCTCTCGAGATAGTTTATTCCTCGAGACGATTCCAATCAGGCATGCCTTTCCGAAGACGGTAAGTCCCCTTTCCAATCTCTCTCTTGAGACATTTTATTCCTCGAGATGGCTCTAAATCAGGCACGTCTTTCCGAAAACGATAAGACCCCTTTCTAATTCCAATCTCTCTCTCGAGACAGTTTATTCCTCGAGACGGTCTGGCACGTTTTTTGAAGAAAACCTCTTCAAAACGGTAAGTTCCTTTAAACCTGTCGACCGGGACAAGACCCTAAGTCCCCTAGATGGTAGAACGGTCCACCTTTGGTGCCCACTAGCCCGCCAATGCAGAAATATCCATTTAGGCACGCCTTTTGCAAAAATTGACTTCTCAGGCGCTAAGTCCCCTTTAGCAGGTTCCCAAGATTAGGCAGTCTCGGGAATGATCCCGAACAGTTAGAGTAGCGAAAATACTCGCAAACATCACAACCGTCCGAGTAGCGAAAATACTCATAAACAGATTGATATAAGGAATTGCCAACAAACCCCTGTGTCACGACGACCGCCGTCAGAGTGGCGGAACCACTCAAAACCCAGGTCAACACCAGTGCCTACTAGCCCACTTTAGTAAAAAATGACCAAACTGCCCCTGGGCCTTTTCCGAGACTTTCTAGTCAAGATGACCATTTTGCCCCTAGGCATCCAAATGCCCCGGGAACCACACCGACTTTGGGTATCAAACCAGTAACTTCCCGAGAATGCTTTTTATAGTATTCTCAACCTTTCTTCATCCTTTCAGATCATTCCAAGTCAGTTCCGGTAAACCCGGTAGGAAATGACCGTTTTGCCCCTAGTGGGCTGGGCACCTTTTTCGACCACACCGGCTCTGGGAATCAAACCGGAAACCTTTGGAAACATTCTGAATAATGTTTTCAAATCTCGAGTCTTCTTCCAATACAATCTGAGTTCGTCCCGGTAGCTTTCCGGCCCAATTGACAGTTTTGCCCCTAAAGGCCCGGTCAACCCTTCCAACACATCCTATCCTCACTTTTCAAGTTAAATACCTCCGGGACACTATTCCAAGTGTTCCTGCTTTTTTCCGACCTTCTGGGTCATTCCCGGCCTCTTCAAATCATTCCCGGACTTTCCGGAGTCACTCCTAGTGAAGCCAGGCTAAAAATTGCATGGTAGTCACTAGTACATGTGCCCAAATCTAGTCAAAGGTACGTTGCTTGTTGACCTTAAACATTTCCTAAATGGCTGGCGCCACTAGTAGTGGCGCCAAGCCAAAAAATGGCCTGGTGCCACTGCTAGTGGCACCAGTGTAATGTTTGGCCTAGCGTTACTGCAATAGGCGCCAGTGCATTCCTCTCTTTATAAATACAAAGCCTCTTCTAGCGTGAAGGAGGTATGCAAACGCAGTTTAAAAGCCCCAAAATTTGATATACAAAGCTCGAACACTCCCTAAATCCTAGCTTCCTTAGGTTTTCCAAACCCTAGCCACCATACACGAAACCCTAGCCTTCTATACACTCATACACACCCCCATACATTTATATACTAGCCTCCAACCCTCCTTTGAAGACTTGAAGAGCTGCAATTTGAAGTTTGAATATTGAAGACAACTCTTGAGGATTGAAGACGAAGAACAAGTCGAAGATCGAAGACAAGCAAGGCGTGCAAAATAAACAAGACATATGGTAGGCTGTCTCTTTAAATTTCTGCACTTCCCCCTCTATCTTCTCTCTCCTCACCCACTTGGGTTTTCTCTATTTTAATCCCCCATCTCTTTCCCCCCCTTTCTTTGCATGCTTGAAACAAGGGGACTCCGGGTCCATGTATATGATTAGATTATCTGAGGATTACCGTGTCGGGGGCTTTCTTTTAGGCTAATCGGAGACCACGTGGGTTCGGCTCCCTTGATTATGTGGTGAAGCCTTAACCTTATATGTTCACGACCCCAAACTTGCATTGTGCATATCATGATCTTACATCTTCCAAAAAATCGTTTTCAAACTCGTTTTTCAAAATTTGCATTAAACTTGTTTTCAAAATTGTATCAAAATCACCTTTTCAAAACTTGTTTTCAAAATCACAATCCTAGGGTGATTCTAGCCTTTCCATGGCTAGGATTACTTTGGGAAAGTGTTACATTTCAAGTGACTTTCATGGTCCATCTTTTCAACCCTTGTTGTTTTCAAAACCACTTTCTTAAAGTGGTTCTAGCCTTCTTATGGTTAGAATCGCTTTAGAAAAGTGAGATATTTTTATACCTTCTAAAAACTCTCTTTTCAAATGTCCCTTTTCCTAAAAAATCTCTTTTTCAACATACTTTCCTAAAACTCTCATTTCCAAAGTTGTTTTCAGAAACTCCCTCCAAAAATTTATTTTTTAAAATTCCCTTTTTCAATTCCTTTCCAAAATACTCTCCTCCAAAATCCACTTTCTAAAAATGTTCCCTACAAATCTTTTCAAAAACTTCTCTCCAACAATCTCCTTTCAAAAATCTTTCTAAAAAGCTCTCTTTCCAAAATCTTCCCTCTAGAAACTCCTCTCTAAGATTTCCTTCCAAAAACTTGTTTCCAACAAACACATTTTCCAAAAATCTTTTTACTTGATGCCCAAGTCAAGCCCTAGAACCCACAATTAGGAAACCCTAATTTTCTTTCCAAAAACATGGTTTTCAAATTTTCCATAAAACCTAAGATTCTAAAATCTTTTGTTTTCACATCCAAACTATACATATTTCCAAAACCTCTTTTTTGTATGTCAAAACTATAGTCTTCCAAATTTAGGGTTTCTACAACCTCCCTTACCAAATCCTTGTCAAATCCAATCTTCCCTTTAGGAAATCAAATCAAATCTTCCCGTTTAGGAAACTAGATCCTATCCTCTGTTTTTAGAAACAAAGTCAAGCCTTTCCTTTTATAAACAAAATTCAATCCCTTCCTAATCCAAATCTTTCCTAATTCAAATCCTTCCTAATCCTCCACTTTCCTAATTCAAATCCTTCCTAATCCTCCACTTTCCTAAATCTTAAGTTTTCAAAACTTGAACATAAAAATCTTTCCTAAATTTTAAAACTCAACTTTCAAACCTTTCCTAATTCAAACCTTTCCTAATTCTACCTCTTTTCCAAATCTTAACTCTCCAAATCTATGCTTTCCAATCTTTTCCTAAACTCAAACCTTTCCTAATCTCAAGATTTTCTAAAACTCAAACTTTAAAACTTTCTAAATGTTAAACTCTCTAAATTTCAAATCTTTCCAACTTCAAAACTTTCTTAAGTTAAGACTTTCTAAATCCAAAACTTTCTAAATTCTGAACTTTCTTAAAACTTCAAATCTTTCTAAATCCAAAACTTTCTAAACTCAAAACTTGCTTATTTTCAAAACTTCTTTGTTTTCTAAACTTTTCAAAGCTCAAAACTTTCGTAATTCAAAACTTTCCTAAGTTGAAACTTTCTTAATTTGAAAACTTCCCTAATTGAAAACTTTTCTAATTCAAAACTTTTTTAATTTGAAACTTTCCTAAATCGGACCTTTTCTAATTCAAACATTTCCTAAATCTAATCTTTCCTAATTTCCTAAACCTTCCAAGTCTAGTCTTTCCTAAGTCTCTTTCCTAAAGTCTAGGTTTCTTAAACCTCCATCTTTCCAAAATAAGTCTAATTCTCTCTTCCAAGTTTTATCTTTTCAAATCAAAATTCAATATTTTCAATTCCAAAATTCTAAATTCCAATTTTCAATCCTCTATTCAAAGTTCAAGCTCTCAATCTTCCAATTCAATTTCCAATTCAATCTCTTTCTTCCAAATCAACTCTTCTTTTTTCAATGGGACTCTTGTCCGTACTACGAATGACCTGATTCCTCCAAAAGGATACGTAGGCAACCCTCATGGGTGCGGTCTCCATATTTTTTAAATTTCCAATTCCATAAAATTTTTTAAAATTCTATTTCTACAATTTCTTTTCAATTTCCAATCCTACAATTTTCTTCAAGTTTTCAATTCTATGATCTATTTCTATTTTCAATCTTCAATTTCAATCTTCAAATTCAAGCTTCTATCTCTTTCTTTCCAAATCAAATCAAACTCTTTTTAAATCTATTTCCAAATCTCTTTTCTTACATATGCATATCATGCATCATGTTAGTTTCTTTTCAAACATTGTTTTTCAAAGTGGATAGGATTGAACATTAGTTAGTTAAAGACTCTCATAGGTGAATCTAGGATAGATTGACATGTCGGTACCAAAAGGGTGGGGTAGGGTGATGGCTTAGTGCGTCTTCCCTACACGTAACCAACCTCCGAACCTAGATCACTGATTTCAAAGACCAAAAAGGAGTTATTTTTCAAAAAAAGGCTAAATGTTTTTCCAAAGGTTGCCAAACAACCTGTTTTCTTAAAAACCCTCTCTTGAGGAGATATTTTCAAAAATCTTTTCCAAAACCCTAAGTGTAGTTTTCGGATTATGCTTAGTTTTTAGGTGACCTAACTCACCTTAATCAAGTTAGGTGGCGACTCCAAATCTTTTCTAAAAGCCCTTTATTCAAACTAATTTTTCAATTCAAACCTAGTCGCACTCATTCTTCTAGGAGGATGAATTCTAATGAGAGATTACAGCATTTTTTCCACTTGTGTGTGTATTCCTCGAGTGCGAAAAATCTAGGCATGACAGCTGGCGACTCCACTGGGGACACTTAGAGGGTTAGGCCGTAGTCATGTCTCTTTACCCTTCAACTATGTAGAGTCTTCAATTAACTTGGTTCAATCCTATTCACTTTAAATTTTCAAAACCCAATTTTCAAAAATTGTTTTCAAAAAAAAAAAATGCGTTTATTCATATTATCTTGTACTATGTTTGTCATCCACATACGAATACTTGCATCTTTGTTTTGTAGGTACACATTTTGTTTAAATTTTATTAACTGCTATGCATAAATGTGATGAACAGGATGAATGGAAGTTGTTGGGCTCTTTCCTCCACTTTTAAAAATCACACACACACTGCAAGTGCACCTGCATTCTACATATTTGCATTATTACCCTGATGTGACCTTTCTAGTTAGAAAGAGGGAACGGTATATTGGTTGTGGGCAAGATGCTGTGTCAGTTTCTTCGCCTACGGCCTCTTGATGGTTCCCCTACTCGGATCACCAACCGATCATGGCACCACCTCGGGGAGTGGGCCTAGGTTTGAAGATCTGGGGACTGAGCCTTTTTAGGATGTATTAGTCAACCATCAACCTCATGCTCATATAGACACCATGCATAGCCAAACCTCTGCCGGATTTAAGACACTAGCACCATTTTCAAAACCACGGAGGAAAGGGCGACTGCTCTTACTTTCATTTATACCTGTCTATTCCTGCTGTTATATTGATTGTATTCATACTGTTATAATGTCTATTTAACTGCTCATGGATGCACGTTTACCTTGCTAGTGCATTCTCCTTTTTTATACTCTTTACATACCATGCATTCAATATTCCATATCAAGACAAGAGTTCCAAGTAACTCAAGTCACTGCATTCTCATGCACATGATCAACCCGTTAAGAGTAACACCAAGGTCACTCTCCTTTGCATTAAACCTACTAAAACCCTAAGGGTTCCCACGTAACCCTAAGGACTCATGGCATGCATACCAATACGTTCCATAAGAGGGGCCCCAATCCCTCTGAAACCTGTACTTGCTCGACCCCAGCCTAATCCTCTGCCTCATTACTTCAAATCTGCAGCAAGCTGTAAGTATCATTCGGATAGCCAAGGACATGACACTGAAGATTGTGTGACCCTCAAGTATAAGATTCAAGACCTAATAGATAACAAGATCATTGGGGTACGACCAGCAAATCCTTCTACGAACAGCCCTACAGACCCTCCACTAGACCACACCGTCAACATCATTACAAAGTTTGGTAACAACAAGGTTTGTTTTGCTGCATGCCAAGAGATATATTACAAGGATGGGGAGGAGATGGAATGCGACGATATGGAACAAAGACGTACTCGGTTACGATGCAACCCCGACAAAATGCTGACCTCCGAAGATGAACTCGCATATGAATCTGTGAAGAAAATTGACCAGGAGCTGTCCAAACTAGGTAATAAAAATCTCCCATTGCGTACACCTGAGGAGCATTGAGCCCCAACAGGAAGCCAGAATAGAAAACCCCGGGCACGACCTATTAAGCTGGACGAATACGAGTCGCCCGAGTGGTTTGTTAGAAAAGCTCCGGAGCAAACAAATGAAGGCAAGACGGTCAAGAAAGCTAACAATTACATCATCACCGCCAACTCACTTGGAACTCCGGGAGAAGCATCTACCTATCCTACCTTGGTTGAAAATCTCAACCGTGGATGGAATGCAGGTGAGGGCACAGGCCCAAGACCTTAATAAAAATAGATTCATTGCACAAGCGTACAAGAGAGGGGTGTTTTCACCCACTTTCTTTCTATCCCTTTTACTTCCTGTCTTTAAATTAGTACTTACATTTCCTTATTGCTTAAGAATTCTATGCTTTCCATAAGAAATGATAATAATAATCAAATAATATTCTTTCATTCCATCACGGGTGTCTTATCTTCTTTTGGGAATGGTGGCTACTTTCTATACAAGGGGCGTGGTGTATCTTATGGAATTATCCAACTGGAAGGGATGATAACATGAGTTAACCACTCACCAATTGATCAACTTTCCACAGAGAGAGAGGATAAGGATGAGTGAGATTACTACCTAGAGGCAGCACTTGCAGGACTCCAAAGCTAAGCGATGTGTGGCCAGTTTATCAAAATGAAAAGGAGCCATCTTTCACTTCCCCACATATAAATAAAAGGAATGAATCACTAAATAAGCAAATGTGCTCATATTTCTTTTGTTTAACCCCTAGAGCCCCGCAACAAACGAAGTTTTCTTTATCAACCCCGATCCAAGGCTGTCCTCCCCACACTAGGGTAGACAATAGTTGGGAACCCTAGGAATGGTATCCACCCTCGCTATGCTAAGGCAGCAATGAAAGCTCTATAGATCAAGCAATCTAATTCAAAGTGAAGAGAGGCCCTCATTTCATTACCCATACAGTTAAAAGCAACTCCTTGCCAAACTTGTTAAGCCATCTATCCTTTTCTCTAGAAAACCCCAACCTAGGAATCACCGCCCACATTGGGTAAATTGAACTGCTAAGGAAAAAGCCTAAGAGGGTCGCAGGATTATCCATTTCATGAATGAATAGAAAGAAAAAGCAAAGGAAAGGAGTCGCCAAGGGACAAAAGGCCAAAAAAAAAAAAAATCCTTTAAGGAAAGGCCTGAAGAAAATCATGATTGAGTCATCTTTAAAGGCATAATAAGAGGATTGAAAGAAAAGAAAGTCATGTTTATATAGAAAGGGTGAAAGAACAAGGTCATTGTCACCCTGAGAAGTATATGGTCAAAGGCAAGGAGAAAATTCAAAGGTGATCCTAGGTTACGAAGAAACCCAATAGAAATAATAGGTTCGAGCCGTTACCCTTTTCTTGTAAAACCCTAAAACCATGACCTACATTACAACCCTATTAAAGTCCCCTCTGATTAAAAACAGATTGCTTGATCTAAATGAGCTAGATAAGCTGCCAAAACTAAAGAAGAATGCTAATCCTAGTGAAAAGTAGTCAAGGATGGTATAGATCTAAACCCTATCGAAAACAACATCAAATTTAAGCCTGCATATCCCGTTGTTTCTAAAACCCCATAACCTAGCCTGCATTACAGTTCCAAGCAAAGTCTCCTCGGATTGAAATGATTGGCCACTTATCGCTCTGCCAAAGGCCAGGTAAGCTATTGCTAAAACCCCGAGAGTCGAGAGTCTCAGCCCAATAACCATATACAATAACCCTAAGACAAAGAGTTGGAGGCGATCAAAAGGTTGAGAAAGGTACGAAATGCTGTCATCCAATCAAGGTAGGGTCGAGCCAGAGAAAAGGCTAAATCCTCGAAGAGGAGGGAGTTACCATTCCCAAGACTACAAGTCTAACAGCACCCTGTGTCATTTTATTAACATATTTCTAACCTGTGTATATGTTTAAAAAAAAAAAAATCAGCATGGGCTTCGTACACATAAGATATAACTCCCTGTAGAAATAAAAGTCGTCAACATCAACTCATATAATAGATATCTAACATCATCATACACCACATGCATTTGATCATATGCCTAGCTGTAAAGATCATAAATGTATTTGTTTATCCATGCATCTAAGTACCATAAATATC
Source organism: Euryodendron excelsum (assembly GCA_033060915.1). Taxonomy (NCBI): domain Eukaryota; kingdom Viridiplantae; phylum Streptophyta; class Magnoliopsida; order Ericales; family Pentaphylacaceae; genus Euryodendron; species Euryodendron excelsum. The sequence goes on from CM065386.1 coordinate 27,943,316, forward strand.
CATTTTTGTACAAAATATCATAATAAAACTGTCTAATATAAATATAACTCAGGGATAAGGGGCAAAAGAGGATCAAAGTCTCTACAAAGGGCATCTATCACAAGTCGAAGTCGATATCATCTGGATCAAAATCCTCGAAACTCGGCATCGGAGGAGGTGGATAACTACTCGAAGCACCACCATCTTGCAGGGAAGATAGAGTCGAAATCAGCTACATACAGAAGGAACTAAACAATAGCAGACTAGGAAGAAGCAAAGAAAGAATAACATACCCCCCACCGCCCATCTGAGATAACTGAGCCGTTAGGGAAGCTACCTTAGCCTGGTACTGATCCTGCTCGATCTGGTACTGGTCTCTCTGGTTTCTCACAGCAGTAAACTCAGCCTGGGACACATATACTCCGGCTCGGCGCCACAGGTCAACCACCTCCTGTCCAACAGCGTACTCGCCAACTACTACCTCAAACCAACTGAAGGCACCGCCCGAATGAGCCCTGAAGTGCGCAGCATAATCTGTATCCAGAGGAAGCAAGTACTCGGCACCTGGCTGACACTCCTGATAAGGGATAGGCACTCCCGCCACTAGGGCTCCAAACATATACTCTGGCGGAGCTCCTGCTGATCGCAACTCCTCATGAAACTGCCGCCAGTGTCGCTCTCCAAGATAAGACTCCCAAGTGTCATCACTGAGAAAAGCAGCTCTTGACAGGGACAACGAGACCAAGTACCAGACTGTCTCATAATGGACTAATCCAATAGAGGGCCGCCAGGTCACATCCCTCGCCTTAATCAGCTCCAGGTTAGCTCGGAGCGTCACAAAATCGGTAATCTCCGATCGCTGGGCTATCCGGTCACGAGCCCACCTCAAAGCGCAAGGATAGAGATCATCCTCAACAACTGCAGGGCGATGAACAGGCAGGTACTCGTAGCTCCACCAAACGAGGAAAGGTTAGAAACTAGTCATGCTGACCCAATGAGAAGAAGTTCGAACTCGCATCGACCGAAGAAAGAAGCCAAAGGAAAAGGACCCCCAGTCTAGCTCAGATAATGCTCCAAGATTGGCTACTATACTCACCAAACGACACGGCACGAGTGACTTGTTGTTGTTGCAGAAGCAGCTAAAGATGATATACAACACAAGTCGCCGTCTCATGATGTCCCGCCTGACAGGCAATGGCTCAGTAGCAAAAGTACGGTCATCCTGACTGATCCAAGAGACCGGGAAGGCAAAACGCTCAGGAGGAGGCAAGTCCAACAGCAAACAGGCCTCGTCCCTACTGACTGGATGTAGGGTGATCTCCCGGCCGACAAAGGAGAGCCCTGTAATAATCGCCCAATCCAAAGGAGTAGGACCTAACTCGAAGCCGACAAAATGAAAGGTCCCGGTCTCCTCGAACCACCGCTCAACCAATGCCAGTACTAATGCCGGTTCAAGCGGTTAGCCTGTAATCCCATGAAGGCGCCAAATTCGATCTCCACCAAGAAGGCACAATATGATGGGGCAGCCCGTTGCATAGTCACAAAAACCTTATGAACAACCCCTCTGAAAGCTGTATATACCTGTGGAGGAGGCAAATGCTATCTAGAGTACACACTGGGGTGATAGGCAAGATCCTTGAGTGGTGGGACGTCTAGTATCTGCAGATCTCCTAAGTCGGTATCCGTCTGCCTATGCCTGGAAAAAGCTCTCCCATAACCAGTCACCTGATCCCCAAGGCTTGGTGCCTTCTCCTCAGCACCAATCTCCTCGGCGAAAGCCTGTTCAACCGGAGGAAAAGGGTAGACAGGTAGCCTACTCCCCTGCCCACTCTGACTGGAGAAGGATCGTCCAGTAGATCGTCGACTACCTCTAGATCGACTAGAGCCGCTAGTAGAATTTGTCCGGGCCGCCTTCCCCGAGCGGCGCTTCCTCTCAGAACTGTCATCACCCGCATCTGCCATCCTGAAAAGGTAAACCAAGGTAAGAGATGTTAACATACCATGCATGCAGTTCAAATAATAATGAAATAAAATAAACAACTAACACAAACAGAATGAATGAAAGATTTCAAATGATAAAACAAATTTCCTACATGCACATCTTGATTTTTCAACTTCAAATCATATCTCAAGGTTTTTCTGTCTTTTTCCTTCAAAAAGATTTTATTTCTAAAAAAAAAATTTTCTAACTCATTTTCCTAATTTCTAAAAATTCCGGTAGAATTTCATTTGAAAATGGCCCCTACAACACCCATGACATCGACACAAAACACAAAGTGTGCACTTCACATTGTCACAATCACATAACATTAGCACCTGTACACACTTTTCAATTTTTCAAAATTCTCAAAACACATGCTTTATTTTTTCAATAAATCAATGGTTTTCAAAAATGTCCTAAAATTCCTCAAAATTCTTTCAAATGTTTTCCAAAAATATTCCTACCTTTTTCAAATTTTAAAATCTAAAAATCTCACCAATTTCTTGGGTTTTCTTATTTTTCTAAATTTTCTAAATATTTTTCTATTTTTCACAAAATCAAAAATTCACCAAGGTTTCAAAAAGTCACGAAACTTCACACGGTTGTTAAACACATTTTTCTAAGGCACATTGCACAAAAATCTAGCTAAAAAACCCAATACCCAAGCCTATAGGAACAAACCCCCAATTCCAGCAGAAAATCCTCTTCACATAATCATGTAAAATCATTCAAATCCAATCAAACAAGCACGAAAATGCAAAAATAACATCACCATAATGTTCAAAACATTGATTTCTACTATTCACATGATTCAAACGAAGTTCTACACATCAAAATTAACAAAATTTGAAAACTCACTTTTTGGAAGTTCTCCGGCGAAATCTTCTCTTCCGGTGACTTTTCCGGCGACGTGGTCTCCTTCCGGCAATCACCCGCAGCCTCCAAGAAGTGCCCCTTTAAGGTTCAAGTCGATTTTCTCACAAAGTCTCTCAGATTTGCAGAAACCCTCCAAAATGTCGTGGCTGTTTGAACCAGAAATTTTCTGTTTTTAACTTCAAGCTTGGCGCCACTAGCAGAGGTGCCAGGCATCTTCTGCCAAAGGCGCCACTGCTAGTGATGCCAGTTGCAAATTCTGGGCAACTTTGGCCCCCTTTCCTGCCAAATCTCATTTTCGAAGGCCTTTTTGGCCCGCTATCCGTTTTCGACCCCCGTTGTCGAAAGATTTTCAATGTCCATCCCTTCGACTGCCTCGCAGTCAACATGGGACTCTTACTTTTATCGTTTTTTATCTTTGACAAGTAAAGACAAAGAAAGAGAGGCAGCTATAAGCACCCTATTTTTGACCGCTCGGTAGTCTATGTTTCATCCAGACTTGTACTCAAGTCAATATGGACGTATTCCAATCGAAACCGACACTCTAAGTCCAAATCTCGTCCATCCATCGCTTTGCGGGCCCATCAGGCCCAAATAGAGGCAAAATAACCAAAATGCCCTTAGGGGCATTATCTTTTCCAATTCCAAATCCAACCCCTCTCTCTCGACAGTTGATTCCTCAAGGTGGTAAATTTATTCCAAATCAGGCACGTCTTTCCAAAGACAGTAAGTCCCCTTTCCAATCCTTCTCTCGAGACAGTTTATTCCTCGAGACGGTTCCAAACCAGGCACGTCTTTCTGAAGACAGTAAGTCCCCTTTCTAATCCCTCTCTCGAGATAGTTTATTCCTGGAGACGGTTCCAAATTAGGCACGTCTTTTCAAAGATGGTAAGTCCCCTTTCCAATCCCTCTCTTAAGACAGTTTATTCCTCGAGATGGTTCCAAATCAGGCACGTCTTTCTGAAGACGGTAAGTCCCCATTCCAATCCCTCTCTCGAGACAGTTTATTCCAAGAAACGGTTCCAAATCAGGCACGCCTTTCTGAAGACGGTAAGTTCGCTTTCCAATCTCTCTCTCGAGACAGTTTATTCTTCGAGGCGGTTCTAAATCAAGCATGTCTTTTCGAAGACGATAAGACCCCTTTCCAATTCTAATCCCTCTCTCAAGACAGTTTATTCCTCGAGATGGTCCGACACGTTTTTTGAAGAAAACCTCTTCGAAATGGTAATTCCCTTTAAACCTGTCCACCGGGACGAGACCCCAAGTCTCCTAGATGGTAGAACGGTCCACCTTTGGTGCCCACTAGCCCGCCAATGCAGAAATATCCATTTAGGCACGCCTTCCGCAAAAATTGACTTCTCAGGCGCTAAGTCCCCTTTATCAGGTTCCCAAGATTAGGCAGTCTTGGGAATGATCGCGAACAATTAGAGTAGCGAAAATACTCGCAAACATCACAACCGTCCGAGTAGTAAAAATACTCATAAACAGGTCGATATAGGGAATTGCCAACAAAGTCATGTGTCACGACGACCGCCGTCAGAGTGGTGGAAACACTCAAAACCCAGGTCAACACCAGTGCCTACTAGCCCACTTCGGTAAAAAATGACCAAACTGCCCCTTGGGCCTTTTCCGAGACTTTCCGGTCAAGATAACCATTTTGCCCCTAGGCATCCGAACACTCCGGGAGCCACACCGGCTTTGGGTATCAAACTAGTAACTTCTCGAGAATACTTTTTATAGTATTCTCAACCTTTCTTCATCTTTTCGGATCATTCCGAGTTAGTTCCAGTAAACCCAGTACGAAATGACCGTTTCGCCCCTAGTGGGCCGGTCACCTTTTCTGACCACACCGGCTCTGGGAATCAAACCGGCTACCTTTGGGAACATTCTGAATAATGTTTCCAAATCTCGAGTCTTCTTCCAGGACAGTTCGAGTTCATCACGGTAGCTTTCTAGCGTGATTGACCGTTTTGCCCCTAAAGGCTCGGTCAACCCTTCCGACACATCCTATCCTCACTTTTCAAGTCAAATACCTCCGGGACACTATTTTAAGTGTTCCTGCTCTTTTCTGACCTTCTGGGTCATTTTCGGCCTCTTCAAATCATTCTCGGATTTTTCGGAGTCACTCCTAGTGAAGCCAGGCTAAAAATTGCATGGTAGTCACTAGTACATGCGCCCAAATCTAGTCAAAGATACGTTGCTTGCCGACCTTAAACATTTCCTAAATGGCTAGCGCCACTAATAGTGGTGCCAAGCCAAAAAATGGCCTGGCGCCACTGCTAGTGGCGCCAATGTAATGTTTGGCCTGGCACCACTACAACAGGTGCCAGTGCATTTCTCTCTTTATAAATACAGAGCCTCTTTCAGCGTGAAGGAGGTATGCAAACGCAGTTTAAAAGCCCCAAAATTTGATATACAAAGCTCGAACACTCCCTAAATCCTAGCTTCCTTAGGTTTTCCAAACCCTAGCCACCATACACGAAACCCTAGCCTTCTATACACTCATACACACCCCCATACATTTATATACTAGCCTCCAACCCTCCTTTGAAGACTTGAAGAGCTGCAATTTGAAGTTTGAATATTGAAGACAACTCAACTTAGGGAAAGTTTTGAAAATTGGAATGTTTCGTTTTAAGAAAGGTTTTGAAATAGGAAAGTATTGAATTTAGAAATGTTTTGAATTAAGAAAGTTTCAACTTAAAAAAGTCTTAAATTAAGAAAGTTTGAGTTTAGAAAAGTTTTAGATTTGAAAAGATTTTGAAGTTTTGAAAATTTTAGAATTTAGAAAGATTTAGGTTTAGAAAGATTTAACTTAAGAAAGTTTTGAATTTAGAAAACTTAGAATTTCAGAAAGATTGCATTTATGAGGATTGAAGACGAAGAACAAGTCGAAGATCGAAGACAAGACATCTAGTTTCCTAAACGTGAAGATTTGATTCGGTTTCCTAAAGGATTGCAATAAAATAAACAAGACATATGGTAGGCTGTCTCTTTAAATTTCTGCACTTCCCCCTCTATCTTCTCTCTCCTCACCCACTTGGGTTTTCTCTATTTTAATCCCCCATCTCTTTCCCCCCCTTTCTTTGCATGCTTGAAACAAGGGGACTCCGGGTCCATGTATATGATTAGATTATCTGAGGATTACCGTGTCGGGGGCTTTCTTTTAGGCTAATCGGAGACCACGTGGGTTCGGCTCCCTTGATTATGTGGTGAAGCCTTAACCTTATATGTTCACGACCCCAAACTTGCATTGGACTGGAAAGCTGCTGGGGCAAACTCGGACTGTCCCATGAAAGAAGACACTGTGCATATCATGATCTTACATCTTCCAAAAAATCGTTTTCAAACTCGTTTTTCAAAATTTGCATTAAACTTGTTTTCAAAATTGTATCAAAATCTCATTTTCAAAACTTGTTTTCAAAATCAAAATCCTAAGGTGATTCTAGCCTTTTCATGGCTAGGATTGCTTTAGGAAAGTGTTACATTTAAAGTGACTTTCATGGTCCATATTTTCAACCCTTGTTGTTTTCAAAACCATTTTCTTTAAGTGGTTCTAGCCTTCTTATGGTTAGAATCGTTTTAGGAAAGTGAGATATTTTTATATCTTCTAAAAACTCTCTTTTCAAAAGTCCCTTTTCCTAAAAAACCTCTTTTGCAACATGCTTTCCTAAAACTCTCATTTCCAAAGTTGTTTTCAAAAAACTCCCTCCAAAAATCTATATTTCAAAACTCCCTTTTTCAATTCCTTTCCAAAATACTCTCCTCCAAAATCCACTTTCTAAAAACGCTCCTTAAAAATCTTTTCAAAAACTTCTCTCCAACAATCACCTTCCAAAAATCTTTCTAAAAAGCTCTCTTTCCAAAATCTTCCCTCTAGAAACTGCTCTCTAGGATTTCCTTCCAAAAACTTGTTTCCAAAAAACACACTTTCTAAAAATCATTTTACTTGGTGCTCAAGTCAAGCCCTAGAACCCACAATTAGAAAACCCTAATTTTCTTTCCAAAAACATGGTTTTCAAATTTGCCTTAAAACCGAAGTTTTCAAAACCTCTTGTTTTCACATCCAAACTACACACATTTCCAAAACCTCTTTCTATGTCAAAACTATAGCCTTCCAAATCTAGGGTTTCTACAACCTCCCTTACCAAATCCTTATCAAATCCAATCTTCCCTTTAGAAAATCAAATCAAATCTTCCCGTTTAGGAAACTAGATCCTATCCTCTGTTTTTAGAAATAAAGTCAAGGCTTCCCTTTTAGAAACAAAATCTAATCCTTTCCTAATCCAAATATTTCCTAATTCAAATTCTTCCTAATCCTCCACTTTCCTAAATCTTAAGTTTTCAAAACTTGAACATAAAAATCTTTCCTAAATTTTAAAACTCAACTTTCAAACCTTTCCTAATTCAACCATTTCCTAATTCTACCTCTTTTCCAAATTTTAACTCTCTAAATCTATGCTTTCCAATCTTTTCTTAAACTCAAACCTTTCTTAATCTCAAAATTTTCTAAAACTCAAACTTTAAAACTTTCTAAATCTTAAACTCTTTAAATTTCAAATCTTTCCAAGTTCAAAACTTTCTTAAGTTAAAACTTTCTAAATCCAAAACTTTCTAAATTCTGAACTTGTTTAAAACTTCAAATCTTTCTAAATCCAAAACTTTCTAAACTCAAAACTTGCTTAATTTCAAAAATTCCTTGTTTTCCAAACTTTCCAAAGCTCAAAACTTTCGTAATTCAAAACTTTCCTAAGTTGAAACTTTCTTAATTTGAAACTTCCCTAATTCAAAACTTTCCTAATTCAAAACTTTCTTAATTTGAAACTTTCCTAAATCGGACCTTTCCTAATTCAAATATTTCCTAATCCAATCTTTCCTAATCTCCTAAACCTTCCAAGTCTAGTCTTTCCTAAGTCTCTGTCCTAAAGTCTAGGTTTCTTAAACCTCCATCTTTCTAAAATAAGTCTAAATCTCTCTTCTAAGTTTTGTCTTTTCAAATCAAAATTCAATCTTTTCAATTCCAAAATTCTAAATTCCAATTTTCAATCCTCTATTCAAAGTTCAAGCTCTCAATCTTCCAATTCAATTTTCAATTCAATCGGACTCTTATCCGAACTACGACTGACCTAATTCTTCTAAAAGGATACGTAGGCATCCCTCATGGGTGCGGTCTCCACATTTTTCAAATTTTCAATTCCATAACATTTTTCAAAATTCTATTTCTACAATTTCTTTCCAATTTCCAATCCTACAATTTTCTTGAAGTTTCCAATTCTATGATCTATTTCTATTTTCAATCTTCAATTTCAATCTTCAAATTCAAGCTTCTATCTCTTTCTTTCCAAATCAAATCAAACTCTTTTCAAATCTATTTCCAAATCTCTTTTCTTGCACATGCATATCATGCATCATGTTAGTTTCTTTTCAAACATTGTTTTTCAAAGTGGATAGGATTGAACATTAGTTAGTTAAAGACTCTCATAGGTGAATCTAGGGTAGATTGACATGTAGGTACCGAAAGGGCGGGGTAGGGTGATGGCTTAGTGCGTCTTCCCTACACGTAACCAACCTTCGAATCTAGATCACTGATTTCAAAGACCAAAAAGGAGTTATTTTTCAAAAAAGGGCTAAATGTTTTCCCAAATGTTGCCAAACAACCTGTTTTCTTAAAAACCCTCTCTTAAGGAGATATTTTTAAAAACCTTTTCCAAAACCCTAAGTGTAGTTTTCAGATTATGCTTAGTTTTTAGGTGACCTAACTCACCTTAATCAAGTTAGGTGGCGACTCCAAATCTTTTCTAAAAGCCCTTTATTCAAACTAATTTTTCAATTCAAACCTAGTCGCACTCAATCTTCTAGGAAGATGAGTTTTAACAAGAGATTACAGCATTTTTCCCGCTTGTGTGTGTATTCCTCGAGTGCAAAAAATCTGGGTGCGACAGTAGGCAACCCTCATGGGTGCGGTCACAACCTTTTTCAAGTTTTCAATTCCATAACCTTTCTCAAATTTCCAATTCTATAATCTATTTTAAATTTCTAATTCTAAAATCTATTTTCAAATCTCTATTTTCAATTTCAAAAACTTTCTTTCAAACTTCAAAATTTTCTTTTCAAACTTGTTTTAAAATCAAATCACGTCTTTTCACATCTAGTTTCAAAGTCAAAGTTTTTTCTTGCACTTACATATCATACATCATATCAACTTCTTTCTAAAAATTCTTTTCTAAAATGGATAGTTTTGGACATTTATTAATCAAAGATTCCGAATGAGTGAACCTAGGGTGAATAGACATGTAGGTACTACAGGGGCGGGGTAGGGTGATGGCTTAGTGTATCTTCCCTACACGTAACCAACCTCCGAACCTAGATCACTATTTTCAAAGACCAAAATGGAGTTATTTTCAAAAAGGGCTTAAATATTTCCAAAGGTTGTCAAATAACCTTTTTTCTTACAAACCCTCTCTTGAGGAAGTTTTCAAAATATTTTCAAAAACCTTAAGTATAATATTCAGATTGTGCTTTAGTTTTAGGTGACCTAACTCACCTGAATCAAGTTAGGTGGCAACTCTAAACTTTTTTTCAAAAGTCCTTAATCAAATCAACTTCTAATTCAAACTTAGTCACATTTTTCCTTTTAGGAGGATGAGTTCTAATGAAAGAGCATTGTGTTTTTCTCATTTGTATTTTTCGGGTGCAAAAAATCGGAACGCGACAGCTGGCGACTCTGCTGGGGGTGCTTAGAGGTTTAGGCCAATGTCATGTCGATTTACCCTCACCCATTTGGAGTCTTTGATTAATTTGTCCAATTCTATTCGCTTCAAAACTCTCAAAATCAAGTGTTTCCAAGTTATTTTAAAAAACATGCCTTTGCTTGCATTCAATTACATTTAATTATTCAATCTTGCATTAAGTTTGTCATTTAAAGTACTGATTTTTGCATATTTATTTTTTGTAGGTGGACTTGTGTTCACATTTTGCTTCATGTTATATTAATTGCTATGTATGCATGAATGTATGGAATGAACATGATGGATGGGAGTTGTTGGGCCCTTTCCTCCACTTTCTAAAATTTCACACACACACACACACTGCACGTGCATAAGCATTTGCATACTTGCATTCTTACCTTAAATAGCCCTTCTAGTTAGAGGGAGAATGGTATATTGGTTATGGGCAAGATGTTGTGTCAGTTTCTTCGCATACGGCATCTTAATGATTCCCCCGCTTGGATCACCAACCGATCATGGCACCACCTCGGGAGTGAGCCTAGGTTTGAAGATCTGGGAACTGAGCCTTCTTAGGAAGTATTAGTAAACCCTCAACCTCATGCTCATATAGACGCCATGCATAGTCGAATCTCTGTCAGGTTTAAGACACGCACATCATTTTTAAAACCATGAAAGAAAGGGTGACTGCTTTACTTTCCTTTAAACTTGTTTATTCCTGCTGTTATAATGTATGCATTCTTGCTGTTATAATGCATGTATAATTTCTCATGCATCCATGTTCATGCATTTGATATTCCATGTCAAGACAAGAGTTCATTCAAGCATCTTCATGATATTCAACCACTGTCAAGCATTAAACTTACAAAACCCTAAGTTCCCAGTTCCGAAGCATTTCAAATTCCATCAAGTCCCTCTATGCTCACAGAGATAGGGTTGTCAAGAAGATAAAGGGCAATCAAACAAGATCTCTTAGCGACCTTGTCAACATCAAAGAAGGTGAATTCAAAGACTCAAGAGTAGTTTAGGATTTCAAATGTAAAAGTAGATAGGTGGAAGTCTCAAGGAAATTGTTCCCGCTCTCCCTATTACAATGTATTCTAATTCTGTTGTATTTAAACTCCAAAGATCAATATACTTATTTTATTTCTCATAAATGAATGAATGAATGAATAAATGAATGTATGTTCTCACTCAATGGTAAGGTATCTGCATACAGGGGCAAATCCTCTATCTCCAAAAAAAAAAAAAGTGAGCCAAAATGCATCATGCTTAGTGCCCTCTCAAAATAGGGGCACCCCTACGATATACATTGTATAAAAAATTTCAAATCAAGATACTAACTAATCTATTGATTCTTATCTTCTATCCTCCCCCCTCATCTCCAAATACTAAGAAAACGAAAGCAGAAGCAAGACGAGAAGGGGGTTTTCTAAATCATTCATTTACTATTATCATACTTCTCACATGTTCACTTCTATTATGCTTATGCATCCATATCCATTCTGCGACAAGAGTTCCAAGAAACTCAAGTCATTGCATTCTCATGCATCTAATCAACCGTAGAAAGAAAGGAGCAATCCAATCTCATGTTAATCGAACCTACCACAACTCCTAAGGGCTCTTCAACCCTAAGGATTCATAGTATCCATAAAATCATATCTCAAGAGAGACCCAAATCTCTCTCCAGCTATAGAGGCAGGTTACCCAAACAAAGAAACGTCAACTGGCCCATGCTGAAGAGGTATTGTATTGCATAAGGGGCAAAACCCTGTCTCTAAAACGGACACAACATCATGCCTAAATTCCCTCATAGAAGGGACCTCCATAGGACACGTATCGCATAAAACCTCAAACTCCATATGCTGACTGCATTTTGTTGTTCTTTTTCTTTTTTTAGGTCAAAGAGCATAATTGAACTCATGAAACCCTTCTAACATTTAGCCCAATTCAAACTCATGCAAAGGATAAGCATGGTTATTGGAAGAGGCCGGACATACATTAAGGAGCAAGAAGAGCTAACCATCCATCTACAAGATGTCCACACCATGTCGTGACAATCACCATTTGTAAAGTTCTGTTAGACCCGTGCATTGCGACAACAGAATCCTTTAACTTCCAAAATGCATGCCCAACTTTGTAAAAGATCTATTAATTCGCCCTCCGTTGTCTGGTGGTACACTTGGCGAACGGTGCACCAAGGAGGTTGGCATAGTCCTAAAATCCTATTAAGGGTTCTCACCCAAAAGGTCCACAAGAAAAGGGAGGTTTCCACAAGATTCATCTATTTTCTTTCCATTTTTATATTCTTTGCATACCTTATTTAAATGAATACTGCATGTCATGGCATTATGTTTTGAAATGATAAAGTAGTTTTTAGTTTATTTGTCTCATACTCTTGTGGATGATTATTGTTTTTAGGGATTCTTCCCCATTTTATAATGACTCGACTTGAAGGATGAGATAGTATGGGCAATCCATTCAATGGGGGTTAAAACCTTCAAGAGACAAAGAGAGAGTGAGAGATAGGAAGAAGATAGATTCAACAAAGAAGTGCAAAGTTTATTGAACAGGTGACACTCGAGTGATATCCTGGCTAAGCGATGGGCAGCTGAGTCCTCAAAATGATGAGAAGCCATTATTCTATTTATCAAAAAAGAAGTAAACACTACCTTTTGCTTAGCCCACTAGAGCCGTAAGTGATTTCTATTCAGATATCCCCAAACCAAAAACCATCCTCCACATTGGGGTAAGCACGGAGTAGTTGATTTGATAACATATGTAGGGGTTCACTGGCAGAAACACGCCATCTCTAGGAATATTGTCTAAATTTTGTACAAAGGTTTCACGGACTAAGCAATTCAATTTGAAATGATAAGAGTCCCTCAATTCTGCTACCATACATAAAGAAAAACCCTTTGCAAAGCCCATTTAAGCCGGTTACATTTCTCAAGAAAACCAATCAGATGATAACCGCCCACATTGGGTTAAGGCACAAGCTATGAGTAGGAATTAATGAACAATGATGAAAATGCTGATTTCCAAGAAGTTATGGCATCAAAGGCATCTCTAGTGAAGAAGATATTATGTTTGTGGTGATCTTCAAAAGAAGATAATGTCATCCAAAAATATAAATGAAAAAGTTGGCATCTTTAAAAGTCAACTTAAGATCAAATTCTTGATGAAAAATCCTAGTCAGAAGGAAGAAAAAGGTCTTGAAGAACAAAAAAAGTACGAAGGAAAGAAGAAAGCAGTGAATGAAAGCTAAATTGGCAAAGGTGATCATTGGTCTTTCTAAACCCCACAAATGATAATGTTTGAGCCTTTATCCCCTTTCACTCATAAACCTCTTAACCTAGCCTACATTACGGTCCAAATCAAAGTCCTCTCTGATTGAAGAAAATTGCTTAGTCCAAATAAGCTTGAACAATACAAAGACAAGTAGTTGGAAAAAAAAAAAAGAAAAAAAGGGAAATCTAGGGAGGAATGCAGGGGCAATCTCATGCTCCAAAGTGTGCTCAGATGGTTATGGTTTAAACAACCCACTAAAAGAAAATCTTTGAGCCTAAATGTCCCTTCGTTTCTTACAACCCCTAAACCCAGCCTGCATTACGGTCCTAAAAGAAGTCTTCTCGGATTGAGGACCAAGCTGTTTATCGCTCTGCAAAGGGCATGCAAGTTGTCGTTCAAGCCACGGTGGCATTTTGAAAATCTAAGAGAGAAAACCAAGTGATGTCAGAAAAACTCCAAACAGCAACCCTGTAAAAAGTAAGGATAAGATAGTAGATGGCAAACCAAAGGGTTAAGATCCCTGGAGAATGGTGCAAATGCTATCACACGCCGATCAGAATGAGATAAAACTGAATAGGGTAGAATTCTAGAAGGGAAACAGAATCTTAAGAGTATGGGCCTTGGGGCAATCCTAGGACATTCTCTGTAAATAGCCCATATACGTGTAGTACTAATGCATCCATGACATGTATAACCTGTACATCCATTAAATTCCAGTGTAGTTTGTATCTATTCATGCATTTATAAAAAAAAGGACATTTCATAAAATAAAAAAAAATAGGACATGCATTCAATTATATTTTTGTATATACATTCATCAAAAAGTATGACATGCATTCGATTCCATTTCCATATGTGCATTCATCGAAAAGTACAACACGCATTTACCCATTTACATGGGTATTTTTAGAATTTGTATAAATAAACTGTTTTTGCATAAAAACTTGCTTTATGTCTTTCCCTCTTTCCCTCAAATAAGGCACAAGGAATGAAGCAAAGCATAAAAAAGAGTTAAAACAAAAATAAACAAAAAAAAATAGATAAGCACATTCCTGAGGATGCGGTGAAAACCCGAAAGGGCACCGTAAGTAAAAGAGTAGGGATGTGAAAAGATACAAAACTGTCGACCTAGGTGAAAACTTGAAAAGGCGCCTTGGTGCAAAAATGACAGAGCTGAGACTAGTGAAAACCCTCATGGGTGCCAGTAGTAAAAATAGCCCCCAAAAAAAAAAAAATAGGGGCTGGGCATAAGAGATAATCCGAGGCATGCGCATTCCTAGAAGTCACAAGTATGAAAGCAGTTGTGAGAAAGTCAGAAGGTGTCTTGAAAAGCATTCTTCAGATTAGTCCAAGTTAAGGCTAAAAGAAGCAAAGGTTCCCCTCTCGGGGAAATAAGTCAGTCAGAACGTCAAATAAAAAGGAGAATCAATAAATCTCGGAGTGAGAGGCAAAAATATATCACTCTCCATCATCATCAGAAGAGGAGTCAACTAGGGAGGGATCAACTGGCTCGCCACCCGCAAGGGGACCACTCGAAGAAGCACCAACCATTAATGATCCAAGTCGGCCCTGCTCATAGTGTGCACATCTGGCCAGAAGCATATCCCTTTCTTGGGTAAGGGACTCCACGGCTTGTCATAAAGATTGGATATCAATAATATCATCCTCCGGGGGAGTGAAATTGCCTTGGGTCTCGTGACCGCTTATGTCCCCACGAAGTACTCAAGGGTAGGCTATCATGTGTTGATCTGGCCATTGCTAGCTGCATCTCTAAGGAAGCTACGTCAATGTCTCTCACCATCAGCTGGTCATATAATACCTGTATCAATCTTCAGTTTTGCCACCTGTGATGATGTCTTTGAACAATCATAGTTGTCAAGAAATCTGTGTATCCCATGGGGGGTAAATGAGTCTCAAAGAGTAGATCCCCAAGCCTGCTAGGACCTAACACATATCGTCGGAACCAATAATGGTAGTTCTCAATCTTAAGAGGCATGTCAGAAAATGGACCATCATCATCCACTTGAGGAAGTAAAGATCTCTATGTATCCATAACTCTCTCTACCAATGCTCTTGGGATCGAAGCCTCAAAGACAACGGTAAAATCAGTCGCTAATGCCAAATTGGGAATGTCCTGACTCTTACCAAGCTGCCACAAAACTCGAGTCCCAAAGAAGGGGGCAATGCCCCCATAGACCCGTTAAAGGCACGAAGGCCCTCTCGGGAGGTCAAACTTTCAAGCAGTACCTTCCAGTGAATCCTGAATACTACCTAACCGTGCTTGATCTTATACTCTGAAGGTAGTTAGCCCATGCCGCAGTAGTCTGTGGAAACCTCCCTTCATCTGCGATAGCACTCTGAGATCTCGCCCATATGGTCAAGCTCAGGGTAACATGTATGCTGGAATAGAGGAGTGATAAACAAGTGTCTAATCGCCCAAAGCTGGAAGAGCGCAACATATCCCCGAAAGTGAGCATCAACCCTCTACTAAAATCTAGTAAGGCTCACAGAGGTCTCCTCCACAACCATGGGAGCATAGGAGTGCCCCTCACGAACCCTGGCGAGCAATGCACATAATTGGTAGTCAACCAAATCATTGCCACATGAAAAAATCAAGAAGTTCAAAAGAGGCAGAGATAGAGCAACCATGTGAGAAACAGACCAGTCCCAAGAAGTATGCCAATTACCTGAATGGGCCCTCATGCCCATCGCAAACTTAAAGTAGGAAAATAGGTACTCCACTGGAACGCAATGAAACTGGGGTAGAAAGGTAGATGAAAGAACTGCGCGGCAAAGTCAAAGCTGGGATAAGACAATCGTGATGCAACCATCAGGGAAGATATGTCCCACAATGTCAACAAAATCATCTCAGAAACCAAGGAGAAAACCATACTCATGAGGAGTAGGGGTAAGCTCACACTCTCCGAAGCGGGAAAGAGACAAGCTAGGTCCTCTATGAATCTTGGAATAAGCTGTACCGACAGGAGTGCAGCCACCCAACCAAAGGACCGACCAAAGATATCCTGCTTGTCTAGGGGATAACACTCATGCCAAGCTCTCAGCCAACTCAAAATCGCGTATGCCATCCTAAAGATAAAGGTAAGAATGTTGACATATGGTAAGTATAGCCAAAAAGGGTAAAAGAGATCAAAAGAAGAAAAAAAAATTCAAATGCTAAGTCAAAATAAATTTTCTATACATTTTATCTTTAAAAATTCAATTTTCGAGTCAAAATAAATTTTTTACACATTTTGGGTCCGTCAAAAATCCAATTTTCAAGTAAAAAAATTAACTTTCTACACATTTTGTCTTCAAATGTCAAGTTTCGTGTCAAAAAGAATTTTCTATACTTTTGCTTTCAAAATATTTCATGTTTCAAGTCAAAATGAATCTTCTAAACATTTTGCTTTCAAAAGTTTCAAATTTAAGGTCAAAGCGAATTTTCTACACGTTTTGTATAAATTTCAAAATAGTTTCTAATCCAAAGTCAAAGGTTCATTTCAAAGTCAAGTTTCAAAAATTTTCAATTAAAGTCTATCTCAAGTTCTTTCCTCAAAAGATTTTTATTCTAATCAAGTTTCAAGACTTTCTAAAAATCCTTTTCCTTTAAAAACCTCTTGTTCAAAAATCAATCCTCAAAAAATTCTCAAGTTTTCAATCCTTTAAAAGTTCTCATCAAATTCCAAAGTTTTCCAAATTCAAAACCCATTTTCAAAATTCTTCTAAGTGTCTCCCTCAAAATTTCATTTTTAAAATCTGTTTTTTAAGTTTTTCTTCCAATAGTTTTAGGGCCCCTCAGTTTCTTGAGGTCTTCTCTGTCAAAAAAGCGCCACTCTCAAAGGTTTTATCCTTCTCATTCAAAATTATTCTATTTCAAAATTTTTCTAACCCTTTTCTCATTTCGAAAAAATGATTTCCTAACTTTTTCTCTAACAAGTTTTTTTTAAAATTTTATTTCCAAAATTCTCCTAAGTTTTTCAAGAAATTTTTAACAATCTCCTCAAATTGTTTGGGGTCTTCTCTACCAAAAAGGCCCCACACTCAAAGATTTTATTTCTTTTTCCTTCCAAAAGGTTTTATTTAAAAAAATAAATGACACAAGTCTTAATAAAGTTTACTTGAATCAACTCAAAGGGTTTCTTCAAATTTTTCCTTCAAAAATTTTATTTTCAAAAAATCAACTCTCAAAAAGGTTTCCTAACTTTTTTCCTTGAAAAGTTTATCTTTAAAATTCAATTCCTAAGATTCTTTGTATTTCTTTTCAAAAGCTATTTCAAAATCAGGTCTTAAAGTCCTTTTCAAAATCAAATTTCCAATTCTTCAGTCTATCTCAAAGCTTTCTTCAAAAAGATTTCTATTCCATACAAACTTCCAGGCTTTTTGAAACTCTTTCTCTCAAAAAGTCTTAGTCAAAAGAAATCCTCAAAATGTTTTCAAGGTTGTACTCAAAAAAAATTATTCCTTCCAAAATTTATATCAATTCCAAGGTTTTCTTAACTCCTCCGTGTCGCGCCCAAATTTTTCGCACTCAAGAAATACTTACACAAGCGGGAAAAATGCTGTACTCTCTTGTTAGAACTCACCTTCCTAAAAGAATGAGTGCGACTAGGTTTGAATTGAAAATTGATTTAAATAAAGGGCTTTTGAAAAAGATTCGGAGTCGCCACCTAACTTGATTAAGGTGAGTTAGGTCACCTAAAATCTAAGCATAATCCGAAAACTACACTTACGGTTTTTGGAAAAAGGATTTTGAAAATATCTCTTCAAGAGAGGGTTTTTAAGAAAACAGGTTGTTTGACAACCTTTGGGAAACATTTAGCCCTTTTTGAAAAATAACTCCATTTTGGTCTTTGAAATCAGTAATCTAGGTTCGGAGCTTGGTTACGTGTAGGGAAGATGCACTAAGCCATCACCCTACACCGCCCTTTCAGTACTTACATGCCAATCTACCCAAGATTCACCTATGAGAGTCTCCAGTTAACTAATGTTCAATCCTATTTACCTTGGAAAAGAATGTTTAAGGCATGATGCATGATATGCAAGTGCAAGTTAAGAGAATTGAAAAATAGATTTGGAAATAAATTTGATAAGAATTTGATTTGATTTTAGAAGAAATTTGAAATTGGAATTGAAAAGAGATTTGAAAAGAGTTATGGACTTGGAAACTTGAAAGAATGTTGTAGGATTGGAGATTAGAAAGAAGTTGTAGAAATAGAAATTTGAAACATGTTGTGGAATTTGAGACTTGAAAAATGTTGTGACCGCACCCATAAGGGTTGCCTACGTATCATTTTGGAGGAATCAGGTCAGTCGTAGTTCGGACAAGAGTTCGATTGAAAAGAGATTGATTTGAAAGAAAGAGATTGAATTGGAAATTGAATTGGAAGATTGAGAGATTGAACTTTGAATTGAAAATTGGAATTTGGAATTTTGGAATTGAAAAGATTGAATTTTGATTTGAAAAGATAGAACTTGGAAAGATTTAGACTTGTTTTGGAAAGATGGAGGTTTAGGAAACCTAGACTTAGGAAAGAGAAGAGACTTAGGAAAGATTCGATTTGACTTGGAAGGTTTAGGAGATTAGGAAAGATTAGATTTAGGAAATGTTCGAATTAGAAAAAGGTCCGATTTAGGAAAGTTTCGAATTAGGAAAGTTTCAAAATAGGAAAGTTTCGAATTAGGAAAGTTTTCAAATTAGGGAAGTTTTGAATATTGGAAAGTTTAGAAAACAAGAAAGTTTTGAAAATAAAAAAGTTTTGAGTTTAGAAAGTTTTGAAATTTGGAAAGATTCAAAATTTAGAAAGTTTAAGATTTAGAAAGTTTTAAAGTTTTAGTTTTAGAAAATCTTGAGATTACGAAAGGTTTGAGTTTAGGAAAATATTGGAAAGCGTAGATTTGGAGAGTTAAGATTTGAAAAAGGGGTAGAATTAGGAAAAGATTGAATTAGGAAAGATTTGAAAGCCTAATGTTTAATGAAAGATTTGAAAGTTTAGGAAACTTAAGATTGGTAGAAGGTTAGGAAGGAGTTGAATTAGGAAAGATTTGAATTTTGAAATTTAAAGAAAGATTTAAAGTTTAGGTTTAGGAAACTTATGGTTTAGGAATGTAGGAAATTAGGAAGGAGTTGAATTAGGAAAGGTTTGGATTAGGAAGGGATGGAATTTTATTTCTAAAGAAGAAGATTTGATTTGGTTTCCAAAAACGGAGGACGGGATCTAGTTTCCTAAACGGGGAGATTGAATTTGGTTTCCTAAAGGGAAGATTGGACTTGACAAGGATTTGGAAAGGGGAAGTTTTAGAAACCCTAGATTTGAAAGGTTATAGTTTTGACATAGAAAAGAGGTTTTGGAAATGTGTATAGTTAGGATGTAGAAAACGAGAGATTTTGAAAATCTAGGTTTGGAGCGAAGTTTGAAAATTATGTTTTTGGAAAGAAAATTAGGATTTCCTAATGGTTAGCTCTAGGGCCTGACTTGGGCTCTAAGGAAAGAGGATTTTTGGAAAGTGCATTTTTGGAAACGAAGGTTTTCTAGAAGGGAATCCTAGGGAGGAGTTTTTGGAAAGTAAATTTGAAGATAGAGTTTTTGGAAAAAGATTTTAAAGAGAAGGAGTTTTTGGAAAGTGTGTTTTTGGAAACGAGTTTCTTGGAAGGGAAATCCTAGAGAGGAATTTCTAGAAGGAAGATTTTGGGAAGAGAGTTTTTAGAAAGATTTTTGGAAAGAGTTTTTCTAGGAAAGAGACCTAGGGAACGTTTTTGGAAAGTGGACTTTGAAGAGAGCGTTTTGGAAAGGAGTTGAAAAAGGGAGTTTGAAAAAATAGACTTTTGGAGGGAGTTTTTGAAAACAAATTTGGAAAGAAGAGTTTTTGGGAAGTATGTTGAAAAAGAAGATTTTTAGGAAAAGATTTTTGAAGAGAGAGTTTTTGGAAGGTGTAAAAACATCTCACTTTCTTAAAGTAATTCTAACCATAAGAAGGTTAGAACCACTTTAAGAAAGCGGTTTTGAAAATGACAAGATTTGAAAATATGGACCATATTGGTCGCTTTTAATGTAACACTTTCCTAAAGCAACCCTAGTCATGGAAAGGCTAGAATCACCCTAGGATTGTGATTTTGAAAACATGTTTTTGAAAACGAGGATTTTGATGCAATTTTGAAAACGAGTTTGAAAACGATTTTGAAAATGACTTTGAAAACAACTTTTGGAAGATGCAAGATCATGATATACACAATGCAATTTTAGGGTTGTGAACATACAAGGTTAAGGCTTCACCACATAATCAAGGGGGCCGGACCCACGTGGTCTCTGGTTAGACTAAAGAAAAGCCCCCGACACGGTGACCCTCCGATAGTCTAATCCTACACATGGACCGGGAGTCCCCTTATTTCAAGCATGCAAAGAAAGGGGGGGAAAGAGATGAGGGATTAAAATAGAGAAAACCCAAGTGGGTTAGGAGAGAGAAGAGAGAGGGGGAAGTACGAAAATTTAAATGGAGAACCAACCTTGTATCTTGTTTATTTTGCGTGCCTTGCTTTCTTCGGTCTTCGTCTTGATCTTTGTCTTCAATCTTCAAGAGCCGTTTTCAATCTTCAAACTTCAGATTGCAACGCTTGAAGTCTTTGAAAGAGAGTTGAAGGTTAGTGTATGAGTATATGGGGGTGTGTATGAGTGTATAGGAGGCTAGGGTTTAGTGTATGGTGGCTAGGGTTTGGAAAACCTAGGGAAGCTAGGTTTTTTGAGGTGTTCGAGCTCTATATATCGAAATATAGGATTTTTAGATTGAGTTTACAGACCTCTTTCACATTGGAAGAGGCTCTGTATTTATAGAGGTTGGACAACACTGGCGCCTATTGCAGTGGCAACAGGTCAAACTTTACACTGGCGCCACTAGGAGTGGCGCCAGTCC
This sequence comes from Euryodendron excelsum, assembly GCA_033060915.1. Lineage (NCBI taxonomy): Eukaryota > Viridiplantae > Streptophyta > Magnoliopsida > Ericales > Pentaphylacaceae > Euryodendron > Euryodendron excelsum. The sequence goes on from CM065386.1 coordinate 27,964,070, forward strand.
ATTTTTTAGCTTGGCGCCACTAGTAGTGGCGCCAGCCATTTAGGAAATGTTTAAGGTCGGCAAGCAACGTATCTTTGACTAGATTTGGGCGCCTGTACTAGTGACTACCATGTAATTTTTAGCTTGGCTTCACTAGGAGTGACTCTGGAAAGTCCGGGAATGATTTGAAGGAGCCGGGAATGACCCAGAAGGCCAAAAAAGAGAAGGAACACCTAAAATAGTGTCCCGAAGGTATTTGACATGAAAAATGAGGATAGGATGTGTTAGAAGGGTTGACCGGGCTTTTAAGGGCAAAACGGTCAACCGGATTGGAAAGCTACTAGGACGGACTCGGACTGTCCCGGAAGAAGGCTCAAAATTTGGAAACATTATTCAAAATTTTTCCAAGGGTTGCCGGCTTGGTTCCTAGAGCCGGTGTGGTCGGAAAAGGAGACTGGCCCACCAGGGGCAAAATGGTCATTTTGTACTGGGTTTGCCAAAACTGACTCGGAATGATCCGGAAAGGTAAAGAAAAGTTTAAAACACTATAAAAAGTATTCTCGGGAAGTTACCAGTTTGATACCCAAAGCCGGTGTGGTCGGAAAAGGAGACTGGCCCATTAGGGGCAAAACGGTCATTTTGTACAAGGTTTGCCGGAACTGACTCGGAATGATCCGGAAAGGTAGAGGAAGGTTGAGAATACCATAAGAAGTAATTTCAAAAGGTTACTGGTTTGATACCCAGAGCCGGTGTGGTTCCCGGGTCGTTCGAATACCCAGGGACAAAATGGTCATTTAGCTTCAAGTGGGCCCGAGAAGCGACTGGTAGACTAAATTCAAGTTAAAAAGGCGGGCTTAGAGTCTAAATATGCATGTGATGTGTGAAAGTGAGCTTGGTCAGCTCGGAGATTGCTGAGTGGGCAAAAATGGGGTGCTTACACTCCGTTTCAAGCCTTTATCGATTTCACAAATGTTTCTAAGGTCAAAATCTATTTTTAGGGATTTTCCAAAATTCTTCCTCAAAAGTTTTATCTAAAATTCTATTTCCAAAATTTTTGTAAGTTTTCTTTCAATTTTTTTTTAAAAAAGACCCTCTGAGTTCCTCGAGGTCTTCTTTGCCAAAAAGGTCCCATTCTTAAGGTTCTCTTAACTTTTTCTTCAAAAAGGTTGATTTCGAAAAGTTTAATCTCAAAATCATTTCTTGGGTTTTTTGAGCTTTATCCTTCAAAAGCTCCGTTCTAAAAATATTCCAAATGTTTTCAAACTCTTTTCCCTAAAAAGTTTCATGATTTTCCTAAGCTCTTTTCTTTCAAAGTCCCATTTTCAAAAATTTTGGATTTTCAAGTTTTCGCCTCAAAAGCCTGTTTAAGTTTTAAAACATTTTCCCTAAAAGTTTTGTTCCAAGTTTCAAAGGTTTTCCAAAATATTTCTAAATCCAAATTAGTTCATTTCCAAAGTTAATTTCAAAATCTTTTCAAATAATCAGCTTCAATTCCAAAATCATTTCAAAGTCAAGTTTTCAAGATTCCAAGTTTCAAAAATCATGACCATCTAGCTTTCAAATTCAAAATTCAAAATTTCAAGTTCTAGTTTTCAAAACTTTCCAAAGTTTGTCCCTTCGATCATCTCACGATCAAAATGAAACTCTTACTTTATCATTTTCTATCTTCGACAAGCAAAGACAAAAAAAGAGGGGTAGTTGTAAGCACTCCATTTTTGTCCGCTCAGCAATCTCCAGTCTGACCAGACTCATATTCAAATTGACGTAGATATATTCAAGTTCAAATCAACTTTTCTAACTCAATCCAATCAATCCATCGCTTCGCGGGCCTATTGGGCACAATAGAGGCAAAATGACTAAAATACCCTTACAGCATTGCTCAGACCAATTCTCGTTGGCACGTCTTCCTTAGACGATAAGTCCACTTAGCAGCTTCCCGAGATCAAGCAGACTCTGGAATGAACACAAACCGTCAAAGTGGCAGAAACATTTGTAAACATCACAACCATCAAAATGATAGAAACACTAGTAAATAGGTCAACATTGAGAATTGCCAACAACCCCCCTATGTCACAGGATTGAACTCGCCTCTTGACTGTGAAATGTTTACCAAAGGATGAGATACCTTTGAAAACCAACTCGTCAAAGACCGTCAGAGTGGCAGAAGCACTCAAAATGCAGGTCAACACCAATGCCTACTAGCCCACTCCGGTGAAAATTAACAAAACTGCCCCTTGGGCCTTTTCCGTCATGCTTTTTGAGAAAGTACTTAATTCATTAGAGCGGTAAGTCCACCCTTCCAATATCATCCCAAAGAAAATCTGGCATATTTAAGTGCCTTCTAGTCTGGCATCCTAGTGCCTCCGGGAATCACACCGGCTCTGGGTATCAAACTGGCCCGGATTATTCCGAATCAATTCTGGCAAACTCGATGCAAAATGATCGTTTTGCCCTTGGTGAGCCGGTCGCCTTTTCTAACCACACTAGCTCTGAAAATCAAACCGGCACTCTTTTGAAACACTATGGATAGTGTTTCCAACCTTTAAGTCCCCTCGTGGGACATTCCAAGTCCATTTCGGCAGTTTTTCGGTCAAGTTGACCATTTGGCCCCCAAAAGCTCAGTCGACAATTTCGACCTTGTTTTTCAAGTCTGTTACCCTGGGGACAATATTTCATGGGTTTCTAGCCATTTTCGACCTTTTGGACCCTTCCCGGCCTTCCAGAACATTTTCGAACCTTCCGAAGTCACTTCTAGTGAAGTCAAGCCAAAAAGTGCATGGTAATCACTAATACAGGTGCCAAAATCTTTTGCCTTGCATATCAAGGCTTGAAAGATACGTTGCTTGCTGACCTTAAGACTTTAGTGGTGCTAAGTGAAAAATTGGCCTAGCGCCACTCCTAGTGGTGGGAGTGTCGCTAGAAGAAATTTTAGCCTGGCCCTACTACAACAAGCGCTACGTCAATCTTTTGTCTATAAATACAGAGTCTCCCCCTACGTGAAAGGGGTCAGCAATCTAACTCCAGAAACTCTGTCTCTCGATATACAGACTTTGAACTCTCTTCAAACCCTAGCCCCATACACTCTAATATTCATACATACACTCTATACACGCCTATACGAGCCTCCAAGCCGACCATTGAAAACTTAAGGTGTTGCAATCTCAAAGCTCTTGAAGATCAAAGTGAAGTAAAGTAAATAAAGCAAGCAAATCAAAAAAGACACAAGGTTGGTTTTCTATTTACGTTTATGCAATTTTCCCACTTCTCTCTTCTCTCTCCTAACCCACTTGGGTTTTCTTCTATTTTAATCCCCTATATTCTTCCCCCTCTTTCTTGCATGCTTGAAACAAGGGAATTCCCAATTCATTTGTTGGAAGAATAGTTGAAAGTCACGGTGTCGGGGGTTTTCTTTTAATTCAACCTTAGACCATGTAGATTCAGCCCCCTTGATTATGTGGTGAAGCCTAAACCTTGTATGTTCACGACTCTACTTGCATTGTGCATATTATACTCATACATCTATTCCAAATCGTTTTCTAAACTTGTTTTCAAAACTTACATTAAAAATCTCCTCTTTCAAACTTGTTTTCAAAATCACAATCTTAAGATGATTCTAGTCACTCCATGGTTAAGATTGTTTTAGAAAAGTGTCACATAAGTTTTGGGTGTAAACCCTAAAATTGTTTTTGTTAAAATCACCATCCTAAGGTGATTCTAGCCATTCCATGGTTAGGGTTACTTTAGGAAAGTGTTATATTTAATGAGACCAATATGATCCATATTTTTGAATCTTTGTTGTTCTCAAAACCAAAATTCTAGAATAGTTCTAATGTTTTAATGGTTAAAGTCGTTTTAGGAAAGTGAAATATTTTTAGAGACTTGTAAAAGTCTATATTTCATTCCTTTTCCAAATCATTTTTTCAAATCTCTTTCCAAACTTCTTTTCCAATCTACTTCCTAAAATGCTTTAAAAAATATCCTTATAAAAATTTTCTTTCCAAAACTTCTTTTCAAAACTCCTTTTCAAAAATTGTCTTCAAAAATTTGTTTTCTAAGAACTCTTTTCCAAGAAAGTTCTCTTCAAAACTCTATTTTCTAAAAACGCTCTTCAAGTTTCCTTCCTAGAAACTCCCTTCAAAAGATTTACTTTCCAAAATCTCTTTTTCTTGATGTCCAAGCCAAGCCCTAGAGCCAATGATAAGGAAATCTTAATTTCCACTTTCCTTTTCCACATTAAATCTTAGATTTCCAAGTTTTATTTTCTACATCAAATCTTAGATTTTCAAAATCTCTTTTCTATACTAAAATCATAGCTTTCCAAATCTAAAATTTCTAAAACTTTACCTTTCTAAATCCGTGTCAAATCTAATCCTCCAACTAAGGAAACCAAATCTAGTCTTCTAATTTAGGAAACTAAATCAAATCATCAAATAAAATCAAATCTTCAACTTTAGGAAATAGGAATCAAATATTTCTTAATTAAATCATTTCCTAATTCCAAACTTTCCTAGTTTCAAACCTTTCCAAATTTCAACTTTCTAAATCTCAAGTTTTCAAATCTTTCTAAATTCAAAATTTTCCTAAGCTCAAATCTTTCTTAAAATGAAACTTTCTTAAAACGGAACTTTCCTAATTTGAAAACTTTTCCATTTTGAAACTTTCCAAATTCAAAGATTTCTAAGATTCAATCTTTCTTAAACGTTAACTTTCCAAACCCTTTCAAGTCAAATGTTCAAGCCATGTCTTTTCCAAGTCAAATCTTCCTAAATCAAATTAAATCTCTTTCCAAATTTTTCTTAAATCTAACTTTCCTAATTCAAATCTTTCTTAATTCGAACCTTTCCTAAATTCAATTTTCTAAAATCAAACTTTTCAAACCTAAATCAAATCATTCCTAATTCAACTACATGTTCCAACCCTAGGATACCTAAACCTTAGTTCAACCCTAATCCCAAGTTAGAAAGCTTCAACTCCTTTCTAAGATTCTTTTCTTAAACCAAGTTGGTTTTCCAATTTAAGTCAACATGTTTTCAAAACTCAGCTCCTTTCTTAAATCAAGTCCAAGTTTTCTTTCCAAGTTCAAAGTTCAATTCTAAGTATAAGTCCAATTTCAAATCAAATCTCGATTTCATATCTTCTAAGTTCAAATCAAACTCTTTCTCAAATTAACTCTTTCATAATCAAATGCTTTCAAATCAAACTTTTCAAAAACCTAAAAATGTCTATTTTCAATCAAACTCTTATCCGAATTACAACTAATCTGATTCCCAAAAAGGGATACGTAGGCAACCCTCATGGGTGCGGTCACAATCGTTTTCAAGTTTCCAATTTCATAACCTTTTTCAAATTTCTAATTCAATAATCTATTTTAAGTTTCTAATTCTAAAATCTATTTTCAAATCTCTATTTCCAATTTCAAAAACTTTCTTTCAAACTTCAAAGTCTTCTTTTCAAACCTATTTTAAAATCAAGTCAAGTCTTTTCAAATCTATTTTCAAAATCAAATCAAGTTTTTTCAAAGTCAAAGTTTTTTCTTGCACTTATATATCACACATCATGTAAACTGCTTTCTAAAAATTCTTTTTTAAAGTAGATAGTTTTAGACATTTATTAATTAAAGATTCCGAATGAGTGAACCTAGGGTGAATAGACATATGGGTATCACAAGGGCAGGGTAGGGTGATGGCTTAGTGCGTCTTCCCTATACGTAACCAACCTTCGAACCTAGATCACTGTTTTCAAAGACCAAAATTGAGTTATTTTCAAAAAGGGCTTGAATATTTTCAAAGGTTGCCAACCAACCTATTTTCTTACAAACCCTCTCTTGAGGAAGTTTTCAAAATCTTTTCAAAATCTTTTCAAAAACCCTAAGTGTAATATTCAGATTGTGCTTTGTTTTAAGTGACCTAACTCACCTTAATTAAGTTAGGTGGCGACTCTAAATTTTTTTTTCAAAAGCCCTTAATCAAATCAATTTCTAATTCAAACTTAGTTGCACTTGTCCTTTTAGGAGGGTGAGTTCTAATGAGAGAGCACTGTATTTTTCTTGCTTGTTGTTTTCGGGTGCAAAAAATCGGGGCGTGACACAAGTTTTCTTAAATCTCAACTTCCTAAATTCAACTTTTCAAATCTTTTTAAATTCTAGAACTTTCATAATTTCAAACTTTCAAATCTTTTCAAAGTTCAAATTTTTCTAAATTCAAAACTTTCCAAATTCAAATCTTATCAAAATCGATACTTTCTTAGAAACGAAACTTTCCTAAAATAAATTTTTTTTAATTTGAAACTTTTCTAAAATGAAACTTTTCTATTTTGAAATTTTCCTAATTCAAAAATTTTTAATATTCAAGTCAAATCTTTTCCAACCATTCTAAGTCAAGTGTTTCTAAATTAAATCAAATCCTTTCCAAATCTTTCCTAAATCCAACCTTCCTAATCGAAAATTTTCTTAAAACGGAACTTTCCTAATTCAAAACTTTCCTTAATCCTACTTTTCAAGATCAAATCAAACCTTTCTAATTCAATTGCATGCTTCAACCTTAGGTTACCTAAGTCCTAGGATACCTAAACCCTAGTTCAACCATAATCCTAAGTTAGGAAGATTAAACTCTTTTCAAAGACTTTTCTAAGACTCTTTTGCTACACCAAGATGGTTTTCAAACTTCAATCTAAGTCAAGATGTTTTCAAAGTTCAACTCAATTTTTTCCAAATCAAGTCCAAGTTCTCTTTCAAAGTTTGATCTTTTCAAATCAAAATCAATTTCAAAATCCTCAAGTGCAATTTCAAATCAAAGTTGATTCTAAGTTCAATTTTAAATCCAAGTTTGGTTTCAAATCAAAGTTTAATTTCAAATCTTCTATTCAAAGTTTAAATCAAACTCTTTTTAAATCAAACCTTTCTAAGTTAAACTTTTCAAAAAACCTTAAAGTGTCTATTTTCAATTAGACCCCGAGTCCGAACTATGACTGACCTAATTTCTAACAAAGGGATACGTAAGCAACCCACTTGGGTACTGTCACAACCATTTTCAAGTTTCTAATTCCACAACCTTTTTTAAATTTCCAATCCCATAATCTTTTTCAAACTTGAAATCTTCTTTTCAAAATCTAATTCTTTTCTTGCACTTGTATGCCATGCATCATGTCAAATTTTTTTCTAAAATTCTTTTCAAAGTGGATAGTATTAGATAATTGTTAATTGAAGATTCTAAATGAGTGAACCTAGGGTAAATAGACGTTTAGGTACCGCAAAGGCGGGATAAGGTGATAGCTTAGTGCATCTTCCTTATACATAACCAACCTCCAAATCTAGAATCACTGCTTTCAAAGACAACAAACGAAGTTATTTTCAAAAAAGGGGCTTAAATCTTTTCAAAGGTTGCTAAACAACCTATTTTTCAAAAACCTTCTCTTGAGGAAGTTTTTCAAAATCTTTTCAAAAATTCTAAGTTTAATCTTCGGATTGCACTTAGTTTTAGGTGACTTAACTCACCTTAACCAAGTTAAGTGGTGACTCCAAATCTTTTCCAAAAGCCCTTAATCACATAAATTTCTAATTCAAACTTAGTCGCACTTATCCTTCTAAGAGGATGAGTTCTTATGAGAGAGTATCAGATTTTTCTCACTTGTGTGTATTTCTTGAGTATAAAAAATCACGGCGTGACAAGGGCCTCTCATCATTTCAAATTGAATTGCTTAGTCCATACGACCTTTATACAAAATTTAGACAATGTTCCTAGAGATGGTGTGTTTCTGCCAGTAAACCCTTATATATTCCATCAAATCAACTATTCTGTACTTACCCTAGTGTGGGGAATGGTTCTTGGTTTGGGAATATCAGAATAGAAATTACTTACGCCACTAGTGGGCTAAGCAAAGGGTAGTATTTATTTCTTTTTGGATTAATAGAACAATGGTTTCTCATCATTTTGTGGACTCGACTGCCCATCGCTTAGCAAAGATATTACTCAAGTGTCACTTTTCACTAAGCTCCACACTTCTTTGATGAGTCTGTCTTTTTCCTCTCTCTCACTCTCTCTCTCTTTTTAACCCCCATTGAATGGGTTGCCTATGCTATCCTATCCTTTAAGTCGAATCATTACAAAATGGGGAAGAATCCTGTAAGCACCCCATTTTTGACCACTAGGCAGTCTACAGTCCGTCCAGACTTGTACTCAAGTCAATATGGGTGTTTTCCAATCGAAATCAACTCTCTAAGTCTAATCCCGTTTATCCATCGCTTCGCGGGCCCACCAATAGAGGCAAAATGACCAAAATACCCTTCGGGGCATTGTTCGGTTCAATTCCAAAATGACGCGTCTTTCTAAAGACAATAAGTACCCTTTCATTTTCCAGTAGGCGCGTCTTTCCGAAGATGGTAAGTCCCCTTTTCAACCCCTTTTTCCAATTCCAATTCCAATTCCAATTCCAATCCCTCTCTCAAGAAAGCTGATTCCTCGAGACGGTAAGTCTATCCATTCCGACTCGTTTTTCGAAGATGGTTTCTTCAAAACGGTAAGTCCCTTTAAACCTGTCGACCGGGACGAGACCCCAAGTCCCCTAGATAGTAGAATGGTCCACCTTTGGCACCTGCTAAACCGCCAATACAGAAATATCCGTTTCAGCACGCCTTTCGAGAAAGTTGACTTCTCAGGCACTAAGTCCCTTTAGCAGCTTCCCGAGATCAGGTAGTCTCGGGAATGATCGCGAACCGTCAGAGTAACGGAAGTACTCGTAAACATCACAACCATCAGAGTAGCGGAAATACTCACAAGCAGGTCGATATAGGGAATTGCCAACAAACCCCTGTATCATGAGACCACCGTCAGAGTGGCAGAAACACTCAAAACCCAGGTCAACACCGGTGCTTGCTAGCCCACTTTGGTAAAAAATGACCAAACTGCCCCTAAGACCATTTTCGGCTCGTTTCTCGAGATAATACCTAAGTCCTCAAAATGGTAAGTCCATCCTTCCAAGATTGTCTTAAAAGCAATCCGGCATGATTAGGTGCCTTCTAATCAGTTTCGGGCTAGTTCCGAGACTTTCCAATCAAGATGACCATTTTGCCCCTAGGCATCCGAACGCCCCGGGGACCACACCAGCTCTGGGTATCAAACCGGTAACCTCCCGAGAATGCTTTTTATAGTATTCCCGGCCTTTCTTTATCTTTCCGGATCATTTCGAGTCAGTTTTGATAAACCCAGTGCAAAATGACCGTTTTGGCCCTTGTGGGCCGATCGCTTTTTCCAACCACACCGACTCTGGGTATCAAACCGGTAGCCTTTGAGAACATTCTAAATAATGTTTCCAAATCTCGAGTCTTTTTTCGGGACGTTCTGAGTCCGTCCCCGCAGCTTTCTGGCCTGGTTGACCGTTTTGCCCTTAATGGTCCGGTTAACCCTTCTAACACATTTTGTCATCGTTTTTCAAGTCAAATACCTTCGGGACCCTATTCTAAGGGTTCCTGCCATTTTTCGGCCTTCTGGGCCATTCCCGTTCCCTTAAATTCTTCCCGAACCTTCCAGAATCACTCCTAGTGAAACTAGGCTAAAAATTACATGGTTGTCATTAGTACAAGCGCCCAAATCTCCCAAAGATATGTTGCTTGCTGAATTAATAAACTTTCCTAAGTTGTTGGCGCCACTAGTAGTGGTGCCAAGCCAAAAAATAGCCTGACACCACTCTTAGTGGCGCCAAAAGGAAATTTGCCCTTACGCCACTACAACAAACGCCAGGTGATTATGTTCTCTATAAATACAGAGCCTTCTTCAGGGTGAAAGAGGTCTGAAAACTCACTCTAAAAATCCTACTTTTCGATATACAGAGCTCGTAGCCTCTCTAAACCCTAGTCTCCTTAGGTTTTCTAAACCATAGCCTCCTATACACTCACATACACTTCTATACACTCATACACCAGCCTCCAAAGCCTCCATTGAAGACTTGAAGTGCTGTAATCTGAAGCTCTTGAAGATCGAAGCAAACACTCTAAGATCAAGATGAAGACTGAAGTGAAGACCGAAGCAAGATAAGCAAAGCAAAGCGCACAAAGCTAAGCAAAATAAAGAAGGCACAAGGTAGGCTTCTTATTTACATTTACGCATCTTCCCCCCTCTCTTCTCTCTCTAAACCCACTTGGGTTTTCTTCTATTTTAATCCCTCATCTTCTTCCTCCTCTTCTTGCATGCCTGAAACAAGGAAGTTCCCGGTCCATGTGTAGGGTTAGGCTATTGGAGAGTCACCGTGTCGGGGGCTTTCTTTTAGTTTAACCAGAGACCACGTGGGTTTGGCCCCCTTGATTATGTGGTAAAGCCTTAAACTTGTATGTTCATGATCCTAATTTGCATTGTGCATATCATGATCTTGAATTCCTCCAAAGTTTGTTTTAAACTTGTTTTCAAAAGCTTGCTTTAAACTTGTTTTCAAAAACTTAAATCAAAATCTTCTTTTTCAAAACTTGTTTTCAAAATCACAATCCTAGGGTGATTCTAACCGTTTCATGGCTAGGGTTGCTTTAGGAAAGTGTTACATTTAAAGTGACCAATATGGTCCATATTTTCAAAACATTATTGTTTTCAAAACCACTATCTTAAAGTGGTTCTAACCTTCTTGTGGTTAGAACCGCTTTAGGAAAATGAGATATTTTGTATACTTTCTAAAAACTCTTTTTTCAAATCTCTCCTTCTAAAAACCTCTCTTTCAACATACTTTCTAAAACTCTCTCCAATCTCCTTCTTCAAATTCCTTTCCAAAATTGTTTTCCAAAAACTCTCTCCAAAAATTGTCTTCAAAAACTCCTTTTCGAACTCCTTTCCAAAAAAGCTCTCTTCAAAATTCCTTTCCTAAAAACACTCCCTAGTTTTCCTTCTTAGAAAACTCTCTTCCCTAAATTTCTTTCCAAAAATCTTTCCAAAAACTCTCTTTCCAAAATTTTCCTTCTAGAAACTCCTCTCTAGGATTTCCTTCCAAAAATCTCCCTTTCCAAAAATCTCCTTTTCCAAAAACTCACTTTCCAAAAACTATTTCCGTAGAGCCTAAGTTAAATGCTAGAACCCACATTTAGGAAACCCTAATTTTCATTCCCAAAAACATGATTTCCAATCCTTTATTTTGGCCTTAAAACCGAAGTTTCCAAAACCTCTTGTTTTCTACATCAAAACTATATATATTTCCAAAACCGTTTTTCTACGACAAAACTATAGTCTTCAAAATCTAGGGTTTCTAAAACTTCCCTTTTCAAAATCCATGTCAAATCCAATCTTTCTTTTAGGAAACCAAATCCAATCCCCCATTTAGGAAACTAGATCCTATTCTCCGTTTTTTGAAACAAAATCAAAACATCTCTTTTTAGAAACAAAATTCAATCCCTTGCTTTAGGAAATAGGAATCTCAATCATTCCAAACCCAAATCTTTCCTAATTCAACTCCTTCCTAATCTAGTACTTTCCTAAACCTAAAGTTTCCTAAATTTAAACTTCTGAATCTTTCCTTAAACTTTAAGCTTTCAAACCTTTCTTAATTCCATCCCTTTCCAAATCTTAACTTTCCAAATCTAAGTTTTCAAACCCTTCTTAAACTCAAAACCTTTCTTAATTTCAAGAATTTCTAAAACTCAAACTTTGAATCTTTCTAAAATTCTGAACTTCCCTAAACTTCAAATCTTTCCAAATCTAAAACTTTTTAAATTCGAAACTTTCTAACTTTCAAAACTTCCCTATTTCAAAACATTCCAAATTCGAAAACTTTCCTAATTTAAAAACTTTCCTAAAATGAAACTTTCCTAATTCCTAACTTTCCTAATTCAAAACTTTCCTAATTTGAAACTTTCCTAATTCGATCCCTTCCTAAATCCAATATTTCCTAATCTTCCAAGTCCAACATTTGAGTCAAATCTTTCCTAAGTTTTCTCTCTTTCCTAAGTCTATGTTTCCTAAACCTCCATATTTCCAAAACAAGTCTAAATCTTTCTTCCAAGTTCTATCTTTTCAAAAAAAAGTCCAATCTTTTCAATTCCAAAATTCTAAATTCCAATTTCCAATCTCCTATTTTTAGTTCAAATCAAATCCTTTTTTTCAATCAAAATCTCGTTCTTCCAATCCAACCTTCTATCTTCTATCGGACTCTGGGCCGAACTATGACTGACCTGATTCCTCAAAAAGGATACGTAGGCAACCCTCATGGATGCGGTCACAACCTTTTTCAAGTCTGAAATTCCACAACCTTTTTCAAATCTCCAATTTCAAACTTCCAATTCCAAATTTCTATTTCCAAATCTCTATTTTCGATTTCTAAAACTTTCTAATTTCAAATCTATCTTTTCAAATTTCTTCTTTAAATCAAATCAATTTCTTTTCAAATCTATTTTCTAACTCTCTTTTTCTATTGCATTTGCATATCATGCATCATGATAGTTTTTAAGCATTCTTTTTCTAAAGTGGATAGGATTGAACATTTGATAGTTGAAGACTATCATAGGTGAATTTAGGGTAAATAGATATGTAGGTACCGCAAGGGCGAGGTAGGGTGATGGCTTAATGCGTCTTCCTTACACGTAACCAACCTTCGAACTTAGAATTACTGTTTTCAAAGACCAAAATGGAGTTTATTTTCAAAAAGGGCTTAAAAGTTTTTCAAAGGTTGCCAAATAACCTATTTTTCTAAAAACCCTCTCTAGAGGTAGCATTTTCAAAAATTATTTTCAAAAACAATAAATGTAGTTTTCAGATTGTGCTTAGTTTTTAGGTGACCTAACTCACCTTAATCAAGTTAGGTGGCGACTCCAAATATTTTTCAAAAGCCCTTTATTCAAATCTATTTTCAATTCAAACTTAGTCGCACTTATTCTTCTAGGAGGGTGAGCTCTAACAAGATAGTACAATATTTTTCTCGCTTGTGTGTGTATTCCTCGAGTGCAAAAAATCTGAGCGCGACAAATTCCTGGAAGTAATAATCACCTACAAGAGTAAGAGACAAAAGAGATAAATTGAAAACTACCTCGTTTTCATTTCAAATCATGATTACATGACGTGCAATGTTTATTTAAATAAGATATGCAAGAAATAGAAAGATAGAAAGAAAATTGACGAATTTAGTGAAAACATCTCTTTTCTTCTGGGCCTTTTGGTGGGACCCGTTAACAGGGTGTTGGGATCATGATAGGGTCCTCCATACTCCAATTACCGTGTATTTCATCTAATTGTGCAGGGGTGGCTAGGCTTGAAAATTGAGTGAAGTGGCAACATGGTGCCAAGGTGATGGCTGATAGAGGAGCATTTTGTGGATGGATGGTCCACTCCTTCTTATTCTTCTAAGTAGATCATGCCTCTTCCAACAATTGGGTTCGTTCTTATATGAGTTATGAACGAGGTAGGATGTACGAGGGATTCTATGAGTTTAGTTGTGCTCATTGACTTGGAAAAAGAAAGAGAAAAACATAGTGCAGTTAGCATGTGGAGTTAAAAATTTTATACGATGCGTACCCTATGAAAGTCCCTTTTTTTAAGGGAATCTAGGCATGATGCTGAGTCCATTTTAAAGGTAGGATTTTGCCCCTATTATTCAATATAATACCTCTTCGGTATGGGCTAGTTAATGCTTCTTTATTTAGTCAATCACACCTCCATGGATAGAGAGAGATTTGGGCCTCTTTTGAAATATGATTCCATATATGCCGTGAATTCTTAGGGTTACGGGAAACCCTTAGGAGTTTACGTAGGTTTGATGAGCATGAGATTAGATAGTCCCTTTCTTTCTACAATTGATTAAATGCATGAGAATGTAATAACTTGAGTTTATTTGAACTCTTATCTTGGAATGGATATTCATGCATGTACAGAATAACAGCAAGTACATAAGCATTGTAATAGTAATAAATGAGCAATTTAGAAGACCCCATTTTTGTCCTTGCTTCAGCCTTCGAATTTCGTGCTCTTGGGATATGGGGGAGAGAAAAGAAGACACAAAACAAAAGAGAACTTAGTGCCTTAATTTGAAAGTTTTTATGTAATACATGCCTTAAGGGTGTCCCTGTTTGAAAGTGAGACTAAACATGATGCGTTTGACTCACTTTTTGGAGATAGGGGTTTGCCCCTATATGCAAATAACTTACCGTTGATTGGAAACATGCATTCATTCATGCATTCATTCATACATTCATTCACAAAAAGTAAGAAAGTACATTAAACCTTGAGCTTGAATACAAAAGAATCAAAGTACATTTTAATAGGGGAAGGGGGACATTTTCCTTGCGACTTCCACCTATCTACTTTTATACTTGAAATCTTAAACTACTCCCGAGTCTTTGGATTTGAAGCTTTATGTTGAGGGGGCCATCGAGAGGCCTTGTTATTTAATTGCCCCTTGTCTTCTTATCAACCTTATCTTCGTGAGCATAGAGGGATTAGGGCCCCTCTTTGTGGAATGACTTGCAATGTATGCCATGAGCCCTTAGGGTTGTGTGGGTACCTTTAGGATTTTGGTAGATTTTATGCAAGGGAGAGTGAGCTTGGTGCCACTCTCTTTCGATTGATCATATGCATGAGAATGTAGTGACTTAAGTTATTTTGGAACTCTTGTTTTGAAATGGAGTATCGAATGCATGTACATGTATGCCAAGAGTATAGAGAGAGAATGCAATTGTAAAGTAAATATGCATGCATGAGCATTTATACAAGCATTATAACAGCAAGAATAGACAAGGATAAAGGAAAGTAAAGCAGTCACCCTTTTCTCCATAGTTTTAAAATTGATGTGCGTGTCTTAAATTTGGCAAAGGTTCGGGTATGCATAGTTTCTATATGAGCATGAAGTTGAGGATTTACTAATGCTTCCTAAGAAGGCTCAGTTCCCAAATATTCAAACTAAGGCTCACTCCCCGAGGTGGTGCCATTATTAGTTGGTGATCTAAGCGGGGAGACCATCATGAGGCTGTAGGCTAAGAAACTGATACAGCATCCACTCACAACCAAAGTACTGTCCCCCCCCCCCTTCCTAACTAGAAGGGTCATAATCAGGTAATAATGCAAAGATAAAAAAGCAAGTGCACATACAGTGCGCGTGTGAAATTTTGAAAAGTGGAGGAAAAGGCTCAACAACTCTTATCCATCCTGTCCATTCCATCCTATTCATTCACGACATACATGGCAGTTAATATGACATAAAATAAAATGTGAACAAAAGTCCACCTACAAAAGAAAATGCATAAAGTCAGTACCTTAATGCAAGATTGAATGATTGAATATGAATTGAATGCAAGTGATGATATGTTTTTGAAAATAGCTTTAAAAAGTTTGATTTTGAAGAATTTGAAGTAGATAGAATTGGAAAAATTAATCGAAGATTCTTGACGACTGAAGGGCGAAGAGACATGGTAATGGCATAACCCTTCAAGCGGCCCCAGCGGAGGCGCTAGCTATCACGTCCCGATTTTTTGCACTCGAGAAAACAAGTGAGAAAAATGCAGTCCTATGTCATTACAACGCATCCTTCTAGAAGGACGAGTGCAACTAGGTTTAAATTAGAAATTGATTTGATTAAGGGCTTTTGAAAAAAATTTGGAGCCTCCACCTAACTTTGTTAAGGTGAGTTAGGTCACTTAAAAATAAGTGCAATCTGAACATTAAACTTAGAGTTTTTAAAAAAGGTCTTAAAACTTACTCAAGAGAGAGTTTTTTGAAAAACAGATTGTTTGGCTACCTTTGAAAAATGTTTAAGCCATTTTTCAAAAATGGCTCTAGTTTTGGTTTCTCCAAAATAGTGATCTATAGTCCAATGGTTGGTATGTATAGGGAAGATGCACTAGGCTATCACCCTATCCCTCCCTTGCGGTACCTACATGTCTCTTCACCCTAGTTTCACTAAATTAGAATCTTTGATTAAGACATGTCTAATACTATCCACTTTGAAAAGAATTTTGGAAAAAAGTTTTGATATTATGCATGACATGCAAGTGAAAGAAAATGATTCGATTTTGAAAATAGATTTGAAGTTTGAAAGATGTTATGGAAATTGAAAACTTGAAAAAAAAGGTTGTGGAATTGAAAACTTGAAAAAGGTTGTGTCTGTATCCATGAGGGTTGTCTACGTATCCCTTTGTTGAGAATCAGGTCAGTCGTAGTTCGGACTCGGGGTCCGATTGAAAATAGACACTTTGAGATCTTTGAAAAGTTTGACCTGAAAAGGTTTGATTTTGAACCTTGATTAGAAGACTTGAAATTGACTTTGATTTGAAATTGAACTTCAACTTATTTTGGAAAGTTGGAATTGAATTTTGAAATCATCTTGACTTGAATTGGAGTTTGAAAATCATCTTGGTTTTAGACTTAAGTGTTTAGAAAAGAGTTAAAACTTCCTAACTTTAGGGTTAGGGTTGAACTTAGGTTTTGACACCCAAGGACTTTGGTAACCTAGGGTTTGAAGCATGTAATTAAGTTAGAAAGACTTGATTTAAACATGAGATGTTTGATTTTAAAAAGTTAGATTTTGAAAAGTTCCAATTTAGGAAAGTTTTGAATTATGAAAGTTTCATTTTAGGAAAGTTTTGTTTTTGGAAATGTTCGAATTAGGAAAGTTCCAATTTAGTAAAAATTTGAATTTAGAAAGATCCATTTTAGGAAAGTTTTGATTTAAGAAAGATATTTGAATTTTAAAAAATTTGAATTTGAAAAGGTTCAAATTAAGAAAATTGAAACTTATAAAGATTTGAAATTTAGAAAGATTTGGAAGTTTAAAAGTATGAGATTAGGAAAGATTGAAATTATGAAAGATTTGAAAGTTTGAAATTAGAAAAGATTTGATTTAGCTTCTTAAAGTAGAGGTTGGATTTTATTTTCAAAAAGAGAGGATTTGATTTAGTTTCCAAAAGTGGAAGATTTGATTTGACTCGAAATTAAAAAACTTTAGTTTTGGAAATCTTGAATTTAGAAATCTATAATTTTACATATATAAAAAGGGTTATAGAAATCTATGATTTGAAGCAAATAAAAAGTTATGATTTTAAGAAAAGAATTAGGGTTTCTTAATAATGGATTATAGAGTTTTGACTTCGACTTCAAGAGAAAAAGTTTTTGGAAAGTAAATCTTTGAAAAACCTCTTTAGGAAGATAGGTTTGCAAAACAATTTAGAAATGCTTGAATATAGACTTTTACAAGTCTCTTGAATATTTAACTTTCCTAAAACAACTCTAACCAGGAAAAGATTAGAACTATTCTAGCGCTGTAATTTTGACAACAACTAGGGTTTGAAATATGGATCATAATGATTATATTAAATGTAACACTTTCCTAAATCAACCCTAACCATGAAACAGTTAGAATCATCTTAGGATTGTGATTTTGATAAAAACAATTTAGGGCTTAAACCCACAAAATTTGGACCTTAATGGTCACATTGAATGTAACACTTTTCTAAAATAACCCTAATCATGGAATGGCTAGAATCATCTTAGGATTATGATTTTGAAAAGAAGTTTAAAAGAAGGAGGTTTTGAATGCAAGTTTTGAAAGAGAAGTTAGATGCAAATTTGAAAACAACTTTGAATGTAATATTGAATGCAATGCATGAACATGATAACCGCAATGCAATAGGGTTGTGAACATACAAGGTTAGGCTTCACCACATAATCAAGGGGGCCAGACCCACACCATCTTAGGGGGAACTTAAAGAAAATCCCTAGCACGGTGATTCTCTCTAAAACCTTCCTAGACATGAATTGGGAGATCCCTTATTTCAAGCATGCAAGATAAGGTGGTAGAAGGCGGAAATTAAATAAAGGAGAACCCAAGTGGGTTTAGAGAGAGAAGAGAGAGAGGGGAATTGTATAAATGAAACTAAAAACCCTAGCTTGTCTTCTTTTTGCTTTGATTGCTTTGTTTTCTTTGCTTTGCTTGAACCTTAAGAGCTTTGAATATGCAGCACTTTGATCTTCATGTTTAGAGACTTGGATTTGAGTGTATAGAGTGTTGGGACGCTAGAGTTTGAGTTTATGGAGGCTAGGGTTTGAGGGTGCTTAAGAGAATTAAGGTTTTGAGGGAGTTCGAGCTCCATTTTTAGAGAGGCAATGTTTTTAGACTGAGATTGTCAACCCTTATTACACGAGAGGAGGTCTGTATTTATAAGCAATTAAAAAAGGAACCAGTGCCTGTTGTAGTGCCGGTAGTGGGATTTTAACCTTGGCACTGCTAAGAGTGGCTCCAAGCCATTTTTTTCCTTGGCACCAGCCACTTTGAAAAACTTTTAAGGTGGCAAGAAATAGATCTTTGACCCTTAGGATGCAAAGTAGAAGATTTGGGCACCTGTCCTAGTGACTACGATGTAATTTTTAGCCTAGCTCCACTAAAAGTGACTCCGAAAAATTTGAGAATAATCCAAAAGGTCGGGGATGGCCAGAACCCCTAAAAGTGTATCACAAAGGTAGTTGGTTTGATAATCAAAGCCGGTGTGGTTGAAAAGAGTAATCGGCCCACTAGGGGTAAAATGGTCATTTGAACCGAGAAAACACCGAAATGGATCCGGAGTGACCTGTGAGAAGTCTTGATGGCCGAAAACACTATTGAGAGTGTTTCGAGGAATTTTTGGTTTAATACTCAGAGCCGATGTGGTTGGAAAAGCTAACCGGCTCACTAGGGGCAAAACAGTCATTTCGCACTGAGTTTACCGAAATGGACTCGGAATGGTCCGAAAAGGTACTAGAATGTGGGGAATACTATTAGAAGCATCCTTAAAAGATGACCAGCTTGATATCCAGAGCCGGTGTGGTTCCCAGAGGCAATCAGATGCCTAGGGGCAAAATGGTCATTTTGACCAGATGGTCTTGGAATTGATCCGAAACTGACTGAAAGGCACTTAAACGTGCCAAATTGTTTCTGGAATAATCTTGGAAGGGTGGACTTACTACAATAAGGACTTAGGTACTTTCTCGAAAAGCGTACTAGTAGGGCTTAAGGGGCAATTTGGCCATTTTTCACCGGAGTGGGCTAGCAGGCACTGCTATTGACTTGAGTTTTGAGTATTTTTGTCACTTTGACGGTGTGTGATGAGTTGGTTTCCAATGGTATCTTGTCTTTTGGTAAACATGCTACAGCCAAGACGCGAGTTCGATCCCATGATATAGGGACAATTTCCACTATCGATCTGTTTACGAGTGTTTCCGTCACTCTAACGGTTGCGATGTTTGTGAGTGTTTTCATCACTCCGACAGTGCGCGTCTATTCCAGAGACTGCTTGATCTCGGGAAGCTGTTGAATGGTTTTATCGTCTCAGAGCATTAAATACTTTCCCGATCGACATGCTGAATAGCGGCCATTCTACTTTGGCAGGCTAACTGGCGCCAAAAGTGACCTCTCTACCATCTCAAGGACTTAGGTTCTATCTTGGTCGAAAAGTTTGAAAGGACTTACCATTCTGAGAAGTTTTCTTGGTAAACGTGTCATGCTAGATAAATTTATCATATAAGGGATCAACTTTCTCGAAAGACAGGCCGGAATGAGTTTGATTAACTTAGACTGGAATTGGAATTGGAATTGGAATTAGAATTGAGGTTGAAATTGGGACTTACCGTCTTTAAGAAGATGTGCCAACTGGAATTAGACCAAATAATGCTTTAAGGGCATTTTGGTTATTTCAGTCCTGTTGGGCTCGACAGGCCCGTGAAGTAGTTGTTTAACTGGATGGAGTTTGGAAAGCCTGTTAGGGCTTGAATTTGTTTGTGTCAGTTTGAATGTGAGTCCGGCCGGGCCAGAGTTTGTCGAACAGGCAAAAATGGGGTGCTTACAATCAAATCCTAGGTTAAACTAACCATAGTTAGTTAAAACCTAGTTGACCTAACCATATTTAGTTAACCCTAGTTAACCTAACCAAGGTTTGTAAACTTCAAGGTTCCAATCTCAAGTCCACTAAGTCATCATTTAATTCAAAACCATTTTCATTGCATGTTTTCAAGGACCTCCTACTCTCTCGAGTTTCTAAAAACTGTTAGGTAATCCTAACCTCCTCATGGTTAAGGTTTCCAAAGCAAAAGTGATACATCAAATACAACCCTTAAGGTTGTTCATATTAGAGTTCTAAGATCCTCAGTGTCTTTCAAAAATACTTTTCAAAAATGATTTTCAAGAGTCACATCCTTGAAGTAATCTTAAGCCCCGCATGGTTAAGGTTACTCAAGAAAAGTGAGATATCAAGTAGGGCTCTATAACCCTAAAGTTCTCAAAACCCTAAGGGAAGTGTCTAACCCTTTTTCTAAAATGATTTTCTAAAAATCATAACCCTAAAGGAGTCTAGTTGGTCAATAACTAGTCTTTCAAGGGCGATGAAACATTATAAGGTATACAAAAATGATTTCAAAAACTTTTCAAAGATAAGTTCACAAGAGCTTTCCCAATCCAAGCTCCCTTTCGAAAATCCTTAATCAAGATTTCAAAAACATTTCGTAAACTCCCTTGAGTTATTTCAAATTATTCCAAAAACTCTTTTGAGTTGTTTCAAAACATTTTCAAAACTCTCTTGAGTTACTTCAAAAGTACTTCAAAAGTTTCCCAAATTCTATTTCAAAAAGCATTTTCAAAACTCTCTTGAGTTGTTTCAAAACATTCCAAAAATTTCTTAAGTTCTATGTCCAAAGACATTTTCAAACTCTCAGGTTCTATTTCAAGTCAAAATTCTTGAACTCAAAGTTTCAAAAGAAACCATTCAAGACTGTCATAAGTCCATTTTCAATTGGGTCATTGCCCAAATTACGAATGACCTGATTATCACTAAATGAGATATGTAAGTAATCTAAAATGGTGTGATCATAACCTTTTTTCCAAGTCGAATTTCCATTTTCAAAATGCTCTCTCAATCAAAATTTCTATTTCAAATCACACTTTAAAATTGTTCTATTTCAAACATCTTTTAAAAAATGTGCATTATGCATCATTCATTCAAAAAGTGATGACCAAACCATTTTTCAAAATTCTAAAGTGGATACAAATGGACCATTGGTAACCGGTGATTCAAGTGAATGAATTAAGGGTGATTAGACATATCGGTACCGAAAGGGCAGGGTAGGATGATGATTTTAGAATATCTTTCCTACATGTAACCAACCCTTGGACTAGAGATTTCTATTTCGAAGACCAAAACTAGAGTCACGTTTTCAAAAAGGGCTTTAAAATATTTCAAAATGTTGTTAAAAATCTCTTTTTCTAAGAACCTTTTTAAGAAGGACATTTTCAAAACCTTTTAGAAAAACTTAAGTTTAGTTTTTGAATGACACTTGGTTTTAGGTGACCTAATACATCTTTAACTATGTTAGATGATGACTCCCAATTTTTCAAAAAGTTCTTAAATCAAAAACAATTTTTCAAGTTTAAACCCATTGCACTTATCCTTTTACGAGGATAAGTTCTAACAGAGAGAGTATCGTACTTTACCCCATAACTCGAATCACATAAGTATGATTGGTCTATGTTCTACTTGTGTCATTATCTTAAGAATTTGAATAAACTCATTAGCATTAATCTATGCTAGTGTTCGTTTCAATTCTAGAGCTTCCAAATTCATCGAGAACACTCACTTGACTATGTCTACAAATTACACCTTTGAACTTAAGAAGTTGAAATTGTTAATTCATTGAGTATATTTTGTGCTTGAGACATGCTTGAGTCATGAGATTTACTTCTTACATATCATAAGATGCTACATGATTTATTATCAAACTTTTTAGAGTAACTATTTCTTATGGTATGTTTAGGATCCCTTTTGCATGTCTTATTCATTTCTCACTTTTCTTGATTACTCTATTGTCATTAAAATTGATTTCATTGGATCTTATTTGTCAATTTGTGACAAAAAGGGAAAAAGAAACATAGATGTTAACTCATATTGTTTGCATTATAATTAAGGGAGAGAGATGGTGTATACACATGAGGGCAAAAAATTTATTCGTGAACATGGTTTATTAATTGATATTTCACTTGCAATTTCACGAGTTTGTTTAATTGTGATTTTATAGATAGACGAGTATACAATTCACTTTTTCGAGCATGGTTTTCTATTTGTTTTAGTCATTTGATTGTATTTGTTATTTGGTGGTTTGTCACGGAATTACCAAAGGGGGACATTGTTAGGGTATTTAGTGTTGGCATATTCCTTAGAAAAAAATACTTTGATTGTAATTGGCTTTGAGTTTTGTGCCAAGTTTCATGTTAATGCAGTCATAATACAAACTACTGAAGCTAGAGTACAAGTTGTTGCAGCACGCATAGTTGAAACTTTGGAAGGCCATATCTTTCGAACCAAAAGTGCTATCAAGATCTATAATATATTGATTTTACATAACTTTTCTAGATCTATGCACTCATGTTTAGTGGGTATTCGAACGGTCTTTCTATGCATTTGACTGGTTGAGCATCCGAACCCCTAACTAGAGAGTTCGAACGCATGGCAGAGGACTTCCGAGACTCCAATCTTTGTTGGGTTAGGAAACCTTTTCTACTTCGAGATATACTTAGTCCAAAGCTTTACAAATACTCCAGACTCTATATAAAGGATCTGAAGGCTTCATAATTGATAATGATACATTCAGAGAGTTTCATTGTGTTCAAAATTTATTGGAGTGTTTATTCTGGTCAACAAATAAACTTCACACATATCATCTTTGGCAGGTTCCAAAAGTTAACGTTGAGAGCATGAAAGAACGGTGAATTGTAGGTGTCTAACGAGCAAATCTGAAACTTTTACCATAGTTATGGATCAATGCAGAGTTGTGGATCAACAGAGGTTGTAAGTTTATTCTTATAACTATTCAATGTAATAGTGATGACATATTAGTGGCTATGTGTAGCCCATGATTTTTTCCCTAGTTAATAGGGTTTCCATGCTAAAATCCTGTGTGGCTTGTCTTTGTACTTTATTAATTTAAAGTTACACATAGGATTGACATATCTAGTTAATTGACCTATTCCTATAGTTCAAATACATAGGATAATTAATCAATCATAGACAAATCCACGCCCCTAGACTTTTTTAACAATAATATCTATGAGAAAGTTTTTCGAACCCTTCTAGTGTTTCTTTCTACTCCATAAATTCTTTCTTTTTTTAAATTTTCTTTTGATAAAAATAGAACTTCATTAAAAGCGTATTATTCCTTAATTGTTCACCTAAACATGTACATTTCTAAGGGAGGCACTTGAACACTTAGTTGTAATCCCTATCAAATGATGAAACATGATGTGTGAATACATCAGTAACATGAGTTATAGGATGTTTTTTTAAAACCCTCTTCATTACTCCACTAAATTATACTGTTGATGTATGCACACACCACGTGTTTGCATTTCATAGAGATTACCACCAAGTACTAAGTGCTACCTGACCACTAAACTATTTTCCTCAATTGAGAAACAGAAAAAGTATAAACACAGTATGTACTTTACTAGTATCTTAGTTGAACGCTTTACTACTACTTTTTTGGGATGCAGTATGTAATATCCTGAACCTCTATTTATTTAAATTAAGTTGAATGTCTAGTGTTTGCATGATTTAATGTTAGTTATTACATCATTTGAGTCAAAAGTGACCAATAAGAGTTTACGTCGTAACTTAAACCCATGGAGTGAGACACATGGGATTATTCGCATGTATATCATCCTTATATACACATATACACACACACACACCCACAAACACACCCACACAACTGGTTGAGAGAGAAGAGAGGGAGAAGAGGAGAAGAGAAAGTGGAGGAAGAAGATTGAGGGAAGAGAGGGAGCTTGGAGGGCCTCAACCTAAGCCAAGGGAAGCCATTGGAAGACTTGAACAAGCTTGAAAAAATATAAGATTTCATTTCTCTCTCTACAAATTATGTATGTATATGTATCTATCTTGTTGGGTTGTGTTATGGGGTTGTTCTAGGGGACTTCTTTGAGTTTCAAATTGTCTAAACCTAGAGTATTGTAAGCCCCATTGGAAGATTTAAGAGTTTTAGGTTGAAATCCCCAATTTATGCAATTTAGGGCTTGGGTTTCTAAAACCCTAGATCCCTATGTTTTGATCACTTATTTCTCGCTAATTTGAGTTATTGTGATGTCCTTGAGTTCATTTTCAAGTCCTTGGGAGGTTGGGCGAGTTTGGTTGCATTTTGGTTGAGATTGGAAGAGTTTTGATTTGAATTTCTGTTGCTGCATAGCAGAGCATTTAAATGTCTGATATAGCGTTCGAATGGTGGGGGCTTTTGGCCTAGGCGTTCGAATGGCCCAAGTGCGCGTTCAAACAGCCGGTAGGCAAGAATCCCAATTTTGCCTTGGCGTTTGAACAACCGATTTGGGCGTTTGAATGGCCTGAGAATGAGCCATCCCCCTTTTTCCCTGGGCGTTCGAACGGCCTAGATGGGCGTTTGAATGTCCCGAGAGCCATTTTTTGGGTTGGCCATTTCTTTGCCTGGCGCTTGAACGGCCCCTTTGGGCGTTCGAACGATGGGATCGTTTTGACCCTCTTTTACAATTTGAGCATAACTTGCTCTAGAAAACTCGGTTTAAGCACCGTTTAAAGCGTTAGATAATAGACTCATAGAACTTTTCTTCCATGTAAAGTTTGCACCCTAACTCCTTACAAATTATGAAATATTGGAGTTTAAAGTTGACCCAAAATTATGCCAACAACCTTGTTTTCCAAAATGTTAGTCTGTTTTTCATGGGACCTAACTTTTTTACCCGAAATGTGTTTTTGGCCCATGACCTAACAAATTAAAGGCCTATAAGCTTATTTTCGAATGGAACTAGCCTAGAGTGTGAACTCATCCTTGAGAGGTGGTTGAGACGCGATGAAGGAGTCGATGTCTCGACCTTCATGTTCGAACCTCAACCTTTATATTCTTGTTTTACATTGGGACTTTGTCCTACAGTTTAGCCTTATTCTCCTATTGTGAGGGTGAAGTGTTAATGAGTCGGGTTGAGGGACCTATGTGCTTAGTCTAGGTTTATGTGTTATTACCTTACTTTAAAATCATGTATTGATGTTTGCATGCTCTTACGTGAGTTATGTGTAGGAACACCTTGCTTAATACCTGTTCGATTGGATAGAGGTGAGTAACGATATGCCGTGAGTAAGACCTATTATTCTCCAAATGCTTTCAAGTTCAATTACGTATCATGCATTTCTTTCCATTTATTTCAATGCATCAATGATTACGTCCAAGTAGAAATGTCATGCTTTGAATTACATACGAACGTTACCTATGATATGAATTACAACTCATGGACTAGAATGTTTACATAAAGTAGATGTAAAATTCATAACGTACAACTCCGACTCCGACTCAAGGTATTTTCGTGGTGGGACTTTAATCTAGCCCGATAGTCCTACGCTAAGGGACGTGACATAAATTATGTTAGTCCTGCGCTAGGAGACGTGAAATAAACTATACTGGTCCTAGGATAGGGGACATGAAATAAACCATCGACATGTAAGGTTTTTCGTGGCAAGACCCTAAACTAGCAACGATGGTCCTACGATAGGGACATGAAATAATCTATCGCCATGTTGGGAGACGTCCCTTGGCTTAAAAGTCTATATGTGACCTTTATGGTTACTATAATTGAGCATAGCTCTTATGATTGACTTAAAGAGTACCATGCGGCTGAGACCAAGCGCCCAAAAAGTGGGGTAGGTAGGTGCAACCTAGAGCAGACAATCTAATGTTGGCCTAAAGAGCTTTATGTGTACCGTGCGACTGAGACCAAGCGCCCAGAAAGTGGGATAGGCAGGTGCGAATCAGAGCGGACAATCTAATGTTGGCCTACAGAGCCCTATGTGTACTATGCGGCTGAGACCAAGCGCCTAGAAAGGGGGGTAGGCAGGTGCGAGCTAGAGCGAATAATCTAATATTGGCCTAAAGAGCCCTATGTATAACCTTTAAAGTTACTAATGCGGAGCCTAGCTTTAATATAGAGACATAACACACTTACGCTCTAGAATGAGAAATATGATTTATTCAAATACTTCATAACCAATTACGTATGTTTCTACAAGTACTAATGTCACAATATATCTCTCCTTTCTACGATATTATGATATGCCTTACAATATCATGCCATAGTATGCCTATGACCACTACGTTATGCCTTACGAAATCATGTTATGAGTTATGTCTCACTCCTATGACACTATGTTTAAAATGTTATAGTATTTCAATATGATACTTCTGCTACCTACGTTTCCAAAGCTACGATTTATAAGTTACTAAGAATAATACTATTTAATGTGTCTAATATTACATGGCGAGCTAAGATGTACGCTTACAAGGTATGATGTATTATGCTCGTGAGAAGTTATGTCGCGCTCTAATAAGTTCATGCTACAATATGTCTGCCTCTCTTCTTCAACGTTATGTTTTAGAAATGATGAAATGTTTTAATACAAAAGTCTATGCCTCATGTGATTTTAAAATTACACTTCTACGTTTCTAAATTCATGCCACATATGCATTAATGTACCTCTATTGTCATGTACATTAAATATAAATGTTTGTCTACAGTATTTTATACTCATGTATTATTGTTATTCACTAAATATTAGCTTAAATTTTCTAAAAATGTTTCAAGTGACCAAACTGGGAGGGATTGAGGGAGACCCATTACGTAGATATTTGGACTGCGGCCCACAAGCCTTATGTTATGTACTAATATAGGGGTTGGAATATTTTGTAATATTATAATGTTATAACTGTAGTGATCTTTGATGGGTCCATCTTATGGAATGTTTATATTTTGGAGATTTGGCATAGCTCTACTATGTATGACACACATTTTACTTTACGTTTATAAAATTTTAATTCCGCAATTATGTATTTTTTAAAAGATATATTACACAGGTGTTCAATCAGGTTATGTAATGTGACCTTGGATAGCCAAGTTATTGGCCGGTCATACATTCTAAATCTGTATAGGCCGAGTTTCGGGGCATAACGCTTTCATCATCCAAGCCACAGCAATAGATCAAAATGCTATGATCTCAAAATGCCATGGATTTCTACTTGTAGCTTCTGATGTCAATGATGAGCAAACCTAACTTGTTATGTCCACCAATGACTTCTTCTTCCTTTTTTCTTCTCTTCGTTTCCCTTCACCTTATTTTATCTAGACGGGTCTTGCTTGTTCAACTAAAGCTCCATTGAAGGACCTCTGCAATTAGACTTCCATTGAAAATCTTTACTTTGCAGTCTCTCTCTCTCTCTCTCCGGGTAGCCGTGGAAATTTTGATTTCTCTTGATCGAAGACAGTCTTCTGTTCAATACATTCGGTTTGCATTATACGAGGTATTTGCACTCTCTCTCTCTCTCTCTCCGGGTAGCCGTGGAAATTTTGATTTCTCTTGATCCAAGATAGTCCTCTGTTCAAATACATTTGGTTTGCATTATACGAGGTACTGAACTTCAGTAGGAAGAAAGATTCTGATACCTACACTGAACCCATTATCCTGTCCTGCCCAATTGGGTGGAATAATAGACGGTTCCTCAAAATATTTATTTAGGAGATACAACCATGTGAACTAGTTTTTTTTTTTCTTTAATTAAGTTTTATTAAAAAACAAAAAGAGAGAAACCAAACAAATGTACAAACAAGCATCTTTAAGCGGTTTGTTAGACAAGCTGTGGAAATGTGAAATTCAAGATTGAGACAAAGATTTTGCATCAAAAGAAACAACAAAAACCATGAAAACTTTGTTGGCCACAGCAGAGACATTCTGACAATCTATGCTTTGATGTCTTCTTTTAAGCCAAAGAAAACAAGACCACAAATGAAGGAAACGATTCGCAAAGACGAGAACACACCCATATTATGGGTATAAACTTAACCTTAAAATTGCAATAGGTCGGTGGCTGAGGAATCCGCTCATTCAGTATGGGTTGAATTCCCACCAACTCCTTTTCCTTTTTTAAAATTGCCTTGTATAAAGAAAAAAAAAACTTAACCTTAAAATTTTAAACCTCATTGATCTCTATTCACACATACAACACAATGAATAAAAGTTCTAGATTTAAAAAAGAAAATACAAAATATAACATAATCATAATATGAAAAACGACTGGGACTTCTGGTCAAGCCCCACCAAGAAAGCTTCTCAGATCGGTTGGCTGTCATTTCCATCAACTTGACGTGTACCTCAGGTTTCCCCTCACTCTTCCCTCTTAAATTATGGCAAGACAGACTGCTTTGTAATGTGCAAAGCCAACCAAATTTGGTTTAGTGCCAAGTAGTGTTCACATTGGAAGATAACAAGTCCTTGCCATTTCGATAAATATCGAATTAAACAAGCTGTTTTTTGTTTTTTTTTTTTTTGAGAAGTAAAACTTAAACAATTGGTATTTCTATTTAAGCAAACTGCACTCACCAATAGAAGTTGTTCATGACAATTAAAAATAAGAAAACGAGCTCAGTTGGCCCTAATTTTCCATCACTAGTAGAAAACCATTGATTCGTTTAAAGTTGGAAACCTTAATGCTACAGATATATTTTCTTCATATAATGCATACATGAATATATATATATATATTATATTTACTCTATATGTAGTATTTCAAGTATTTCCCCTGTGTGGGATGCATGTTATTTTAAAGCTGTGCTCATCATCACATGAATTAAAGACTTGCCAATATGTCTTCTACAGGAAGTAGTTTAGTAAAGTTTACCCCAAAATATTAACCGTTATATATGCAGCATGGCTATGCATTTATAATTGCATGCACAGACGCAACCATGCTCTCAAAAGCCTGACATAAGTTCTGAATGTTAGAGACTTCCAAGGTTAGCTTTGATATGGACAGCCAGAAACAGCAACTTATAAAATCTTTAAACCTAGATCTCATTCACATCTAATCTCGCACTAACTAAGCATTTTAATCCAAGAACGGGTTCATCGAGTGTAGTTGCGCAGCAGCTCATTTAGTCACTAATAGCGACTGCTATTATATGTATAATTTAATTCATCCCGATTGTTTTCTGGATTTTTTTTACAATAAGTGAAGAGGATTTTTTTTTTTTTTTTTTGGGGGGGGGGGGGGGGGGGGGGTGTTTGGAATTTACCCATTCCGAAAGGAATAACCTAGTCCCTTTGCATAGATAGCCGAGTCATACTGACTGAGCCCTAAACAGCAATTGTGAGTATGCTTTGACAAAATGATAAAGTTAATATCGACAAAAGAGTGTACAATAATTGTCAAGTTATTAGAGAAACTACAGTGAATTATAATGATACTATTAAAGAAAGAATGTAAGGAAGAAAGGAGGAAGTGGAAAATGAAGAAAAGAGGAACAGAAGGCAACTTGATATGGCCCATGGCTTGTCCACTCACCTTGGCCCGTGATGTGATTTTCATCTTCCACCACTTCCGATTCTCTCTTCCTATTCCTTTTACCTCCACCTTCAGTATTGTGTTTTCTTTGGGAAACAGGAACTGATCAATCTTCATTTGTTTATCGCTTGTGATGTCGATCGATAGAGGGAAAGATTTGGCAGAGGGGTCATCAAGATCCCCCGGTGATCAACCAGCAACACCAAGCCGATACGAGTCACAGAAGCGAAGGGACTGGAACACTTTTGGTCAGTACTTGAATAACCAGAGGCCACCAGTCTCACTCTCACAGTGCAGCAGCAACCATGTGCTTGAGTTCCTTGGATACCTAGATCAGTTTGGGAAGACTAAGGTTCACTTACAAGGTTGTATCTTTTATGGACAGCCAGAGCCGCCTGCTCCTTGCATCTGCCCACTTAGGCAAGCCTGGGGCAGCCTTGATGCACTCATTGGACGCCTGAGAGCAGCCTATGAGGAGAATGGTGGCACACCGGAGACAAATCCTTTCGCCAGCGGTGCAATTCGTGTTTATCTCCGGGAAGTGAAAGAGACTCAAGCTAAGGCAAGAGGGATCCCATACAAGAAGAAAAAGAAGAAGCCAAATCAAAGCACCGCAGATGATGAATAAAATTCTATGATGAGGTTCACTTGATTCTGTGGCTGCTACAAAACAAAATGAGGTTCTCTCTCTCTCTCTCTCTCTCTCTCTCTCTCTCTCTCTCTCTCTCTCTCTCTCTCTCTCTCTCTCTCTCTCTCTCTCTCTCTCATTATACAACTTCCGTGTGCAGTGTGATCCAAATTTAATATATTTCAACTATCTATTAATTTAGGTTCTTTTTGGATTCTGCAGATCTTGTGCTCTAATTGATCGCCATCTAAGGTAGCAAACACATTTGCATGTTGATGTCTAAGAATAGACCAATAATTAGCTAAATTTTAAGGTTTCTTCTTTTCCAAATCTATTGAATTATAATATTTCAGGGTCCATGCATGGTTTTTTTGTATAACCTTCCACATTGTATTTTCAAATCACAGTAATCATCATTGCAAATCTCTCGGATGTAGGAGAAACCAAATGCCCTATTTAATGTTTCTTCAAGTAATGCCCCACTAATTGCCATTCCTTTAGTGCATAAGGACTTTGCAAGGGTAATTCAGAAATTTTCGATCTCAATTATAAGAGTCCTTTGTACTTTTCCTAGATTGCTCGTTCTCTGAATCAGATTTTGTGGGACATTATATTTATTACATTTTAACACCTCTATTTACTTTTGCAGTCAAAAATATTTTGTGTATTGGACTCCATTTAGAGGGTGATCAAATGCCAGTTTACAAGCATGCTAAAAGTCCATTCATTGACATGTTACATCTTTAACTCTCAACTAGAGTGCTCTCCATCAGCTCTTCGAGCTATAATTATATTTTAGAGTTTACGTAAATGGAGATTTTCTGAGTTTTAGGCACAGGGGTTGAAAAGTTGGACTTAAATATAGGATTGAAATGGATTTTTTTTTATTGCCAAACTTTAACGAGCCATAGTTATGAACTTTATACACTAAATCTAAGGTTACATACATTACCAAATGTTAGAGAACTACCATCTGAGCGTATACAACATGGGTGTTTATATATCAATATGATGAACCAGACTAGAAAATGATGAAGTCTTTATAACAGTTCATTAATATGAGCATTTTATACCTAGTTGCTAGTCCAAAAATGTTTACAATTCAGAGTCACTGTTAGCATTATATGTCTCTGCAAAACCATATTGTTTAAAAATCAAGGAAACATATATTTTATAATAGATCTTGGAATAAAATTATTGCAAAACATACATTAAGCTGGAGTTCTTTATTCTTTAAAATAACATTGTTGTTGAACCCCTGTAGTTTATATTATACGTTGCTAATGAATGTGCATCAGTCCATTTCTTCTGGATGAAGCGCCAAGCAAATATGGAAGCAAATATAGTTTGGCTCCTTCAAGCAAATTGGGTTTGTCCGTAGGGATGAGAGGGCTTTCCGTCATGCTTGTGCAAAAGTTGCTTTTCTTTCCAATGGGCAATGGCGGTGTATAAAAAATGAATTCTTTATATACAGATTATTACTTATTACGACCTTCTTTCAGTCTTAAATGCAGATTATTACTTATATCGGATTACACTCCACTTGAATTGCTCTACTTGCTTAATTTTCTGAGTGTATTTAAATATTTCTTGTTTCTTAGTTATCTCACGCCTTAACTGTTCATAATAGTAAACTTTCGAACTATTTCTTCTATGTTAACTAAAATCATTCTCACTATATCTGGATCTGCTCTTGCCGCTGACTCAAGTAACAGACCTATGATGTGTTTTCTAATCTGATTTTTTTTTTTTTTTTTTTTGAGCAAGTTATTAATCATTCTATAAGTTTGTGTTTTTTTAGATTGAGGCTATTTAAGATGAGAAAGCTACAGATAGTAATGATTCTTTAGAATTTAAGTTCTCCATTCCTTTTCTTGGCCATTCGCTAATTAAGGGGATCTTTCAGAGTTCTCAACGCAATCTTTTGCATGGCATTGGAAAACCATTCATTTTTGCCTGCAGTTTGGTTTGTAAAAACATAGAAATGCATCTCAACCATTTTTGGATGAGTAGCACTGCTATAGCCTCCAACTGACTAGGACAGCCTACTAGCACCTTTCTTATTTCGTGTAAAAACAATGTAGGAATACCAAATTAGACTGGAGGAACCGGTGGAAGTATAATTATCGGATAGGGAATTCAGTAGATCACTTCATGTAGATTTACATTGTTGACTTAAACTTCTTTGGACGATTTCTTTACTATTGAAGCATATACTTTCTCAATGAATCAATCTCTTTATTAATTAATATTTGGCTAATTATATAATACTTAATGTAACTGAAAATTTTTTCTGCAGGATTTGTGGCAGATCGGTGATAGCATTGTCAAAATGGCAAAAGTGTATTGAAGTTGTAGTTTGTCAATCAATTACTGCTTTGCTCTTTGCTGCTAGTCATACCCAATGGCTTTCATATAAATACGCTTAGTATAAGGAGTTATCAAATTTTAATCTTGGAAAAAAAAATTCTTCAAAAGAATTTTAAACTATAACTTTACTGCAGTTGTACCATTTATATGTGAATTTTACTGAAATTACGACAACTATTAACAAATTATTGAACCATTTATTGAATTGCTTAAGTTGAGCACATTGATATTTTCAGACTTTTTTTTACTGTCAACTTAAATGAAGCCTTTAGAAAATAGGAGGATTTAGCTATATTTATTCTCATAATTTGCTCATTTCTAGATTTTTTTTTAAGTGAAAAATTTTGAATGTTTCAGATATTGATTGTTGTTATGGCTATAATTTCGAAAAAGGGCCCCATCCATGATGATGAATTTATACATCTTAAAATACGTAGAATGTGGACGAACCAATCAATATCAAGGGGACACTCAAACTCTTAAAAAAAATTACAAATTGGCAAGTCTAAACGGATAATCCAGAATTGAGAACTCCGGCCGCTCCAAGCCTCAAAGCCCGGCCAATATATTCATTGTGGGGTTTTGGGTTGGGATACAGGTTGGAGCTTTTGGTAGGATACGGGTTGAAGCTTTTGGTGCGTCCAGTATGAAATTTTTTGTTTTTTAATTGCTATTTTGTTTTAATATTGAGATATATAATATGTAATCAGGTTAATATACTACAAGTTAACAAAATTGACATAATTAATGTTTAAAAATATTAAAGACAGCTGTGACTATCGATTAAGTATTGCCTAATTGATGCTACGTTAGCCCTAACTCATCTATATTGGTGGGTTAAGACTGGCACAGGATCCATAAGTGCTCAGTGACCTTATTAATCCTACCATTTTAGAGTCTTTCAAATACCGACTTATGCTCATTGGATTCAACCAAAGTCAACTCTTCTGGTTTGCAAGCAATCCAACCAAGCCCATATTAAATTAGGTTGGGATTTGAGCTTAGGGACCCATCGGGATTGGTGCCACGGTCACAAAGCAATCAAGCAACCGAGTTCAACTTAACCTAATTAAACCTAAAGCAATATCCTCATACGACTCCAGAGATGCCAAACTCATACATGAGCCACACCTCACAAATTGACCCGCCACCAGAATTGTTCTAAAACCCTAATCCTGCAAGCCCATCAAATCAAGTGGTAAATGGGATGACTTCTAGCAATTCAAACCACCATAATCCCGAAATTTAAACTGTAACTGAGCTCCTTGTTGCTACCCCCAAGGCATTGGTCAAGGCACCCAATTAATCACTTGATAATTAGAAACGAATACAATACTATATACAAACACCTTGATCTGGGATATATAAAAAACAAATACAATGACCCAACACTTCGTTTACATATATTATTGGTAGGTTTGGCTTGTTGGCAAAACACTGAGCAACATTCATACATGTTTTTGATTACCCACAAAAGAATACAGGAACAGTGGCCCCCATTCTTGTGCAATCATGTTAAAAAAAAAATTGGAAAGGGTTTTGTCTACCGGGGGTTCACCTGTCATCGTCGATAAAAAGGTTGAAAAGATTTGTGGGGTAGTAGTAGGGAGTTATGATTACACTCTAAAAGTGTAATTTTTAATCCCTAAATAGTTTTAATTAGTTAAATTAGATTGCTTATGCTCTTATTTCAGCCTAAAAATACCTCATAATAATATTTTGTATGTGTTTTGTAAGTTGTGAGCTTAAAAGGAGCTGAAATGAAGTTTAAGGGGCAAAACAGTTTTTTAACAGTGAGTATAGTTAGGTAACTGTGTGAACAGTCAACTAATTGCGCACATGGTAGTTCAACCGCGCATGCCTGCAAAAGAATGATCAAACTTCAGAGATGGAGTGTTTAGCATACAAGCCTCCGTAAGATTTATCGTTCGCACGGTGGGCCCAACAGTGCCTATAGTTTACGGAGCCCTTGCTTTATTTTTGTCTATAAATAAAATTTTTACTGATGTAATGGGAGATCTCAACTTTTTGTACTTAGTTTTTCTTAGATGTAATTAGTACTTGAGAGCATTGTAAGTGGAGAGAGTAGTATTTTCCTAGTTTTTTTTTTCCCATTTTCTATCATTTTCTTTGCATCCAAACATCACTTTCCTTGCAAATTAATACAAGATCTTCTAATTTTATTACATTTCTACTATGGATTCAAATAGCTAAACCCATCATTGGGTACAATTGTCAAAATCAACCAAAGATCTTCAAGGGATTTCAATGAATGTATATGGATCTTATTGATTCATCTTAATTGAGTGTAGATTTCTTAGAAAATCTAGGTTCATAATCTCATTTGACAATTTCTATGTGCAATTTCACAATTTGTATAGGGATTGCACAAATTTATAGTTTGAATCTATGACTTTTTCAATTGAACACTAATCTGTTCTCAATTAAGTAAGAACCTAAGATTTTATAGTCTAAATCTTCCGAATCAAAGATCCATAGAATGATCTTTGATTTGAGTTATAAATTTCTCTATTGAAACTCTTGTTATGAATTGATTGATTTTGTAGCAAAGCCTCTTTAATTGCATTTATATCTAGTTTTAATTACTCTCAGTAGTTGTTAATTGCTTTGCATTAGTTTACTTAACTCAATCTCTTAAACAACAAATGATTTTTGGTCTATCTTGGGTCCAATTTCTCTTCATTTTGTAATTCAATTTTGGTCAATTAAGTGTTAGTTGAGTGTTATTTCATATTAAAATCGATCTTTGAGGAAAATCGACTTAGGTACTCACCAAATTTATACTTTAATCGCGATACCAGTTTTTTTGTGAGAGCTTATCATACAACATCCTAAGAAGCGATTCAATTGCTCACTCCAAATTATCAACATAGAGCGAAGAGAAAATATTAAGGACACCAACTATTGATTTGGTGAAAATAAACGAATGGAAATGAACAAAAATGAGATGGTGACAACCCTGTGCTTGTTGGTTCATTAGTCGGTAGAGAAGATGACAAAAGCACATCCTCAATATTAATCTGTGGTACTATTCATATGAGAACTACATTGCTTTATGCTTAGGTCAATGCTACATGTCACGGCACTTTGATTTATAAAAGTTTAGTGTGAATATATGGCAATCCTTGCGTTCACACCTTTTTGCCATTCAATGTAACTGAGGTTATACTTCATCCCAAATTTTTGGCGTACTAGGATAAATGGAGATTCAAAGTTAGTGAGATTGCATTTGTGAGAGTTCTTGTTCCAGATAAGTCGGATCTAGAAATATACTTTCTAGAATTTGTGAAAAAAAAAACTCTCCCTAAAACATATTAGAAAGATCTGTTCTTAACGCGTTCATTCCTCGTCATGGAAAGTGCTTAGAATGCTTTATGACAAACCTAAGTTATTATATTATTGTACCAAGTCATTGTAATTGAGGCCATTGCAGAAAATGGTACTGATGGTATCTTTTTAGCAACTTGGATTGGCATCACGTTTGTAAATCTTAAAACTAATATCATGGCAATAGTGATTGTTCCAATTTTCTCTAAACGCATGACTGTGGGTTTTTAATACAGTCGATCCATTCAGTGTTGTTGGTATATAGAAAATCCATTTATTGTTACACACTGGTATGATAGACGATAATAAGAAGAAAAAGGAGGGAAGAGAAAAGAAACTTGAAATTTGACTATCACCAATTTGTTTATGGAGAAAAAGTAGAAAGAACGAAAGGAAGAAAACATTTTATACGAGTATTAT
This sequence comes from Euryodendron excelsum, assembly GCA_033060915.1. Taxonomy (NCBI): domain Eukaryota; kingdom Viridiplantae; phylum Streptophyta; class Magnoliopsida; order Ericales; family Pentaphylacaceae; genus Euryodendron; species Euryodendron excelsum. The sequence goes on from CM065386.1 coordinate 28,000,142, forward strand.
ATTCTTATATCATGCTAGATATATGGACAAAGTATTTTCCTTGTTTCTATTTTCCAACAAAGGAAGCAAAGAAAGGGAATTTTGTTTGCTTGGGAGGACAACTTCAAACTTATGGCAGAAAGTTGCATAAGATCGAGTTGAACTCTATTAATAGTTTTGTTTCTCACAATTCATTTCTTATTTTTGTTGGAAAATTATGATTTTTTTTGAGCCATAAATAAAATCGGAAGCACATCCTTTTTAGTGGGTCGATGATGCTATGAATTAACATGTATGAGGAGATTAATTTCATGTAATCATTTACTCAAATCAATGAAGGAGTAAACGAGTTAATGGCCTTCAAAGTGTGCAACATGATCTTGTGTACAATTGGATAAATAGACTTGTCCCACGTAGATTTTTTATGAAATCTTTCATGGGTTTATATGTCCCTTGCGTGGAGTTGGGTTTATATAACTATTACCCCTGCGCGAACCAAACCATGGTCAAGGTCAATATCAATTAAGATCCAAACATAACTTTAACTTTTTTTGCTTCAAAAGTTTAACAACCTGCAGATTCTATAAATTTAATTTTGCTATTATGCAATTATTGATCTGTTTCAGTATTTATGAACTTTGTGTAATCTGATTTTATGCGAGTTGAAAAATGATTTTTTGCTAGTTCATTTCTTGATTTTTTGCAATTGTTCATTTTGATTATCATATTACAACAACACTTAAACAATTCGGATAACAATTTTTGCTTCCAATGCTGAGATTTCTAAAGCAAACTCAAGAGGCCTCATTTTAGTGCATGAATAATGCATATTTGTTTCCTATTAACTCACCGAATAGGCTTGATGATGCAAGTCAAGGCCAAACAATAACTATGCTCTTCCTTCAATATAAGAGTAAAACTCCAAAATGATCTTACAAGCCAGCTTGGCGGACTATGGCAAAATAACCATATGATTGTTATTCGAGCCGCTACGGACGTTGTCTATATTTATAGATTCAAAATGAACAAATTATATTTGCTTGTCAAAGAAATAATAATAACTTACATTTTAGATATCAACGAATGGATTTAAGCATTTGAGTGTGTTATTATGAGTTGATTGTTGGAAGTAAGTGAATGCAAATGGTCATTGGCCTTTGGAATTCCACCATGTGTGAATGAAAATGGCTTGTGGAGTTTCACCATGTGCTAGAAGATGAAAGAGTGTGACTTTTGGAGTTTCACATGTGCTAGAAGATGAAAGAGTGTGACTTTTGGATTTCATCATGTGCTAGAAGATGAAAGAATGTAACTTGCATATTCAATTCCATAATACTCCATGAATGTTGGTGGCTTTTCATGTGCATCCATGTCATCTATATAAGGGTCATTCTTCTTGGTGTAGAGCAATCTATCTCAAGCATCTTATCTACTTCATCCTTGTTTTCGAATCATTTTTGTCCTTGTTTCCGAATCATTTGCAGAGAGAGTGTACAACACAGTCGAGTTCGCCGGGTGAACGAGGCCGTGCTACCTCCAACATCAAGAAGCCGCTGTATCCTTGGAATCGAAAGCCCAATAACTCAAGCACCGACGGTGAGGGGCTAATTCGGTTTAAGGATATCGTGTGGAACACGAGGCCCGGCTGGTTTGCGTTTTCTTATTTCTGTTCAATTATGTATTGCTAAAATGTTTATATGAGAATCTTTTCATGTTTATGATTTGAGATTTCGTGTCTTTTAATTCTGGTTTTCTAAAAAGCTTAAACCGAATTAACTTTTTGATAAACCAGAATATTTTAGTAGTCAAATTTTATCTTTGTCCTCACTGTTCAAATAAGTTTTGGATCCATGATTTCATAAACCAAAATATTTTAGTAGTCATCTTTGTCCTCACTGTTCAAATAAGTTTTAGATCCGTGACATTGATATAATTTTGTTTTATTTTTTATTTTATATGAGTTGGGTAGTAATGGTTCTTCCGATCTTATCTGTTTTTAAGAGTTTGTTATACTTCTTATGAACTGCTTACTAACGAGATTTTGTTGAGAAGCTTAATTTTCTAATGAGCAAGTCTTTTAAGGTATTTGTGTACTCAAATACTTACACGTCGATCTTCTGTCTATACAGAAATGACTACCCTTAATCCGAGCGTGACTCAGGCTAGTGATACCCCATCTGTTGGGGTGACCCAAGCTAGTGATACCCCAGCTGCTGAGGCAACCCGGCCCGCTACGCAAATGGTTCCTATGGTGCTCGTGAACCACAACGAGAAACCGGAGAGGTTCATCGGTGTGGACTTCAAGCGGTGGCAACAAAAGATGTTATTCTATTTGACTACTTTGAATCTTGCTCGATTCCTAAGGGAAGATTGCCCTAAGGGTGATGATAATGATATGCAATCCGTTGCGGCGGTTGATGCGTGGAAGCATTCCGACTTTCTGTGTCGAAATTATGTCCTCAATGGTCTTAGTAATACTCTCTATGGAGTGTATCAAGGCAAGACGACTGCAAAAGAGTTATGGGAAACTCTGGACCGCATGTATAAAACTGAGGATGCCGGGACAAAGAAATTTGTTATTGGTCATTTCCTCGATTATAAGATGGTTGATAATAAGACTGTGATCAGGCAAGTCCAAGAGCTTCAGGTGATCCTGCACGAGATCCGTGCAGAGGGAATGATTCTGAGTGAATCCTTCCAGGTTGCGGCTGCCATTGAAAAATTGTCGCCTTTAAGCTTGTTAGAAAACCAGAATTAAAAGACACGAAATATCAAATCATAAACATGAAAAGATTCTCATATAAACATTTTAGCAATACATAATTAAACAGAAACAAGAAAACGCAAACTAGCCGGGGCTCGTGTTCCACACGATATCCTTAAACCGAATTAGCCCCTCACCGTCGGTGCTTAAGTTATTGGGCTTTCGATTCCCAAGATACAGCAACTTCTCGGTGTTGGAGGTAGCACGGCCTCGTTCACCCGGCGAACTCGACTGTGTTGTACACTCTCTCTACAAATAATTCGAAAACAATGACAAAAATGATTCGAAAACAAGGATGAAGTAGATAAGTGATTACTTGTAGAAATAGTAATCTTTTGGCTTAAATTGTTAGTTGATTAGTTAAATTTGGTGTTAATTTAGTATTCTAACTCCTAAAACGCATTAAAACTCTTTTTATACGTTTTTTGTAGGATTTGGAGCTTAAACTAAGGCAAATGGGCAATCTTGAGTATGACCGATTGATCGCCCGATCGAACGGTCCACGGAATGTTCGATCGGCCGATCAATCGGTGATCCTGCGATCGATCGGTGATGCTCTGTTCAACCTTCTGCAGCAAACTTCAGAGAGGGCGTTTTTGCGATCGATCGGGCGTTCGATCGGTGACGTTGGAATTCTCTCAACAAACGACACAGAAGCAAACTTTAGAGGGGTCGGTTTTGCGATCGATCGGGCGTTCGATCACCCTGACCGTTCGATCGGGCGATCGATCGGTGTGTATAGGCTCTGTTTTTCTGCAGAGTATAAAAGCTTTTGTTCGAGACAAAAAGAGAGATAGGTCATTTTCTGCAGAGTTTGGACGGGAAGAAGGCTCCAAAAAGTAGATTTTTGTTATCTTGTAAGGTTTTTAGTTAGATCTACTCTTAATGCTTTGTATTTAATGTCATTTATTGCTTTTGGATCATTGTAAGTGAATGTTTGATATATATATGAAGTGAATGATTTTCTACCTTTTCTAGCAACTTTCCATCATTTTCTTGGCACTTTCTCTCATTTTCTTGGCAACCAAACACTAGTTTTTTATAGTTTAATGGTAGATTTGTCTCCTTTTATGTTAGTTAACATGGATTCTAGTAGCTAAACACCCCTTGGATGTGGTTGTGAAGATCCACCAAGGATCTTCAAAAGGTTGAAAATGGGTTGTATGAACTTCAAAGTCATATCCTCAAAATTATATGGTTTCATTTGATTTAGCATGAGATTCATTAGAAAAACTTAGATTCATAACCCTTTGGTAATATTTATGCACAAATCAATATTTTGTATAGGTATTGCACATGTTTAAGGTTTGATTCTAGGGTACCAATTATATATTCCCTCTCTATGCTCAATCAAACAAAACCCACATTTTTATAGTCGACATTTTCCGAATCAAGAATCTAAGGTGTGATTCTTGATTTGAGTTATAAACCTCTCATTGGAAACCCTTGTTGTGAATTGGTGGATCAAAACAACCATGTCCAAGCTTTTCTCCTTAATTACATAAAACTAGCTTTTGTTGTCTTTCATAGTCACTAAATTATTGTATGAAGCATATAACCATCATCATCTCAAAACCAACATATTTTCGGTCTCTTTTATGTTAAGAATTTTCATTTGCAATCTATTAAGATAAGTATCCGTGCTAGTTGAGCTTTGTTGCTATATTTGCAAAATTCCCTTGGGAGAGAACGACACCGGATCCTCCGGTTTTACTACAAGCACGACCTCCGTACCCTTGCGGAGTGGCTCCAGTTGAAGCACATCTGGAGGCGTGCCAATAAGATGCTTGAGATAGATTGCTCTACACCAAAAAGAATGGCCCTTATATAGATGACATGGATGCACATGAAAAGCCACCAACATTCATGGAGTATTATGGAATTGAATATGCAAGTTACATTCTTTCATCTTCTAGCACATGATGAAATCTAAAAGTCACACTCTTTCATCTTCTAGCACATGTGAAACTCCAAAAATCACACTCTTTCATCTTCTAGCACATGGTGAAACTCCACAAGCCATTTTCATTCACACATGGTGGAATTCCAAAGGCCAATGATCATTTGCATTCACTTATTTCCAACAATCCCCCACATGAATGAAAGTGGCTAGAGTACAAAGCTGACCCGACAAGAGAGAGTACAACGGATAATTCCCGCCTCAAGATAGGTAGCTTTTGGCTTTGAACCTTCTCTAGTGAAAACTTATCAGATTTATTGGCTGACCAGTGAACGTGATGTCTTGAACTGTTTTGCTGTTTATGTAAACCAAGACAATAAGCCTCATGCAGGAACTTTTCCTTACACAATTCGGTTCTCATGGTTGTGTTCGTTTTGGCCCTGAACACCGCCTGGTTTCATGAGTGTTTTTTAAGAGATTTCAGCCTTACAAATCTCTTTTGAAGCGGCCCCACTTCACACTCACATAGGTGACCTCTTGTCTAAGAGTATCCTGCTATACTCCACTTGGCCTTCCAAGACACAAGAATCATTAAAAGCAAAGTTTAACCTTCACATTGCAGGCATCACTATATCACAAGAATGGGTAGTAGTGATATTTGCTTCAAGTTAAACACAACTCAGTTATCTCTTTGAACCTAGATCTTGGGATCTCCAATCAATTAGGTTGGGTTTACCATTGGTGTAACTTTTATTTCATAGGCTTTAATCCCATTCCTCTCGACGTCTTGTCAACTAACTCTCTATTTAATGCTTTGGTTAGCGGATCCGCAATATTATCCTTAGACTTCACATAGTCTATCGTGATAACCCCATTTGAGAGTAGTTGCCGAATGGTATTATGTCTACGACGAATGTGTCTAGACTTACCATTATACATATTGCTCTGTGCCCTTCCAATTGCTGATTAACTATCACAATGGATGCAAATTGCTGGCACAGGCCTTGACCATCTCGGTATATTTTTCAAAAACTTGCGAAGCCATTCAGCTTCTCCACTAGCTGAATCTAAAGCTACAAATTCAAATTCCATAGTAGATCTAGCAATAATTGTTTGTTTGGAAGATCTCCATGACACTACTGCACCTCTAAGAGTAAACACATACCCACTTGTGCATTTAGAGTCTTTCACATCTGATATCCAATTTGCATCACTAGACCCCTCAAGTACTGCTGGATATCTCGTATAGTGTAGTCCATAGTTAGCAGTGTACCTCAAATAGCGTAACACTCTAAATATTGCCTTCCAGTGATCCTTTCCTGGATTGCTTGTGAATCTGCTCAATCTATTTATTGCGTAAGCTATATCAGGTCTTGAGCAATTCATCAAGTACATAAGACTGCCGATTATTCGAGAATATTTTATCTGTGAGATACTATCTCCGGTATTCTTGGACAAGTGGAGGTTTATGTCCACTGGGGACCTTGCCACATTAGTATCAAAATTACTGAATTTATTCAGTATTTTCTCAATGTAATGTTGTTGTGACAAGGCAATTCCAAAAGGTGTTCTTGAAATCTTTATTCCAAGTATAACATCTGCAACACCCATGTCTTTCATATCAAATTGATTATTTAACATTCTCTTAGTGGATTTGATCATGTCATCATCCTTTGTTGTGTCTTTGACATAGACGCACTTGTCACACTCATTGATTTTGAAACCATACGACAACATCGCATTATCAAATTTCTCATGCCATTGTTTTGGATCCGTGACATTGTTTTATTAGTAATGGTTCTTTTGGTACTGTGTGTTTTTAAGAGTTTGTTATACTTCTTCTGAATTGCTTACTGACGAGATTTTGTTGAGAAGCTTAATTTTCTGTTGAACAAGTCTTTTAAGGTATTTGTGTACTCAAATACTTACACGTCGATCTTCTGTCTATACAGAAATGACTACCCTTAATCCGAGCGTGACTCAGGCTAGTGATACTCCATCTGTTGGGGTGACCCAAGCTAGTGATACCCCAGTTGCTGAGGCAACCCGGCTTGCTATGCAAATGGTTCCTATGGTGCCTGTGAACCACAACGAGAAACCGGAGAGGTTTACCGGTGTGGACTTCAAGCAGTGGCAACAAAAAATGTTATTCTATTTGACTACTTTGAATCTTGCTCGATTCCTAAGGGAAGATTGCCCTAAGGGTGATGATAATGATATGCAATCCGTTGCAGCGGTTGATGCGTGGAAGCATTCCAACTTTTTGTGTCGGAATTACGTCCTCAATGGTCTTAGTAATACTCTCTACGGAGTGTATCAAGACAAGATGACTGCAAAAGAGTTATGGGAAACTCTGGACCGCAAGTATAAAACTGAGGATGCCGGGATGAAGAAATTTGTTGTTGGTCGTTTCCTCGATTATAAGATGGTTGATAATAAGACTGTGATCAGGCAAGTCCAAGAGCTTCAGGTGATCCTGCACGAGATCCATGCAGAGGGAATGATTCTGAGTGAATCCTTCCAGGTTACGGCTGCTATTGAAAAATTGCCGCCTTCTTGGAAGGAGTTCAAGAGCTATCTCAAACACAAGTGAAAGGAGATGTCACTCGAGGATCTAATTGTGAGGCTCCGCATAGAGGAGGACAATAGGCTCAATGAGAATAAGATGGGTAGTCAAGCTGTGGCCAAGGCTAATGTGGTGGAGGACACCAGGAAGCCTGATTACAAGAAAAAGAAGGATGGTCAAGGTTCTTTGAAGTTAGGGCCGAGAGGGGATATTGCCAAGAAAACTACCAAGTTTCCTGGCAAATGTTACAATTGTGGCAAGACGGGGCATCGAGCATCGGAATGCCGAGCGAAACCACAGAGGAATCCAGGGAAGCGACTTGCCCAAGCGCACTTGTCTGAGATGGAGAGCATTGAAAGAATCTCTAAGTTGGACCTCTGCGCTGTCGTCTTCGAAGTAAACCTAGTGGGGTCAAACCCGAGAGAATGGTGGGTGGATACTGGGGCTACTCGCCATATCTGCTCGGACAAGAAACTGTTCTCCACTTTTGAACCAACAACAAAAGGGGAACAACTATTCATGGGCAACTCGTCAACCTCCATGGTTGAAGGCCAGGGGAAGGTAGTGTTGAAGATGACCTCTGGGAAGGAGTTGACTTTGAACAATGTGCTGTATGTTCCAGAGATCCGCAAGAACTTGGTGTCAGGAGCGCTTCTGAGCAAGCACGGTTTCCGTCTAGTTTTTGAGGCAGACAAATTTGTTTTAACTAAGAATGGAATGTATGTGGGGAAAGGTTATTTGAGCGAGGGGCTTTTTAAGATGAATGTGATGACCTTGTTCCCAAAAGCTAATAAATCAGACGCTTCGACGTCTTCTTCTTACTTGTTGGAGTCTTCTCATTTATGGCATGGTAGACTAGGACATGTTAATTATAACACTTTGCGTAGGTTAATTAACTTAGACTTTTTGCTTGCTTTTCAAATAGACTCGAAACACAAATGCGAGGTTTGTGTAGAAGCAAAACTGACGAGGTCATCCTTTCATAGTGTTATAAGAAGCACCGAACCCTTGGATCTAATCCACAGCGATGTATGTGATTTGAAATTTGTTCAAACACGCGGGGGTAATAAATATTTTATTACTTGTGTGGATGATAGCACGAGATATTGCTATGTCTATTTGCTTAAAAGCAAGGATAAGGCTATCAAAGCGTTCAAACGCTATAAGACTGAAGTTGAGAATCAACTCAACAGAAAGGTTAAGGTGATTCGAAGTGATAGAGGCGGCGAATATGAGGCGCCTTTCGGTAAGTTCTGTGCTGAACATGGTATCATTCATGAAACTACCGCACCATATACGCCTCAGCAAAATGGAGTTGCTAAACGAAAGAATCGAACTCTAAAGGAAATGATGAATTCCATGTTGATTAGTTCTGGGCTACCTCAGAACTTGTGGGGGGAGGCGATTCTTTCTGCGAATTACCTTTTGAACAAGGTACCTCGCAAGAAAACTGACAAGACCCCTTATGAATTGTGGAAAGGTCGAAAGCCTTCCTACAAATTCTTAAAAGTGTGGGGGTATCTAGCAAAAGTGGCGGTACCTATTCCTAAGAGAGGTAGGATAGGACCTAAGACGGTTGACTGCATATTTATCGGTTATGCTGAGCATAGCAGTGCATACCGCTTCCTTGTGTTTAAATCTGAAATTTTGGATATTCACAAGAATACTGTGATAGAATCCAGAAATGCGTCATTCTTTGAAGACATATTTCCTTGTAAAATAACGCAAGGGCCTAGTTCAAATGACAGAACTAGTGAGACTGTTATTGAGGACAATGAAGACCAAATCAACACTGAAGTTGACGAACCTAGACGTAGCAAAAGAGCAAAGACATCAACGTCGTTTGGTCCAGACTTTATCACTTACTTGTTAGAGAATGAGCTTCAAAGTTATAAAGAAGCAGTGAACTCCCCTGAGGGTCCACTATAGAAAGAGGCAATTAACAGTGAAATTGATTCTATTCTACAAAACCACACTTGAGAGTTAGTAGATCTTCCACCAAGTTGTAAGCCCTTGGGATACAGGTGGATTTTTAAGAGGAAGATGAAAATGGATGGATCGATAGATAAGTACAAAGCTAGGCTTGTCATAAAAGGTTATAGACAAAAAGAAGGCCTAGATTACTTTGATACTTATTCACCTGTTAGTCGAATAACATCCATTCGAATGGTGATAGCAATCGCAGCTCTGCGAAATCTTGAGATACACCAAATGGATGTTAAAACAGCTTTCTTAAACGGAGATTTGAATGAAGAAATCTATATGGAGCAACCCGAAGGGTTTGTGGCTCCAGGACAAGAAAAGAAAGTCTGTAAACTTGTCAAATCATTGTATGGTTTGAAACAAGCACCGAAACAATGGCATGAGAAATTTGATAATGCGATGTTGTCTTATGGTTTCAAAATCAATGAGTGTGACAAGTGCGTCTATGTCAAAGACACAACAAAGGATGATGACATGATCAAATCCACTAAGAGAATGTTAAATAATCAATTTGATATGAAAGACATGGGTGTTGCAGATGTTATACTTGGAATAAAGATTTCAAGAACACCTTTTGGAATTGCCTTGTCACAACAACATTACATTGAGAAAATACTGAATAAATTCAGTAATTTTGATACTAATGTGGCAAGGTCCCCAGTGGACATAAACCTCCACTTGTCCAAGAATACCGGAGATAGTATCTCATAGATAGAATATTCTCGGATAATTGGCAGTCTTATGCACTTGATGAATTGCTCAAGACCTGATATAGCTTACGCAATAAATAGATTGAGCAGATTCACAAGCAATCCAGGAAAGGATCACTGGAAGGCAATAGTTAGAGTGTTACGCTATTTGAGGTACACTACTAACTATGGACTGCACTATACGAGATATCCAGCAGTACTTGAGGGGTATAGTGATGCAAATTGGATATCAGATGTGAAAGACTCTAAATGCACGAGTGGGTATGTGTTTACTCTTGGAGGTGCAGCAGTGTCATGGATATCTTCCAAACAAACAATTATTGCTAGATCTACTATGGAATCTGAATTTACAGCTTTAGATTCAACTAGTGGAGAAGCTGAATGGCTTCGCCAGTTTTTGAAAAATATACCGAGATGGTCAAGGCCTGTGCCAGCGATTTGCATCCATTGTGATAGTCAATCAGCAATTGGAAGGGCACAGAGCAATATGTATAATGGTAAGTCTAGACACATTCGTCGTAGACATAATACCATTCGGCAACTACTCTCAAATGGGGTTATCACGATAGACTATGTGAAGTCTAAGGATAATATTGCGGATCCGCTAACCAAAGCATTAAACAGAGAGTTAGTTGACAAGACATCGAGAGGAATGGGATTAAAGCCTATGAAATAAAAGTTACACCAATGGTAAACCCAACCTAATTGATTGGAGATCCCAAGATCTAGGTTCAAAGGGATAACTGAGTTGTGTTTAACTTGGAGCAAATATCACTACTATCCATTCTTGTGATATAGTGATGCCTGCAATGTGAAGGTTAAACTTTGCTTTTAATGATTCTTGTGTCTTGGAAGGCCAAGCGGAGTATAGCAGGATACTCTTAGACAAGAGGTCACCTATGTGAGTGTGAAGTGGGGCCGCTTCAAAAGAGATTTGTAAGGCTGAAATCTCTTAAAAAACACTCATGAAACCAGGCGGTGTTCAGGGCCAAAAGGAACACAACCATGAGAACTGAATTGTGTAAGGAGAAGTTCCTGCATGAGGCTTATTGTCTTGGTTTACATAAACGGCAGAACAGTTCAAGACATCACGTTCACTGGTCAGCCAGTAAATCCGATAAGTTTTCACTAGAGAAGGTTCAAAGCCAAAAGCTACCTATCTTGAGGCGGGAATTATCCGTTGTAATCTCTCTTGTCGGGTCAGCTTTGTACTCTAGCCACTTTCATTCATGCGGGGGATTGTTGGAAATAAGTGAATGCAAATGGTCATTGGCCTTTGGAATTCCACCATGTGTGAATGAAAATGGCTTGTGGAGTTTCACCATGTGCTAGAAGATGAAAGAGTGTGACTTTTGGAGTTTCACATGTGCTAGAAGATGAAAGAGTGTGACTTTTGGATTTCATCATGTGCTAAAAAATGAAAGAATGTAACTTGCATGTTCAATTCCATAATACTCCATGAATGTTGGTGGCTTTTCATGTGCATCCATGTCATCTATATAAGGGTCATTCTTCTTGGTGTAGAGCACTCTATCTCAAGCATCTTATTTACTTCATCCTTGTTTTCGAATCATTTTTGTCCTTGTTTCCGAATCATTTGCAGAGAGAGTGTACAACACAGTCGAGTTCGCCAGGTGAACGAGGCCGTGCTACCTCCAACACCGAGAAGCCGCTGTATCCTGGGAATCGAAAGCCCAATAACTCAAGCACTAACGGTGAGGGCTAATTCGGTTTAAGGATATCGTGTGGAATACGAGCCTCGGCTGGTTTGCGTTTTCTTGTTTCTGTTCAATTATGTATTGCTAAAATGTTTATATGAGAATCTTTTCATGTTTATGATTTGAGATTTCGTGTCTTTTAATTCCGGTTTTCTAACATGGATTTCAAATAATAGAGTTAAGGTAATAATTTCAACTTAATCCACTATTAACAACGATTCTAGTTGTACAATTATGTGTCAAAATATCTTGATTTCTAGCCTTCCACTTAGGTCTGTAATCTAATTCCAACAACTTACTCTCACATGCATATGCAAATTTAAAACTCAAATTCAAATCCATTGATTTCAAATCTATCCGTCCAAAGAAAGCCCATAGTGTTTCAAATTAAATGGTTAATATCATATGTTCACGTTAAACTTCAATAAAATGTTTACCTACACTGATGAATGGGGGCTTTTATGGATTGATATGTACAAATTCTTTTCAAGTAAAGGTACGTACATTTTTTGCAGTACAAGCCATTTTCACCATCTTTGCAACTACTACGCATAACCACATTGACGGTAAGAAGCTTAAAGAAGTTACACAATAATCTTCGTTCAAGTTAGCGGTTTCACCTAACAACAAACATGGCTCACACCTTCCAATCAACTTAATTTTCACTATGAGTTAATCAAGAGATCTTAGTACTCGAATACATCAATATATATGATCATATAAGCTATTTGAAGAATTGTGGTAATCTCTCTCTCTCGCTCTCTCTCTCTCTCTCTCTCTCTGGGGCTATGATCTAACTAACAGAAGAGAACGCACTCAAGGGACATGGATTCTTGGCCATCTAACAATCCATTCATTAAGATCTATTTCAACACAAAGCTTAAAGAACAAACTGAAAGAAGATTACATGGATATCATCAAGTTGTTCCGAGTCAGTATGACAAAAAAGTAAATTAACAAAAAGAATAGACTGAAGAAAACCTAGATCAATAGCAGAATTTTTTGCAGAGTAATATACATTGAAGTACGTCTATCATTTTCCTTTCTCACTGCAAAACAAAGATGACCACCGTCTTCCCATATATTCCAAATGTGCCTCATTCAAACTTTATTTCCAAATCTTCTGCGAGAATATTGGCTTTATTCCTATGTCCTTCTGGCCCGCCTACTTTCAGAGTGGAAAAGTGATAGAAAAGAGATACAAGAATTATGACAAGGAGACTTTCACAAACAAGAGTTCTATCAGAATATCTTCTACCCTTGAATGCATTGGAATCCAATAAACCAAATGCCAAATATAGTTCAAAAAAAAAGTGAGCAAAATATTATCATTTATTTAGTGATATTTTTACTAATCCCGGCTGGTGAAAAAATAATGCTTCAAAAGTATATTTTTTTCACTATATATATATTTTTTGTATTTATCACAATGAGGTAGCAGGACTCACGTTCATAATTACATTTGAGATCCACTAGCTTCTATAAGGTAAGAAAATGCTACGACAAAATAGTGTCTGTTTTATAATATTTGATGTACAAGGAAAGTGAAAGAACTATTTGTCTCTCACTAGCTCTGTTCGCATGACTAATTTTGTCAAGTTGACTGAACTATTTCATATGGGAAAAAAAATTCAACATACACATCAAATCATCAAAAGGCCAACCAAAAAATAACCATAGAGTTCTACAAACGGGGAACTTTAAGTCTATATCATCACCTAATATCCACTGCAATTATGAACTTCGACTGACTGGAGCTGAAGCAGAAATTAAGGGCTTCCCCAATGGGACTAAACTGATAGGTAGAAAAAATTGGACTGGATGATGCAATCATCTTAAAAGGAATCTGCTTTTAATTACTAGCTAGTAGCTACTACACAGCTAGTTGGTTAGACACAGTTTCCGACATTCAAACAACATGATGGTTCTACAAAAAACGATCATTTGCAAGCATGACCTATTTCATTGATTTGTAGGTAGATAAACCGTGGAAACCCTTCAAATCTTGTGCTATATATCAACTACTCCTATATATCATAAAGCCTGGAACCATTTTGAACTCTTGAAAACATTAATATTGCAATGAACAAGATGTGGTTTTGGATTTCAACTAAAAAAAATTTGAAATTAATAAAACTATTCTAGCAATTTTTTTTCTCCATTCGGCATGGTTGGAGATCAAAACTTTGTGAAAACCTGAAAGAGACTTATGTTGTGTTTGGAGGCTGAATTTATTTAAGAAAAAAAAAACAAAATAAAAAAGGACTTTTGTTCTATTTTTTCTCGCATTTTTTTTTTCCTTCTTTTTTCAATCACTAAATTTGCTCTAAGATGCCCCATATACCAATTGTACTTGATACAAGAGCGGATTCAGAATTTTTGTTCAGTGGGAGCAAACTTTATGTAGAATTATATATGAATTTTTTTTTAATTGACAATATATTTTACTTAATAAATAAAGGGCTAATTATATTAAAAATGGTTAAAAAAAAAGGGCATCGCCTGTGTACAAAAATTATACATAAAAACCCTATCAAAAAACCTTATTCCAGATTTGACTAGTTAAGGTTCAAAATTTTGAGAAATGATTTTAGAATTTTAAACAACCAAAAGTATATGAATACATATAATGAAAGATTAATTGGTATTGTGTTGTCTATTTAATCAAATAATAAAGAATTAATGAGATACGTAGAATTTCTGTTATAAGTTTAAGGATATTGGGTGAGAATAAATATAAATATTACTAAATTTAAAAAGAGATAAATATAAATTTTTATAAATTTAGTAAGGGAAAAACTTATGTTCATTACCTAGAATCAAATAAATAATAGTGGAACTAGCTAATTCAGTGGCTATCCCACTGGACCCTTCCTGGGTCGGCCCTTTGGCTTGATACACAACACAGAAGTAACTCATGACGTGGCATGTTGCGATTTGCAGTATCGTTATATAATGGTTACTCTGTATCTCAATTGAAGGATCAGTGGGAATAAATATAGCTATCCCACTGGACCCTTCCTGGGTCTAAACTATTCATCAAAACAAAGAACAAAAGCAATAAAACATTATTGGTATAACCTGCAGTCCGACAAGCTGCACGTTCGTGTCGAACTTTAGGTCAGGTTAACATCAGCTGCACTATAGTTGAGAGATGAAAAAGGAAAGAATGATTAGCAAAGACGAAGCAGAAATGTTAAAAGGGCCTAAATCATTTCCACTTTAAGCAAACTTCTTGATAACTCAAGGACAGTTCATGAGTGAACCAGCAATCCAAGAGGGCGCATTGTTTATTTAAACAAAACCAAGAAAAACAGAACTTAATGGGAGCCAAATGCATTTCCCCTAGCATACATAATGTCTAATCCAATTATGGACTCTCCAGTGCTTGAAATTGACAATTTCCACTTTGCCCACGCACTCTATACGAAACGTTACTCAATGACCTGTATTTTAGTTATAACAATTAATTTTTTATGTTTAAAAAAAGTTACAATGTAACATCCTGTTAACTAAAAGTTGACTTTAAAACTTTTAGCAAAATGCATGTGTCTAATTAGTAATATTAAAAATACGGATCATAAAATGAGATTTGGTGTTGAGTACAAGTTTGTAGAGTATAAATTTCTCTTTATTTAGGGTAATCCTTACAAGTCCTCAGAATTTACCTTAAGCAACCAACCACGTATAATATTTACGTGCCTTGTCTGTATTCTAGGTGCAAACCCAAATTTGGTGCCCTTAGCTAGAATTTAGTTCAATAAGAAGGTTGCTCAATTAAATTGTGTAAGACATTTATAGATATTAGAGTTGAATTCTTTGTTTTTGGTTTTGGCTCTTGGAGAGAGGGTGATTGGGGGGAATAGCTTAGTAATTGTTAGTATATCAAGTCAGTCCCCGTTGGTATGTTGCTATTAACAAAGTATATTCGGCCATATTGCAAAATAGTTGTAACATCCCGTATTTTTAAAAAACAAAAAAAAACAAATATATATATAGAATAAATAAAACCATGAAGCTGTGTGATGCGTGTGTATAAAATCCGTGTTGTTGTTGGTGATATCAAAGTTTAAGTATACAAACCCTTAAAGACTATGGATAGAGTATTATTTGAGCTATGTGATAGGCTGCTAGTATGAAGAAAAGATTTTTTTTATTAATCAGAGTACACAGCGAAAGTTGTATTTTGACATATTGAGTTTTTCATGTAAGGTTTGAATTTTGAGAACGAAATTTTATTTTAGTAAGGGAGATTGGAATACTCAATATTTTGAGAATGGATGATGTCGATTAATTTGTGCTTATTGTACAAATTTAGAGGATGAAATTCATTAATTTGTACTTATTGTAGAAATTTGAAGCACAGAATTCTTTAAGGTGGTAGATTATAACATTTCGTATTTTATAAATAAATAAATATATATATATATATGTATAAAAATTTAAAATAAATAAAACCATTAAAGTGCGTGATGCGTGTGTATGAAATCGGGTCGTTACAATGGTAGACTTGTTCAACACTAGCTGCAACTTGTAAGTTGACCATAAGTTTGAACAAGATTGGAGACACTGGCGCAAATAGGACTTCTGTGTATCCTAGATCATAGGATGCTTTGTATCGTAGGCCAACAAGATCACGATATGGGAATTGTCCACTTGTGGAATATCAAAATTGCTGTATTTTGAAAGTACAATAGTGGCAACTGTTGGTTTCATCATTATCAATAGGATGGCTAAATGACCCTTTGCTGTCGATTTCTTGAGATAGGGCATCTTTCTTGTGGGACCCATCGGGATTGTTTGATGTCCTATCAGTCGACTTGACAAGCAACTCGGGTGTTTTGGTCCTAGAATTATCTCTATTAAGCAATCAATTATGGAATGTAATAATAAGAATATTAGGTGGGGGGGGGGGGGGGGGGGGGGGGGGGGAGGGGGGGGGGGGGGGGGGGGGGGGGGGGGGGGGGGGGGGGGGGGGGGGTTGATAATTAGTATTGGTATGTTGCAACCGCTTGTTCAACTAGCAATGTTCAAGTGATTCAATTCTGTGGGCAAGAACCATCAGATAAGGTTGCGAGTCAGATATTAATGCAGCGGCACTTGGGAGAACAAGAAACTCATCTCCAATTGGTTGATTCATTATGAATGTCGGATTAAAACTCTTCTTTTAACTTATAGAATCACTACGAATCACAGGTTAAAAGGCATTAAGCGTTCGTTGATTCGCAAGAATACCGAACGATTAAAAAAAGTATAATTTTCAAACACAAATTCTATTAAACTTTAAAATTGTTGAAAAATGTTTTAACACGACTATAAATATGCGACACGAAACCCTAGGATCCAGGACAAACTGGGTTAATTAAAAAAAAAACAAAAGTTCAAAACAAAGGAAGCCCAAAATACAAAACAGACCGAAAACTACACTTAGAAGCGTTTTTCTGCATTTTCGTAGGTCGAAAATCATTTCATATTTTTTTTTTCTCTGGCTCGTCGCTAGCTCCTCGAAAATATATTATAATAGAAAAACTGAATTACGGATCAAAAGTTATGCCCAGTTGAAGTTTACCGACTACCGACGTGAGTATATCGACGCCGCTGCGTCTCCAAGTAATTTTTAACTATGCGATCCACATCAGATATCTTGAAACAGTAATTTGACGCTAACCGATTAATTTGTGGGTGATTAAATTTTGGCATGTGAGAATAAATTAGGTTGAGAGTCAAATATTTTGAAACGGTAATATGTGGCTCAACAACCACTATTCCTTACCTCAATAATTGTAAGGAATTTTTTCAATCGCTTCTAGGGTTTCTTTTATTCCATAAATTATTTCTTTAATTAAAGTTCTCTTTGATAAAAATAAGAACTTCATTAAAAGAACTATTGTTACCCTTAACTTTCTCCGTTTCTGATATGGACGTGGCTGACCTTTACGATGTCTATGGATTACTATTGTACTGTAGATATCATCTTCAAAAGTAGTTCTGTACCCGCCTATATGTATGAGTGATGACTGATAGAGTAACATAATCTCCTGATACACGATCATACTTGCCAGTTGACATACATACTAAATCTATCACACAGATCTTCATCTGATACAAATTAGGAACTCTAAAACTTGCCTACAATGGATATAGAAAATCAGTGCATTTGGCTTGTTTGCGAGTAAACTTTGATAAATGCCAAAGCCCCATCCCAATGAGTGCAAACAGAACACATATATACCCTAAGCATACCCTATTAACAATTCCACATCACTTTTTACTTCATAGGAAAATGTTACTAAAAATCCTAAAACCCAATGTTAGACGAGAAACAAACCGGTCCTTAATTGAGATTCTATCAAATAACACTCAGTCCTCGCTGTTAAAAAAATAATAATAATAATAAGGAAGCATCATTTCTAATAAAAAAATTGATTTCATATCATAAATATTGTTTAAACCTCCAAAATATGTTTTGTTATAATTAAAATATGCAGTAATTAGGTAGTTTTTAAAGGAATTGGTATTATAAAACTAAATGAATATTAAGCAAGCAAAATATTCAGACACAGTATATAAAAAAATTAGTTCTTCTGGAACTGTCAAATGATAATTAAATAGTTATTCTGGAACTATTAGGGATAGATTTTCTTGATCACTCAATAATGTATTTATTTCACAAAACAATATAAAAGAGACTGAAATTTAAATAGTTTACGTACACTCTTTGCTTTCATTTTTCTTTTGTATTTTCTTTCTTCTTCTTTCTCTTTCTTTTCTCTCTCTCTTTTTTCTTTCTCTCTTCTCTTTCTCTTCTACGAAGTTCCTTTTATAGATGCAGCTAATGAGAGTTTGGTGGTCATCCACCATTCTTTGCATCACATGTTGAGTTTGGTATCCATTCGGTTATCCACCATTCATAATACTCCCCATTTGATGACTGCCACAAGAAACCTTATAAACATGTTAACAAAAGAAAAATGGGTGTGCTAAAATTGCCTTATTAAAACATTGCCAAGAAAACCCTATGAGAAAAAAACTGTTGGCAAAAGAAAAAGAGTACAGTCTGCGACTCCTCCTCTTTCATACATCTGGTATGAAGTTGAAGTTGATAGCTTCAATTGTTCAGAGTTTTTAGACGACACATATCAATATTGTGTACCAATTTCTTAAATGCTGCAGTTGGGAGTGCTTTAGGAAATGAGTCGGCTAAATTGTCACTTGAACGTATCTACTGGACATCAATATCACCATTTTTCTGAAGTTTATGTGCATAACAAAATTTTGGCGATATATGTTTGGTTCTGTCACCTTTGATGTAGCCTCTCTTAATTTGTGCAATACATATTGTATTATCTTCATATAATATCGTTGAGGTATCTTTGATCGAGGACAGGCCGCAACTATCTTGAATATGTTGGATCATATATTTCAACCAAATATATTCTCGACGTGCTTCATGAATTGCGATGATCTCATAATGATTTGAAGAAGTTGCAGTTAGTGTCTGATTCACTAATCGCCAAGATATAGCAGTGTTACCAAAGGTAAATACATACCCGGTTTGTGATTTTGCTTTATGTGGATCAGAAAGGTAAATAGCATCTGCATAGCCAACTAACTCTGATTCTGGTCCCTTTGAATAGAACAAACTCAGATCTGTTGTTCCTCAGAGGTAACGGAATATATGCTTCACCCTTTCTAATGTCTCTAAGTTGGCGCAAAACTATATCTTACTAATAAATTTACAGAGAATGCAATATCGGGTCTTGTGCAATTTGTAAGATACATAAGAGCCCTAATAGCACTAAGGTATTGTACTTCAGGACCAAGGAGTTCTTCACCGTCTTCTTGAGGGCAAAAAAGATCATTTTGTACATTTAGTCATCGGACAATCATAAGAGAACTCAATGGATGAACTTTATCCATATAAAATCGATTTAGAACCTTTTATGTATATGCATATTGATGGATAAGAATTCCATTTGATAAATGCTTAATTTGTAATCCAAGACAAATTTTAGCTTTTCCAAGATCTTTCATTTCAAAATTCTTCTTTAAATAACTAGTAGTTATTGTCAGCTCTTCAAGAGTTCTAACAAGATTCAGATCATCGACATAGACTGCAATAATAGCAAATCCAGATGTTGATTTCTTAATAAAAATACATGGACAAATTGTATTATTTACATATCCATTTTTAATAGATATTCACTGAGACGATTGTACCACATGTGTCCAGATTGTTTCAACCCATACAAAAATCTTTGAAGCTTGATAGAATATAAGTTTCGAGGTTTTGAAATATTTGCTTCAGGCATTTTAAATCCTTCAGGAATTTTCATATATATATATATATATATATATATCATTATCTAATTCACCATACAAGTAGGCTATCACGATGTCCATCAGACGCATATCCAGTCCTTCTAAGATTGACAAACTAATTAAGAAGCTGAAAGTAATGACATCCATTACAGAAGAGTATGTCTCATCATAATCAATACCAGGTCTCTGTGAAAAATCTTGTGCTACTAGTCGCACTTTATATCTCACGATTTCATTTTTCTCATTTCGTTTTCGCACGAATACGCATCTGTATCCAACCAGTTTTACATCTTCTGGTGTTTAGACTACGGGTCCAAATACTTTGCGTTGTGCTAATGAGTTTAATTATGTCTCAATAGTTTCTTTCCGTTTTGGCCAATCACTTTTATGTTGACATTCATCAACTATCTGTGGTTCAGTCTTTGTATTACTTCTTGTAATTGTGAGAGCCACTTTAACTAAAAATATGTTGTCGACAACAATTTTATTTTTATTCCATTTTTCTCATGTATTCACATAACTTATTGAGATCTCATTACTTTTCTTTACAAGGGATATCTCTTTAGAAGGTTTCTCTTCTGAGAATTCTTTTGCAGGAGTTTCTTCTTCTGAAAGTTTAGATACTGTGGTTTCTTCTGGAATACTAACTTGCTTATGCATTTGTACCTTCCTCTTTCTAGGAATTGTGTCTTTTGCACCAACAGGTCTCCCACACTTCATGCATGCTTGAGATTCATTTGCTGCTATATTAGCACATTGTCCTACAGGGACATCAATACGTGCTGGGGTATTAGTAGCTGGAATATATGATTTTGTTATCTTTTTTGTGTCGATAAACACATCAGGTAATTGATTTGCCATCGTCTATAAATAAATAATCCTGTGAACTTCTGATTCACATTGATTTGTTCAAGGATCAAGATGAGATATCGTGAAAGCATTCCAAATAATCTCATGTTTTTTTTCCAGTAGCATCTTATCTCCCCTTAATGGTGGGAAAAGTGTCTCATCAAAATGACAATCCGTAAAACGTGTAGTGAATACATCCCTTGTTAAAGGTTCAAGATATCTAATAATAGATGGAGAATCAAAACAAATATAAATCTCAAGTCGACATTAGGGACCCATCTTAATACGTTGTGGTTGCGCAATTGGTACATATATAGCACAATAAAAAATCCTTAGATGTGAAATATTTGATTTTTGACCAAAAACAAGTTGTAATGTATTCGTGGTAAGCAGTGGGTCGGACACGGACTAATGATGCAACATGCAATATGGCATGTCCCCAAGCAAAAATAGGTAATTTTGTTCTCATAAGTAAAGGTCAAGCTATAAGCTGAAGGCGTTTGATAAAAGATTCAGCTAGACCATTTTGTGTGTGTGTATGTGCAATAGGATGTTTAACATTAATTCCAATGGACATGCAATAATCATCAAAAGCTTGAGATGTAAACTCACCAGCATTATCTGGTATTATTGACTGAATCGAGTAATCTGAAAATTGTGCTCATAATTTGATGATTTGAGCAAGAAACCTAGCAAATGTAACGTTACGAGTAGAAAGCAAACAAACATGTGACTATCGAGTGGATGCATCTATTAAAACCATAAAATAACAAAATGGTCCACATGATGGGTGTATCAGCCCACATATATCCCCTTGAATTCTTTGTAAAAAGATTATAGATTCCACTATTACCTTTGAAGGGGATAGTCTCACAATTAATTTTTCTTGTGAACAAGCGGTATATATAATCATTTGACAAAAGAATCTTCTGGTTCTTTAGCAGATGCCTATGAGAGTTCTCAATTATTCGACGCATCATCGTTGATCCTGGATGACCAAGACGATCATGCCAAAGTATACAATTCTTTAGGTCAAAACACTTCTGGTTTATCACTTCAGGTGATCCCAAAATTCTTATAGTTATATAATATAATTCAGAAGAGAAGATAACAAGTTTTTATGTTATATGCTTCTGGTATGAAACAATAGAAGTAATGTAAGGATATTCTTTGTTATATTCATTTGTTGTCTATAAATAATATCCATTACTATGTATATCTTTAAAACTAAGCAAATTCCTTGTAGCTTTAATTGAATACATAGCATCATCAATATAGAGTTTTGTTCCTTTTGGCAACAATATATTAGCTCTTTTGGAATCTTCAATTTATTTTGTACTGCCAGATATTGTCTTAACGTTATTTTCAGCTAATATTAAGCTAACAAAATATTTTTTTCTTTCGAAGAATTGTATGAGTTGTTGCACTGTTTACTTGACATATATCTCAATCGTTCATCTTGGAAGCTATTAATACTTTGGCAGATTCCATATCTCTATACAAAATATTAAAATTGATTATTTATAAAAAAACAAAAAATATTCATTTAAAAGAAACATGGTTAGAAAAACATTACACAAGATGACAACAAACTTAAAAGAACAAGAACATAAACTAGTTGGTGTGGACATTTCTATCACTAATTAAGTGATCTAATTTTCCATCATATATTCAAAGAAATCTGAAACATCAAGGTGAGTGATTTCTACTGAGTCATCAAAGTTTGTTAAATTCATTTCAACATTTTTTCATTTATCTTGTGTTGATACTCGGTAAAGATTCACTAATGGTTTGGGGTTCAACAGGTACGTGACCAATGCCCTTTCATATCACACCTATAACAAACATTTTCATAATTTTTAGGAGGTTTATTCAGTAAACCTTTTCCCTTTTCTTATTTTGTTTCAGAGTTGTTCCACGAGTTAATCCACTGCTGGTGGTGTGGTGTAGTATTCTTAATTCGAGAACTTGAAAAATTATAACTGTTATAATTGTTACCTCCACAATAACCCCCACGATGACGAAAATTATTTCTACTGTGTCCACGACCACGGCCACGACCACGACCACGACCACATCCATAAAATGAGATCGCATTCACTTGAGGGAATGATGTAGAGCCGGTTGGGCGAGATTGGTGGTTTTTCATCATAAGCTTATTATTTTGTTCAGCCAGAAGGAGACATGATATCAATTCTGAATATTTTTTAGAACTCTGCTTTTGATATTGCTACTGCAGGAGCACATTCGGGGCATGAAATGTAGAGTATGTTTTTTCTAATATATCTTCATTAGTAATAGTTTGCCTACATAATTTTAATTATGAGCTCAGTTTAAATAATGTAGAATTATACTCACTAACAACTTTAACATCTTGCAACCTCAGGTGCATTCAATCACAACGAGCTCTGGGGAGAAACATGGTCTTCTACTGCTCATAACTGTTCTTTAAATTTTGCCATAGTGTCAGTGGGTCTTTTACCATGAGCTATTCAGTTTTTAATTCTTTGTGAATATGATAGCAAAGAAAAATCATTGCTTTTGCACGAGCTTGTTGGGATTCGTCATTTGCTTCTTTTATAGTATTTCCAATAGCCTTTGCACACAAATGGATCTCAGTATCTACTACTTAGGATAAATAGTTCTTGTCTAAAATGTCAAGAGTGGTAAATTTTAGCTTTGCAAGATTTGACATTTTCAGAATGCTACACTCACAATATGACAAAGTTTTAGAATCACGATAAGCAAAAAAAATATAAAGAAGACATATTATAGAACTTTGGTCAAATATCTGATAAAAATCCCACTTAATCGAATCTTTAGCCGAAAGATAAATTTCATTTGTTAATACTATTTGGTGATGATAGTTTCCCGACCAGATCAGGGATTGCATTATTTGTAAATCGGTGCCGACCAGACCACGTCTTCCCACGTCGTCTGGCCTTCACCCGACCAGGTTCCCCAACGGTTCGCCCTCGGACTCTCCCGAGCAAACTGGACGATTGAAAAGATACCCCACTCTGGTCGACCCCTTGACCATGTTAATAGGGCCCACACCTGACACCGGACACCCTAGCGTACACTAAGGGCGTGGGTGTGGTATGTACAAGCAACAATCGCCATGCCTTTGACACCGTTTTGACATATGCCACCCTGGAGTGTAGAGAAGACCCTCTCGAGTGCCCTGTCACAGCTCTGACCCTCCAACGAGAGGCCGCCACATGGAGAGGCCCCCTACCCCTCCCATGTAGACATACAAGGCAAAGCAGCCAACTTTTCCAGCTACGTTAACACAAAATTCTAGAGAAAACCCTAAGACTATTCTCGCTATCAACTTCATCCCATTGAATCTAACTTGAACACCGGAGGGTCTTTGGTTGCCACCGCACCGGTGGGCTTAGTCTAGGAGATCACCGACCAGCCGGCAGAGAGCTTGTCTTGGACCTGAGGGCAAGACACCACGAATTTGTTGCATCATCACTATTCATCAATAATAAAATCAACATTTGTAAATAGTACTTACTATTGCTGCATAGTATCATATGTAATACGTATATATAAATAAATATTATTATTTTTGTTTGTATTATGACTTTCAATCCAGACGTCAAAATATAGTGAAGACACATGTTTATGGAAAGGTATTGAAATAAGGATTCTAGATCTATAAATATCATAGGCCAAAATTTAAAATCTAGAAGAAATAAACGAACAAAGTTTTGAAATATTACTATTCATCAACTATTCATCAACTATGCATCACTATTCAATAAATATAAATTATGCCATAAATTGAAGAGTGAATAGTAAAGAATCCAAAATAAAAATAAATTAACTGAAATATTAATGACACATAAAATGAAATACATTCACTGATATAATGAAGTACCTTTCAGATATAAGGAAGAACACAATTATATTTTTCACGAGCCCCTAGAGCTTCATGCTGATAACGTGTTATAAAACTAAATGAATATTAAGCAAGCAAAATATTCAAACACAGTATATAATAAAACTAGTTCTTCTGAACTGTCAAATAATAATTAAATAGTTATTCTGGAACTATTAGGGATAGATCTTCTTGATCACCCAAGAATATATTTCTTTCACAAGACAAAAATATAAAAGACAATTGAAATTTAAATAGCTTACCTACACTCCTTGCTTTTTGCTTTCTTCTCTATTTTCTCTCTTCTTCTTTCTCTTTCTTTTCTCTCTCTCTTTTTTTTTTTCTCTCTTCTCTTTCTCTCCTACAAAGTTCCTTTTATAGATGCAACTAATGAGAGTTTGGTGGTCATCCACCATTCTTTGCATCACATGTTGAGTTTGGTATTCATTCGGTCATTCACCATTCATAACAATTGGTAGAATTGATGCTTGTATTGTTAATTAGTAAAGGAATGGAGTCGAAAAGGATGCTAAAAGCATAGCTCACTGGTGCAGTCATTCAGATGCCGTTTGGACGTTAGTTGCAGTAGAGAGAGGCGCATGTAGAAGTTAATAACTAAAGTTATCGTTCAAACGCCGTTCGTATGATGGCCAGAGATTCAGAGAGCTATTACATAACTGCACTAGTCATCCGAAAGCCGTTCGGACGTTGAATGATCATAGTTTGGACGACAAAAGATACGTTATTTTGGTCGTTCGGACGACCAATGAAGGATTTCCCAAGATTTCAGATCTAATCGTTTGGACGCTGAAAATTAAACTGGTTTGGCCATTTAGACAATGCCTAGCCCACCTTCGAACTTTGTTGTTTTGTTTTCAGTCTAGGATAGATTAGCATATAAATATTTGTAATCATCCCTAGAGAAGGGGGATTCATTTTTAGAATACTTTGAAGGAGATCTTGAAGGTTTTTGAAAGCTTGTAAAGGTTTTCTTACAATCTTTACGAATCTATCAATAATTCTAATCTTAAATTCAACTATGTTCTTCATAGTGATGTTTCACTAAACCTAATATTGAGTTTAATTGTGATGGATGTTTGATCTAACCTTGGAGAATCATTAAGATTCTATGGTTTTGAATGTTTAAATCTTTTGTTAAATTGAAAGTTGTTGATTCTCTATAATCTTTATCTATTGAAAACAAAAGGTTTTTTTACTATGTTCTTGAATTGTAATACACATGTTGGAGACTGTAGAATTTCCCACAACCTTGCTGTAATGCATACGCATAATACTAAAAATTCTTATCTGACTAGCATAGCCTAATCTACGTGATTAGAATCAGACCTTCAAGATCTTTCTAGTTTGATCTCGGATAAAAGGTAACAACAACAAGTACAAGTCAAGTAATAGAAACAAGCACGAACCAACTGCTCGAACTCAACCCCTGGACTTCTGTTGTATCCTTCGTATACGCTTTACTCTAGAGAGAGTGGGCTTGCAGCTGCTAGAGTTTGTGTAACATTAAGTGTTCTTAGAGTGCGTATATATAGAGGTTATAGTAGGGACCATAGGATTAATATAACTAGGGCTTCCTACGCAAATAAGGATTCCTAATCCAAACAAGATTAATCCTTATTTACATAATTTATAATTTATACCACTAACGAATTATAATTCCACTCCCTGTTATACTAGGAATTATATTTCAAGCTCTATATTATTAAATGCTTATTTATCTCCTTATGTTAAGATTATAGATACCTGTCTGTTAAATTAAATTTTTGACAATTAAATTTAATAGACTTATTTAATTGTTTGAGACCTTCTACTTAACTTATTTAATATGTCGGATTCATACTCCACCTGTAAGGTTTGATATAATCAAAACTTATAAGCTTCCTTAAGAAGGTGTCATCAATCCCTATACTGGGACGTGGATTTCATCAATAATTAAGATTTTCCATACATGTAATGTTATTGTCCAACTCACTGAGTTTAGTGACTCACAAAGAATCTCACTCTTCTGTGAATTAAAACAATAAACATTACATGCACGTGTCTATTTATTATATCAGGATTAAGAGCATAAACACTCATAATAATCATGAGGTATTAATTGTTTTATGTAGTCAGTATAAAAATAATTACCTCAGCACGGTCCTGTTCAATGCATATGTGTACTAGTATAAGGAGTTGGAACTATACCGTTCTCCATAGTTAAGATAGACATATTAAAACTTTATGCTACAGTCTTACTGATGGCTGTCCAGATCCATCTAAGACTGTGAATGATAAGCTTATATTCCATAAGAACTAATGATCTGATCTTCCGTATATAAGTTATACTCTACAGACCAAATCATCTACTATATAGAATAAAAGATGCACATGTATAATCATTAAATAAATAACGTAATGTAAACATTACTCATACAGATTCTCATTAAAATGGAATAACTAATTTAATAATAAATACTAAAGCCATTACATAAGCATGTCTTTTAGTATAAATCCCTAACAATCTCCCACTTAGACTCAAAGCCATGCAGTAACGCATCTACGTCCCATCCCTTCTAAGTGACTCTCAAACGTCTTGGTTGGTAAGTTCTTTATAAAACGGTCTGCTACGTTATCTACTGATGCAATCTTGGTAACCACCATATCACCTTTGTGCACTATATCTCGTATCAGGTAATACTTATGCTCTATGTGTTTTGCCCTCTTGCGGGTCCTAGGTTCCTTCGAATTAGCAACTGCCCCGCTATTATCACAATAAAGTGTAATAGGCGATTGTACTAAAGGTACCTCTCCTAGATTCAATAGAAAGTTTCTGAGCCAAACAGCCTCCTTGGCTGTCTCAGAGGTTGCCACATATTCGGCTTCCATAGTGGAATTAAGAACACATGATTGCTTGACACACCTCCAACTAATGGCTCCACCTCCTAGGGTAAACACATTTCCCAAGGTCAATTTTCTAGAATCCTTATCTGACTAAAAATCTAAATTTGTGTACCCAATGGGTACTAGACTATTTGCCTGGTAAACCAACATATAATTCTTAGTCCTTTTCAGGTACTTGATTATATTCTTTACCACAGTCCAATGTTCCTGCCTTAGGTTTAATTGATATCTGCTGACTATGTCTACAACAAAACAGATGTCAGGTCTAGTGTAAAGCATAGCATACATAAGGCTTCCCACTGCAGATGCATAGGGAACTGCCTTCATGTTTGTTGCCTCAATCGATGTCTTAGGACACTGATCCTTGGTTAGAGAGATTCTATGTCTAAAAGGAAGGAATCCTTTGTTAGAATCCTGCATGCTAAAATGGGCAAGAATCTTATCGATATAAATAGCTTATAATAAGCCCAGCATCCTATGCTTGCGATCTCGCAAAAGCTTGATCCCAAGGATGTGACTAGCTTCTCCCAAGTCCTTCATATTGAACTGTCCGAATAACTATACCTTAACTGAAGATAATATCCCTACATCGTTTCTGATGAGCAAGATATCATCCACATACAGTACCAAGAATACCACCTCATTTCCACTACATTTCTTATACACACACGACTTGTCAATACATTAATTAAAACCATAAGACTTAATGGCCTGATCAAAACGAGTGTTCCAAGACCTAGACACTTGCTTAAGCCCATAAACAAACTTCTTAAGCTTGCACACCATGTGCTCTTAGCCTTTTGCTACAAAACCATCTGGTTGCATCATATAGATGCACTCATCAAGACTTCTATTAAGGAAAGCTGTCTTAACATCCATTTGCCAAATTTCATAATCGAAATGAGCTACAATGGATAAGAGAATGTAGATAGACTTTAGCATGGCTACAAGCGAAAAAGTTTCCTCATAGTCGATATCCTCTTTCTGAGTGAACCCTTTAACAACAAGCCTAGCCTTGAAGGTTTTCACCTTCTCGCTACTCCTCTTTTCTTCTTATATATCCACTTGCATCTGATGGATTTTAGCCCTTCGGGTGGTTCTATAAGATTTCAGACTTGATTAGAATACATTGACTCCATCTCTAATTTCGTAACCTTTACCCAAAGTTTTGCGTCTTTATCTTGAAATGCTTCATTGTAGTTCATGGGTTCGGCATCTAGTTTGTTAGGGATCCTATCATAAGACTCTCCCAAGAACATATATTGATCAGGTTAGTGTACAACCCTCCTTCTACGACGAGGCACAACCTGTGTCTGTGTATTACGAGTGAATTGATATGCTAATTCTAATCCTTATACACCATCATCATGCCTTAGTTGTGGAACCAACGTGTTGACGGTATCTGCATGTTACGTTTCAATGTCAACCTGAGTCACAACATTCCTCCCACTACGATGAGGCAATGGGATGCCAATGACTTGGTCTTGTGGTGCTTCTTCTTGTACTAAACGTAATGAAGAAGTATGTGCTGATATATCTACTCTCAGCTCTTCTAGAACAATCTTACTTCTGGGTTTGTGGTTCATCATATAGTCATCTTCTAAGAATCAGGCATTGGTGCTAACAATGACTTTTTGATCCTCAGAACAGTAAAATAAACCACCTTTTGTTTCTCTAGGGTACCCAACAAAGAAACAAACATCTGTTCTCGATTCTAACTTATCTGCTTTCCCTTTCAGCACGTGTGCTAGACTCTTCCATATCCGAACATGTCGTAGACTAGGCTTGTGCCCATTCCATAATTATGTGGGAGTAATAGGTATTGACTTAGATGGTACTAAGCTTAAAATGTATGTTGTTGTTTCAACTGCATGGCCCTAAAAGAAATTAGGCAAGTTTGAGTAACTCATCATAGATATGACCATATCAATAAGAGTTTTGTTCTTTCTTTCTGCTACACTATTTGTTGTGGCATACCTGGTGCAGATAACTAGGACTCAATTCCCTCATCTAATAAGTAATCTAAAATTCTCCCAAGAGGTACTTGCCACGATAATAAAATTGTAGTGTTTTGATACATTTACCATGATGCTTTTCCATTTCTGCCTTAAACACTCTGAATTTCTTAAAGCATTCAGACTTACAGCGCATCAAATAAATATACCCATACTTTGAGTAACCATTAATGAAAGTAATGAAATACTTGAAGCCACCTCTAGCCTAGATATTCATGGGGCCACATAGATCAGAGTGAGCCAATTCTAATACCTCCTTTGACCTATTGCCATTGGCCGCAAAGGGCCGCAGGGTCATCTTAACTTCTAAGTAGGATTCACGGACTGGCAGTGCCTCCACTTCCAATGAACCTTTGGTCCATCCTTAACCAATCTGAAAATTCATCTCAGATTAATTTGACCTAGGCATAGGTGCTAAAGATAGGTTTGGTTAATTTCAGAAGGTTGCTTTCTCTTACATGGTAATATATTAGTGTTATTCAATTTATTTAGTTGTAGTATAGGAGAGATATGATTAACAATATAAAGACCATCCACCAATGTGCCAGAACAGATAAAACGTTTATTTAACTTAATAACAATAGAGTTATTAAAATAAACGAAATATCCATTATCAACTGATCTAGAAACTGAAATCAAATTCCTTCTAATGGAAGGTACATAAAGAGAGTCTTTTAATACTAAAATCCTATCTCTACCAAAACAAATACTAATATCTCCTACTATAACTACTGACACTCTCGTGGCGTCTCCCAAAAAGATGTAAATCTCTTCATCACTAAGCTAGCGGATTTGGTGAAACCCCTGCAAAGAATTACATATATGATTAGTCGCTCCCGTATCTACACACCATGTACCAGTAGATAACACCGCTAAACATGTTTCAACTACTAGTGAATGAGATTTACCTTTGTTATTTTGTTTGGCTAGATAAATTGGACATTGTAACTTCTAGTGCCCCGATTGCTTGCAGACAAAACACTTGCCCTTGGGTTTTTTCACTCCTCCTTGACTCCCATATGGTGCCTGACGGACTACTTTTTGTTTCTGAACCTTTTTCTGCTGCTTCTTACCTTTCGGTTTAGAAGTAGAACCTTTCTCAGTAACAAGAGCAACAACTGGCTTCTTGATGAGGCCCTTAGCTGCTTGAAACTCTTTAAGAAGCTCTACCATTAAATAAGAGAACTTGTTTATGTTGTAGTTCAAGTAGAATTTCTTAAAGGAATTAGGCAATGACTGGAGAATGATATCAACTTGGGTTTCCCCATTGATTTCAGCTCCAAGGATCTCTGGCTCATTTAGAAGACTCATCATCTTCAGAACATGATCCCTTATTGAGGTCCCTTCAGCCATTATTGTGTTTATTAGGTCTCTCATGGCAACTAGCCTAGTAGCACAATTTTGATCCCCAAACATGTCTTTGAGGCTCTTTATCATGTCAAGGCAGTGGGCATAGCCTACTGCTGATGTTGCAGAACATTCGACATAGATGCTAAAATGTAACACCGCGACACCTCATCAGCCTTTACCCATTTCTGGTACGCCCGGGTTTCCTCATCAGTTACCCCCTTACTAGGTTCCGGTGGACAGACCTCAGTGAGCACAAATTTGTATTCTTCAGCAGTCAACACAATATCTAAATTTCTTTTCCAATCAATATAATTTGGTCCAATCAGTTTATTTTCTTTGAGAATAACAGCAAGTAGATTGAAAGTCATTTTAATCTTGAGAATCACATATTATAACAAAATATGATAAGCAATAATAAACTTAGAATTCAATCATTAAAATATGGTTCCCTCTACCAATATTTTAAAAGAATCTGCCAGCAGACTAGTATACCGCAAATAGCATGCCTCAATTGGAGGTTGTCTGCTATTCAATATTTATCTAGACAGGTCAATACCTATTAACTTTACTATCTAGGCAAGTGACTATGCCAAGTAAAATTAAATAGCTGACTTAGCTTTGCTCCTATAAATAATAGCAGTGACTCAAATGGTGAGAATACTATTATTTATAGCTACGGGTATACCATCACTAAATTCTAGACCTATTGCTTAGTAATGAATTACTTAGATGGAGAGTTAACCAAATACTAAAAACTACTAGTGTTTATACTTAGTGAGTTCGTAACTTATTCCATCTGATAGGGAGGTTAGTATTAAAACCAACTTATAGAATAAATTATTTCACTTATAAACTAGTGATGGAGACCATGGGATTTATACGTAATAAATTTCGTCACCCACTTAGATATTTAATGCATGAGGGATGTCATGTGTTTAATTATCTAATAAATATAATATTTCAATATTAGTGACTCATATATGTGTAACAAATAAAATTTTAAATTTTCTTAATTTAGAAAAAAATATTTAAATTAAAACATGAGAATTAATTTTATTCTTTAGTTGAAAGTATATAAACCAAAATTGAAATTTTAAATTTGTATAATTAAAACACAACTTAAAGGTCATTTATCTATTATCCATGTTCTCCCATGCTAATAACATAACAATAAGAACATAAAAGATAATAATCATAAACAAACAAGATAAGTAAGATATAATCAAGATCTGGCTATTATGGTTAAGAAATCACTCCAAAGTGATGAAGAGTCCAACCACACTATGATATCACCAAGATTTTTTATTTGCCACTTCGCTGACTCATGGGGTTTTGGGGGCAGCACCCTCGATGACGGGGATAGATTTGCCTGATTAGGTCACGGGGGCCTTGGAGTAGTGCCATCGGTGG